>OX328113.1:27225520-27825520 GCA_946811185.2 Hippopus hippopus
CTTGACGAAAATTTCTCAACCTGGCTAGTTGACAATGCCGATGGCGTAGCATTTTCTGCAACAAAATTCACATAATCCTCGTCATCTTCACTCTCATGAATCAAAGTACTTTTTTCTTCATTCACTGTGACTCTTGACAGGAAATCGGCAATATTGACAGTTCCTGGCTTGTACTTTACTTCGAATGAGTATGGCAATAACCGTAAAATCCATCTCTGTATTCTGGCTGATGACTTAGATTTTGCCGAGTAAATCACCTCTAGTGGCTTGTGATCTGTAATTAACTCAAACTTTGAACCATACAGATAGGTGTTATACTTTTCGCAAGCCCACACTATTCCCAAGACTTCTTTCTCCGTAGTAGAATATCGTTTCTCAACATCTGTCAATGTTCTACTGGCGTAACTTATGACGTTTTCTTTTCCATTGTTTTCCTGGACGAGAACCGCACCAAGACCAGTATTACTAGCATCCGTAATGAGTTTCGTCTTCCGGCCTGGCTTAAAAAATCCAAGTGTTTCTGCCTTCGACATCCTATCTTTCAGAGTATTGAACGCTTCTTCCTGTTCTTTGCCCCAATGAAAAACTTCATTCTTCCTGGTTAATTTACGCAATGGTTCAGTCAAAGTGGCAACATTTCTGATATATCTGGAGCTGAAATTAACCAATCCAAGAAAGCTTCTAACTTCTGATGCGTTTTTCGGCTTCTCAGCATGAACAAGAGCCTTGACTCGTTTCTCAGTTGGGCCTATTCCTCTCCCTGAAATAACATGCCCCATAAATGTAACTCTGTCTAGATTGAACTTTGATTTGTCTAAATTGATGGTCAGACATCTGCTCCTCAGTGTATCCATACATTTTCTTAGTTTGGTATCATGGTCCTCTTCATCCTTCCCATGTACAATTATGTCGTCTGCAATGTTCGAAACCCCTTCACACGAATGTAGAACCTGCGATATTATATGTTGAAACATTTCTGGCGCAGAATTTACCCCAAAATTTAGCCTCTTATACCTATATAGGCCTTTGTGAGTTATGAAGGTGGTAATTGGACGCGACTCTTTGGCTAGAACAATCTGGTGAAAGCCCATATTCAGATCTATCTTACTAAAAACAGTACTTTCAATCATTTCAATTAATACATCATCAATTGTAGGTATTGGGTGGCGTTCCCTAATAATTGCTTTATTTGCTTGCCGCATGTCTATACACAGCCGAACATCGCCCGAAGACTTTGGGATTACGACCAAGGGACTTACCCAGGGTGTTGGACCTTCTGTTTTCTCAATCACATCTAGTTTTTCTAATTCATCTAGTTTTTCATTTACCTTATTTCTTAAGCTTAAAGGTAAAGTATACATCTTTTGACCCACTGCTTTAACATTTGGATCAATATGGAGTTTTACATCAAAGTCAGACAATTTGCCTAAACCAGTAAAACAATCAGAGTATTCCGACAGAATATTCTCTTTGACAGAATAAACAGGGTCAATTTTCAGAATTCCAAGTTTCATAGCAGTATCTCTTAAAATAATTGCTGGTGCCTGGCTATCTATTACATAAAATATAACCCTTTTTACCATTTGATCAGAATTTGGTAATGACACATCAGTTTCAAACTCTCCTAATAAGTTGAAGGGTTGGGTACTACCATATGCAAACAAACGTTTTTGTGTCTGCTTTGAACTATAACAAAAAACTTTCAATTCTTTCATATTTTCCCATGTTTGTTTATCAATTATATTAGCAGATGACCCACTGTCGACAATAACTTTTGTCTCAATAATTCCAATATTAATATCATGTTTGCCCAAATTTTGAGCATGCACATTGAAGGCATACAGGTCACCATGCTCATGCCCAGAATTTGTGCTCGAATCAATTTGATGAACACGGTCGGACTTGTCTTTCGTCTTACAGCATTTCTTGAAATGACCAATATTCTGGCACTTATGACACTTTTTATTCTTAGCAGGACAATTAGGGTCTTTTCCAAAATGACCAGTCTTCCCACAGCGTTAACATGGACGTGACTTGTCAATCTTTGTGTCTTTTCCACCACTTTTCGATTGTGGTTTCCATGTTTTTGGTTTAGTTCCCGAAACACGATTTACTTGTTCGTCTGGTTTCCCGGAGGCTATTGCTTTCATTTGGAATTCGGTCATCTCCAATGTACTTGCAATCATTCTTAACTCATCAAGTGTTAAATCATTTCCCTTCTCCAACAGTTTCATTCTGAGTCTTTGCGAATAACACCTCTCAATTACCTGGTCTCGAATGGCTTCATCATCATTTGTAAATGAACAATGAACTGATTTACTTCTTAATCTAGTAATGAACTGTTCAACACTCTCGGATGCCTCTTGTTTCAACTGTCTGAACAAATAACGTTCATGCCCATTTTATTAGCTGTCATTGGAAATTTTGTCGCATGGAGCCGTTTGAAAAGATGCCGGTAAAATCGTATTCATTCCAGATACTTTTAAAGAAGGCTGCTGCGGGAGTCTAGCGGAGAAACAATCACAAAAATAACATCGGAGCTAGACCCCGAATCGGGAGTAATCTGGACCATGCTTTTTATTGCAGCCTCGTTTTCCAAAACTAAACACATACAAGGGAAATCAATCTTCTAAAATACATTTCAATGATAATACGAGTTGTCTTTCTTAGATATAGTCTATCATAAGACACTACACTTTGGTAGGGTAGAAAACATTGTGGAGAAAGGAGAAAATGATGGTTATCAGCATTTTCGGTTTTCTCCTTTTCCCTTCTACCTTTAGGTTGTTAAAATTCGGGATTATAAGGTGATGGGTAAAGCAGGGCGTCAACTCAAAATTTTGAAAAATATATAGAAATATAGGACATTTCAGAGCAAAAATATAGGACAAATATAGGACATTACAGATGGCCTCCACCATCCCCATAGCCATCCCCTTACCATCTTTTTATTGTTCATTCTCAATATAACTACTGTACTTAAAGATGCATGTAGTTAAGTAGCAACAAAACAGAACAAAATGATCATGATTTGACACTAAGTACTTTAAATGTGGCTTAAACAGCTCTTTATCAGAAATGCCTGTGGAAGATATAATATCCCTATTAACTCAAAATAAAAAAGTGCATATTACAAGGTATCTGCTTGAATATGAAAAAAAAAAAAAAATCAGCACCTGTTCGTTTATTTCTTTCAAAGGCATGTATACTAATCTTATATAAATACATGTTAAAATAACTTGCTAAATTTTCTGCCAAGATTTAAAGAAGGTTTTTGCTGAATGTCAAATGAATGGATCTGAACTCTACAGAACCACCTAAGTGTGTGTTATCACATTTCAATTCAAATTCAACTACATGAAACATTAAATAGTAAAACATTCCCTTTCTTTCATGAAAATATGGAAAATATCAGCTGAATTTTGATCATAACTAATGCTTATGGCTACTAGATTTCTGTGGCCTTTTTGGTGATTTGTCACTAGGCTTTCCAGACTGTTTGGGGGATTCACAGGTGCTGCCATGACTAGATTTCTGACCGAAAGCTCCAGACACCTTACATGTTTGCATGTACATTTGGAAGATGATCCAGGCTCACTTGATTTTGATAAGCTTGGTAGCTCACTAGCTTTAAGTCTCTTAACACCTTTAGTTTCTATACTTTTGTCCAGTAACTTTCTTTTTCTATCTTCCAACATTTTCTGTTCCTTTCTCAGTTCTTGTAATTTTTCAGAATATTCCTCTGTCGTTCTGGTCGCTGTCTCTATCATCATCTGTGCCATCTGAATTAATTTGAAATCTTGTTTTTCAACAGCTGTTTTCATTTTCTCATTACCTTCTTTCAGTAAGTCACATGCTGAATTCAAAGACTCATTTAAATTTTTTTCTTTGGCTTCAAGACATGATTCTTTCTCTAGTTCTGAACTTTTCTGGAACATTAGTTCATCTCTTTCTTTTTTCATTTTCTCATCTTCAGCCTTTTTCCTTTCTTTTTCTTTTCTTAACTCCTCCTCTTTTTGCTTTTCTAACACCAATCTTTTCATGTTTTCCGAGTGTGAATTTCTTGCAGCTGACAGAACTTTCTTGTTCAGAGGAAGTTTTTCAGGCCTACAAAGTTCTAGATCAGAGAATTTCACTGTATCTTTAACAACTCTTAAACCATTTATGGCTGTCTCAGACAGAGATGCTCTGTCTGCAGTAACAACAGAAGTATTCTCTGACAATGCCCTTTCCACATCTGCATTACCATGTGGCAAAACTAGAGCATTCTTGATCACTTTACTCAAGATCTGGTACTTTGGCTTACCATCACTCTGTTTGATGTTAAATACATCTCTCCAATAATGGTCTACACGTCTCTCAGGAGGTGGACATTCAAGTTCATCAGCCATACAGAAGACTTTCCATTCATCAGTTACCCTTGCAACCTCTGTATCTGGCAGATTAAGTTTCTTTGCTACATACTCTATCTCATGCGGGAGAGAACTTTTCACTTTCTGAGGATTCAGACAATCTAGACTTTTCAGCAGTTTGTTCTCCAGTGGCAACTTCTGAAGAAGGTATGTCACAACAGAACTAAAGAAGGCTCTCATTCCCAGTAAGCACTTCTTCTGTATATCTCTATCCAGCTTCTTGAGTTCTTTCCTTGCAGGTTCTCCAATGGTCATTTCATCATCTGATAGCTGATTTGACCGGGAGACATTCACATGTATCAGCTCAACACCAAGTCTTTCATTTACCACATCCTTCTTCAAGAACCTCAAGCACAACATTCTCACAATACTACACATCTCATCATACAGTAGATGAATTTGAGGTTCCTTACACTGGAATGATGTCAGGAAGTCCTCAAAGATCCCGACAGAACAATCCAGAAAATGAAGCTGAACCAAAGTAACTTGTTTATTTGCACCAAGGGTTATCAGTGTCCTCTTGAATGCTGCACTAGTGGGAGCTGTTGAAGAGTCAGACTTCAGAACATTGATGAATTCAGTTATACCAGCCCAATGTTCAAGAATACGCCTGATACTTGGTCCAATGGAAAGCCACCGAACACTTGTGTGCTGTTGGAACAGTTGACATTCCAGTTCTAAATCCAACTGTAAATCTCTGTAATCTTCCCTGCGTATGGCAGAGTACTTAAATAGAGTAAACAGGTCTACAGCCTGCTGTTCTGACACATCACCATATTGAGATAGTCCCTTAGCAAAAGCATTATGCATGACATGAATATTACATGTTCCAACATCAACTAATCCTGGGTAATCTAGATTCTCAACCTTAAGTCTTATGTCCATCTGCTTCAAAATTGTCTTGTTAACATTTGGACCATCACTCCCTAAACTTACGAACTTACTCATAGGTACATAATCTTGCCTCATCTCCTTAATCATAGTTTCAGCAACCAATTCACCTTTAGCATGCCCAAAGAACAGTGATTTGTAATATCTGCACCATACTTCATTATGGATAGGGGACCAAAACCTAATGAGAAGATCCATCTGTTTTTTCACCTGTACTTGAGTGGTCTCATAATACTGTAAGCTGAATCCACTGTCTGATGCAGCAAGATCTGAAATCAATTCTTCTCTATACACTTGACCCAGTCCATCTCCAATTAGGTAGGACAATTTTGTCCTGCTTAATGTCATTTTATTTGCAATTGGACATTTAAGCATATGACTGAATGTGTCCACAATACCATTACAAGACCTGAAACTATAGTTTGAAATGGCTACTTTTCCTGCCCAAATAATCTAAGCAGCTGTCACATCATCTCTTAATATTGTACTTAAAGCAAGTTTAAATGACTCATTTGTAGAAGAAGAGGTGCTTGCCACAGGTACTTTAACAAATGTTAGTTTTGACTGAGAGTCAGAACAAACAGTTTTCATATTCCTGATATGAATCTGAGTTGTTGCATGCTGTTTAACCTGTGACAGTCCTGCATTACTACAACTAAACTCTTTTTCTACATACAAAGCAGTACCCATGAAAGTTAGACTTTCCTTGCTTACACCACTGAGATAGGTGATGGCCATTAGAGTCTTTCTCCTGCAGCCATTTTTCCTGGAACCTGGAGTCTCTTTTATCTGACATACTAAAACAGTAAGGTTGGGGATGCAGATTTTCTAAAGCCATTTACCTACAAAAAATAAAACCATTCTTAATGTGAGACACCAAATTTGCTAAAAATGTTTCTTCAGAGCTATGCATAACCTGTGCTTCTTGAGACCTCCCTGAAACCATCTGGACTATATTGCTTTAAAATCATAGACAAGAGCAAATCATTTAGCTTCATGACATCAATCTTAACAGCAGAAAAAGCTGCATCTACCTTGAAACTGAAAAAAAAAATCTCACATAGAAATGGTAACACGACAATAAAAGCATCAGTTTCTTCAAATATTGAGTAAATCATAGTGATATCAGACATATAGAAAGGTACATCAAGTTTTATAAAATATATTGCTACACAGATTAGGCTAACAGCTATGCAAAAGAAGTAACTCTAGTATCTAATGTAGCCTCTGTTTTTCCATCAGATTGCTTCATTTATAATAAGCTAATGGTAATATTCCTTGTCATTATTCAATGCATGGTGTAGTATTTATGAACTTCAATACAAACAACTCTAATTTTCCATATTCCAAGTCTGTTACAACAATTTTACTATAATTATCATTTTCTTTTTCATAATCTCATGAATATAAATTATAGGACATTTTATCACTTTATAGGACACCTAGTCCAATGTAGGACAATATAGGAGAGCTAGCAAAATATAGGACAAATATAGGATATAGGACAAAAGTTGACGCCCTGGTAAAGCCCGGCCGGGTAGCTCAGTGGTTAGCGTATCTGACTCGTGACCTGGAGGTTGCGGGTTCGATACCCGGTTGCGCTGAACTTTCTTTCCAGCGATTTTTCGCCTCTCGCCTCTGATGCATGTTCGAAAAGTAGACAGTGGCCTTGGAAAGAAAGTTGCATCAGTGCTGGAATGACAGACAACTCGCCCCAAAGACAGCTCGCCCCAAGACAACTCGCCCTACAAAAAAATTGCCGAAAGACAACTCGCCCCACATTAAGAAGACAAGTCGCCCCAAACTGGAGACAACTCGCCCCACACTAAGACAACTCGCTCTAAGTAAATGAAAACTTGGACTACATGTAGCTCACAGAATTTGAAGAATCTCGCCCAAGTTGAAAAAAAAAATCGCCTAAAAAATCTCTTACGGAATGGTTATCAATTCATGAAAATAACAACCTGTTTGCCGCTATTCTATTACAATAAAGGCTATTTACTGAAATACAAAAGTAATTATCTAGGATTAAGAGACGTAATTCAAATGGCTTATTGTCAAACATATCTATAGATCTATATCAGATAAAAGTAATCATGAAAGACTTATCATCAAACGAATGACTGGTAGGTCAGTTTGTCCGTCTGTTTTTCTATGTATCTATCGATTGATTGATTGGTTGATTGATTGAACAGAACAGGTATATTGACAGTATGATAGTATATTCATACCTTGAGCTGAATATGTCAGGGAAGATCAAACTGATCTAAGTTAGCATCATTCATAAATCATAAGAGTTTTACACCTCTTATATACGTACAGGTGATAGTAAAAAAGCAGGACGAGTTGTCTTCAACGTGGGGCGAGTTGTCTCATAATTTGGGGCGAGTTGTCTTCTGAAGGTGGGGTGAGTTGTCTTGTGGCGAGTTTTTTGTGGGGCGAGTTGTCTTTGGGGCGAGTTGTCCTGCACCCCAGTGCTGTTGTAAGAAAGCCAGGAAACACATGGGTGCGTCACTGACCGCCATGATACGACCTAAGCTGTTAGAATGGCGTTAAACTACAATACAAACCAAACTAGGTAATGGGTTAAGAGCTGCAACAAACAAGCGGCCAATACAGATCAAAGATCAGATTGCTGTTCTGTACAGTCTGATCTTTTATATTACCTTCCGCAAAAGCCACATTTTTCGGCTTTGAAAAGTACACAAATCAATTTGCATTTTTAACTCACTACTGTATAGTCTGCAGTAAGCCCAGCCTCCCCGATGTGATATCAACTGACGCAAATGAAAAGTAGATCTACTTTAGAAAAAAGGAAACATTGTTCTAATCATGTCTAAAGTATATCTATAGGACACCATAATCATGTCTAAAGGTATATCTATAAGACACCATAATCATGTCTGCAGTTATATCCATAGGACACCATAGCCATCTCCCTGTCCCTCTTTCTCTCGGGGGGTGGGGGGGAGGAAGGGACGGGGCATGGATCAAAATAAAGATGTATCAACTTTGTGAAGCTCAACTGTTTTGCCTACTAAGGGACTTACGAGGGCTGTTCGATGTCATGTGTATTGTACCACAGCGCGATAACGCTTTCAACGATTTCGTGGATGATGATACGCTTGAATAGCTCTATTCAATACCTTTCCAATGGTATAAACACGAGTCATTAGCTCCACATACCGGTAGTTTTAAACTTACAGTCATTTCATTAGAGCTAGTCGTTGACAACTGTTGTAAAAATGGTTGGGAAACGGATTAAGAATATTGAAGAAATTAGAGCTTATATAAAAGTTTGCACAAAACTTGGTCATTCGGTAATGCAGATTTTTACTGAATTGGGGGAAGTTTATGGGTCTGATAAGGTATCTTATGAGACAGTGCGTAGGTGGAGAAAGAAATTTCTGACTGGCACAGAGTCCGTCAAAGATGCAGCAAAATCTGGCCAACCTGTGACTGTAACAGGCAAGGCAAATGTCTCAAAAGTCAGGGAAATAATTGAAAGTGATGGCAGATACATGATTCGTGATATTGCCAACGCTGTTGGCATATCGCTATCGCGGGTGCATTTCATTTTGAAGCGTATTTTGAAAGTACGAAAGATTTCTGCCAGATGGATACCGCATATATTGACAGATGACCAAAAACGGGTACGAGTACAAACCGCTAAGCAATTGCTCAAAATGTTTCCCAAATTCAATCAAAGACAATTTGCAAACATTGTTACTGGTGACGAAACATGGGTTCACTATTTCGAACCAGTAAGAAAAATTGGAAACAACATATGGCTAACTAAACACGGTAGAAGGCCTGTATTTGCCAAAAGAAGCATAAGCACAAAGAAGGTTCTTTATTGCATATTCTTCTCATGTGATGGTATAGCCGTACAAATATCGGTGCTGAAGGGCAAAATTGTTACAGGTCGGTATTACCGAGATGTTATACTAAAAAAGCTCAAGAAATATTATCTTAAATGACGCCCTGTGTCAGGATTTAGGCATGTTCGTCTACTTCATGATAATGCTCCATCGCATATATCTGAGCTTGTGAAGCAATTTTTGAAGTCGGAGAAGGTTACCGTCTTGCCACACCCACCATACTCTCCAGATCTAGCTCCATGCGACTTTTTCCTTTTTCCAAAACTTAAAAAGTTCTTATCTGGTCGTCGTTACAAGTCCCGACAAGCCCTTGGCTCAGCCATCAGTCAGTGCCTCAGAGGTCTACCTAAATCAGCGTACCGTGACGCGTTTCAGAAATGGATTCAGAGATTGAAATTCTGTATTTCAAACTGCGGAGAATATTTTGAAGGGATGTAATGTTCATTTCACTATTTGAGTCGAATGCTTTTGAGACAGTAAGTTATGCAGAAGTGAGGTTTTCCTCACAATTAACAAAATTTACCGACGGTTTTGTCTACTTCGAAATTGAGACAGCACTTCATTCTCAGCAGCAGCTTTTTACATACAACTAAACATGTCTGTTTACCTTTCTGCCATGCTCTGGCAAAAGGGGGCTTAATGCATTTCCATGATGCATGATACCAAGCAAGCGGTCATACACTTATGGATCCATAATAGTCACAATGTTTAACAACCGACTCAATCATGAGGTAGACTGGGCCTAGGACATACACAAAAGTGACCTGTGGTGACACTTTTCGCAGGTGCATTAAGCCCCCTTTTCACAGAGTGCAGCTCATCTGTATTTAAACAAATACATGTATATCAACCTGATCTATCTTGACAGCTAAACAATACAACCCAGAGAAACTTTGAACAACTTTTATCTTAAATTAAGGGCTGTGATAAATAGGCGGAAGGTCTAGATCCAAGATCGGATTGCAGTTCTGTGCTATCTGATCTTACATCTTGCCGTCTGCAAAAGCCACTGTATTTGATATTTTTGCTGACATGGACAAACACACTCTCTCTCTCTCTCTGTCTCTCTCTCTCTGTCTCTCTCTTCGGGGTAGGGGAAGGGACAGGGCATTGGTACTCTGAGGAATTCAACTTCTTGCCGGCTGATAGGCTCAAGTGGATGTAAAATATGACGGTTTAAGTCACAATTAACAAAGCTTACCAACAGTTATGCCTACCTTGAAACTGAGACAGTGGTTCATTGATACCTCACAGCAGTTTTTTTTTTTTACAAATAATTAACAAGTACAATTAATTGATCGTTTAGCCAAGTATATGATCCCTGGCTCTTTTTCACCAAAACCGAAATCTACTATTTTGCTCAAATCCACTAAAAGACTATTTTCCGACTTGAGTTTCTTATTTGCGAAGCATTTTACTAATATTAACAGACTTTCGTAACGTTCTCAAATCCTGAGTTGACACAACTCAAGAAAATACTGGACCGTTAACTGAGCTAAGACTTACTTTTTTCCAAAATGAAAGCAATATTATTGCAGACAACCAAATCAATTGAGACCCAAATTATTGGATTGTCCTTGAAATGGGAGAAAACATGGTGGGAAAAGGAGAAAATGCAGGTTGCCATTGCCATCATTTTCTCCTTTTCCGACATACTTTCAAAAGCCATCTTCTTTGGGGTTTTTACAACTCCTGAATATGTTGTAAAGGTTTAGCCCTTTAACAAACAATCCCATGTTTTCACAACCTTCAGAAAGAAGAAACAAGGTGGGAAAAGGAGAAAATGCTGGTAACTAGAAGTTTTTTCCCTTTCTCATCATTTTTTTTCTATCCTTTCAAAGAAAAATCTCATTATTTGATCCATATTTAATGTGTCATTTGGAAATTCCTTAAATTCGGTAGAGTCAAAATTGTTTCATGTAGTTACAGGAACAAGAGGGCCATGATGGCCCTGTATCGCTCCACTGGCTAATACGTGAAATCCCTACATGCCAAACATTACAATACTTGGCCAATTGGTTTTGAACATAAGACCCCTGAGACAGGACTAAAATTGGTTGCCCTAGTTCATACGGTTAGTAACAAGAAGATTTCTAAATATTTCACTATATAAGCCCACATAAAACTTCTGACCCCTCGGGATAAATCAAATTCCACCCTAGGGCTATAATTTACGCACTCTTGGTGAAGGCCCTCTAGATATAGCTACATGCGAAATTTGGTAGCCCTACGCTTTATGAATAAGTACAGGGAGATTTCCTAAGTTTTCTCTATATAAGCCCATGTAAAACTTGTGACCCCCGGGGCAGGGCCAATTTTGACCCAAGGGCTATAATTTGGGCACTCTTGGTAGAGGCCCACTAGATAAAGCCACATGCAAAATTTGGTAGCCCTAGGCCTTATGGCTAAGTACAGGGAGATTTCTAAAGTTTTACCTAAATAAGCCCATGTAAAACTTGTGACCCCCGGGGAGGGGCCAATTTTGACCCAAGGGCTATAATTTGGGCACTCTTGGTAGAGGCCCACTAGATAAAGCCACATGCAAAATTTGGTAGCCCTAGGCCTTATGGCTAGGTACAGGGAGATTTCTAAAGTTTTCCCTATATAAGCCCATGTAAAACTTGTGACCCCCGGGGCAGGGTCAAATTTGATCCCAGGGTTATAATTTGAAGAAACTTGATAGAGGCCCACTAGACAAAGCTACATGCCAAATTTGGTAGCCCTAGGCCTTATGGTTTCGGACAAGAGGATTTTCAAAGATTTCCAATATTTTCAAGTTTTGTTGCCATGGCAACCAGAGTTTTTGAAGCAATCAAATTCTTTCAAGAAATTCTGAAGAGGACCATGGCAGGATCATTTCTGTGAAGTTTCATCAAAATTGGATGGGTAGTTTCAGAGAAGAAGATGTTTAAAATAAAAGTTAACGCACAGACGGACGCACGCACGCACGACGGACAACGGGCCATGACATAAGCCCACTGGCCTTTGGCCAGTGGAGCTAAAAATCATACTGGTTTTATATTACTATGAAAACAAAGGTAGTTAAAGACGCACCCTTACAGCCAGAGAGTAAACAAACGCTGTTAAAACGTTACAATGTGTAGAATCTAAATAGCTGTGTTAACGTAGATAAAAAATCAATATAAAGTGTATGGGATAAAGAGACGCCAGGGATTTCTCTTCGATTTAAACCGGAAATTGTGGTAGTTATGTCTATGGCTAGCCGCAATAGAACAATTTGCATTTTCTATCCGTCATAATCTGTGCAACCTTCCAACCATCAGGGGCAACATTTGGCACAAAGGTACAAGAATGATTATAATTTCATTAAATAAAGATAAAATTGGTCACAAAACTGGATGAAAACGAGTAAAGATGCATCTTTAAGTAATATAAAAAGGTGGTCAAACATATGGCAACCACTTTCGTTAGACTTTGATAAGACATTTTCTTACACTGCTAAACTCTATGAATAAAACTGCAACATAATGTAGGGATTTAGATTTAATATCGATATAATAAGTTTTAAAAAAGAAAAAGTACTCTGCCTAGAACTTCAAATAATACACTGTTTTACAGCACTACACATGATAAACAAAAATAGAAAGCACAATTATGCAAAAAACAATACGGGGATTTTAACGTAAAAAGCTGCCCCTTGCATCATTAACAAAATACAAACCCAAAATAATGCAACCCTTCCAATAAGTGACGACAAAAAATAAGGAATGTTGTTTATTGTTAATCCTTTCCCAAACAATCCCTGGTTTTCACAACCCTGGAAAAGAATCCTTTAGAAAACATCATGGGAAAAGGAGAAAATACTGGTAACCAGCATTTTCTCCTTTTCCCACAATGTTTTCTACCCTCCTTGAACAAACTTCAATTTTTTCAATATTAATTTTGTTGTTTGTAAATGTGACCCATCACGGGAAAAGGGACAATCTGGGAATTCCGTACATCAATTAGATGAAAACAGATGAAAGGTAGTGCAGGTCAATTTAAGTTGATAGTTCAAAAATGATTGTATAGTAAGGTAGAATGACCACTTTTCATACAGAAAATATCATAAAAGCGAAAAGTGTCCACCCTGGTCAGCCTGCGCAATCCGCGCAGTCTGACCAGGGTCGACACTTGTCGCAGTTCCCCGACGGTCCCTTTTTGTATGACAGGTCACAAATGCTTTCAATTCGGACCAGTCTAAAATTTTGTCGATTGGGAAAGAGTTAAGCGGTTTAGCATCTTCTCAACTTTATACTGTTATGTGATAGCAACATTTTTGAAATAATTCACTTTTCTTACTGTGTTCTACCAATGCCATGCATTTTTTTCAACATAACACTACTATCCTATACAGCTTTCAAAAACAAGGACAGAAAAGAAGCAATAACTATTCCTATTTCACTAAATGTTTCAATATAATTCAAGAAAGAGTGTTTTGTCCTTCCTCAACCCTTTACCAGACAAAAAGATTTTAACCTTGTCCAAACTGAAAGCATTTGCAGACGACAATTTCAATGTGACTCAAATGGCACAATTTTTCTTGAATAGAGTAAAAAACATTGTGGGAAAAGGAGAAAATGCTGGTTACCAGCATTTTCTCCTTTTCCCACAATGTTTTCAAAAGGCTAATTTCCAAGGGTCGTTAAAAGTTGGCATTATGTAAAAGGATAGAACATTTCTCTCTCACGCTAGATGCTCAAGTCAAGAGAATATATCTTCATTTTTATAATATTTTCAATAGATTTCCAAGATTTCCATTCTAGATGAGCCATGCTCTGTGAAAAGGGGGTTGAATGCATCAGAAAAAAGTATTGACCCAGGTCAGCTTGTGCAATCTATGTAGAAACTTTTTGCTTTTGTTGGCAGGTAAGTTAGTAACAATACACATGCATGTATTGCAGACTTCCTAACCAAATCACTACAGCAAAATATATTTGCTTGTCTTGCACCAAAGAATTTTAGAAAACAATCTGGCAAAATGACAAACTACCTGTAACTAGCAATTTTTTCTTTTACCACAGAGTTTCAAACTGTATTAATGTCTTTAAACTTTAAGCTTTAAGGCACCAAATAAGCCTAATGGACATTTTCAGTCTAGAATAAGACCTGTATCATTCCAGTTTGTTGGCTGCCTTTTGTCTGCACATTTTATGCAGTCTGATCTTGATCTACACTGAACACAAAGGCAACTAGAATAGTGAAAGGCACTTTAACTTTTTACCATGCGACAAAATTTTAGACAGATCCAAGTTGGGAGCATTTCCAAAGGACAAAGTAAATGTGGCACAAGTAATGGGATTTGTCTGTAAAAGGTAAGAAAATATTGTGGGAAAAGAAGAAAAACTGGTTACCAGCATTTTCTCCTTTTCCCACAATGTTTTCAAAAGCTTTCTTTCTCAGGGTTGTTAAAGCTTGGGACTGTGCGGAAAAGGGTAAAGGGTTAACCTTCATTTTGTCCACTGTAAATTTGTTTCAACATGCAACGATTCATCTTTTACCACATGATCCCATTTTTTAACGACCCTAGGAAAGATAGCTTTTGAAAACATTGTTGGAAAAGGAGAAAATGCTGGAATCTAGCATTTTCACTTTTCCCAAAATGATATACTCCCTTGAAAAGAATTGATTGATTGATTGTTTGATGTTTAACGCCGTTTTCAACATTATTTCAGTTATATTGCAGCGGCAAGTGCACCTATCCATGCTTTCCTGGAGTAACTTTTACCAGTACTCCACACAATTTTCTTTCCAAGCCACTTGCTGCTTTCCCACATAATGTCGAGACAATGATCAGAGGAAGGAGAGGAATGAATCCTGTTGGAATGACTATCATCAATCCTTGGAAAGAAATTGGCCAAGCCAGGGACTGCACCTATGACCCCCTGTTCTCAAGTCCTGTAGGCTACTGACTGAGCTACAGGGGCTCGGCCCCTGGAGAAGAAAAATCACCTCATCTGAGCAAAATTTAATTTGTTGTATGCATTAATGTGTTTGATTTCTGCTAGTGTAAAATGTTGTTGTCTAATAATTCAGTAAATACCCTTCCTTTTGTCCCAAAGAAAATTATAAAGATATATATTAGCTATGCTCTGTGAAAATGGGATTTAAGGCATCTGGAAAAACTATCAACCAAGATCAAACCTGCAGAGTCCAGACAGGCTGACCTGTGTCCAAACCTTTTGCTTGCGGTAAATTTTCTGCGTGTCAAAGGACCCTTCCACCATTTAGTCCAGTTGGTTGTTTGACTAAATTTATTTAATGGATCCATAATTATATGGCTTGGTTAAATGTGTCACGGAGATGCATTAAACCCCCTTTTTCCAGAGCATGGCTCATATCTGGAAGCAATTTTACAGAAGTAATACAAAACAAGTAGTTCACACTGACAAATCTAAAAATTGCTGTGTATAATTCTTAACTCTTTACCAAACAATCCCAGGTTTTAACGACTGTAAAAAAAAGCCTTTTGAAAACATTGTGGGAAAAGAAGAAAATGCTGGTAACCAGCATTTTCTCCTTTTCCCACAATGTTTTCTACCCTTCCCAAAACAAATTTAAATTTTTGAGTCACTTTTCCCAAAACAAATTTCAATTTTTGAGTCACTTTTAAAATTTGTTGTCTGCTAATGCTTTCAATTTGGAACAGTCTAAAATTTTGTCGTCTGGTAAAGAGTTAAGGACTGAAAAGTCAAGAAAAGTCAATACAAAAAAAGATCTCAATGTTAAAAAACCAACTAACCAAGAATCAAAGTTGACACAGAAAAAAGGTCTAACCCTTTACCAAACTATCCCTGGTTTTTAAGACCCAGAGGAAGAAGCCTTCTGAAAACATTGTGGGAAAAGGAGAAAACGCTGGTAACCAGCATTTTCTCCTTTTCCCACAATGTTTTCTACTCCTCTATAGTCAAGTTTCAATTTTTGAGTCAAGTTTATTTTGTCGTCTGCAAATGCTTTGAATTTAGAAAAGTCTTAAATTTTGTCGTTTGGTAGAGAATTAACTCTTGACCACACTACAAAAATGTAGACTTGTCCAAATTGAAAGGATTTTTACACTGAAATACGAATGTGGCTCAAATAATGGACTTTGTCTTTGAAAGGTTAAAAAACATTGTGGGAAAAGGAGAAAATGCTGGTTACCAGCATTTTCTCCTTTTCCCGCCATGTTTTCTAAAGGCCTCATCTTTAGGGTCGTTAAAACTCTGAAATTGTGTTGTAAAAGGTTAAACATTATATTTTGATCTTCTATCTTTATGCTTATGATATAACTTTTCATCACACATTACCAAGTTTCAAAGACCTTAAGGGATTAGGCTTTTGAAAACATCATGGAAAAAGGAGAAAATGGTAACCATCATTTTTCCCTTTTTTCCACAATGTTTTCTATCCTCTCATCAACAAATTCTATAATTTGGGCCACATTCAATTCATCATCTGCAAAATGCTTTCAATTTTGACTGGTCTGAAATTTTGCTGTCTGATAAAGAGTTAAATTTAACCAAAACTCGTATTTTTTTATATTTTGATTTTCTACACAAATTTCTGTTCAACAAATTTGCAGCTAAACTATTTATCTATATAACAAAAACAATTTTTTCTAAGTTCTATTACATGTACATTGAATATCCTAATATTTTTGAACTTCAAAATTACAGAAACACTGTACACATGGCACATTTTTTTTGCCACTGATTATTGTTATTACTGTCACTGGTTCAAAAATGGAATAACAACCTTAACATGTACTTGCAATATGGGTAGCTATCTATAAATCTCTTTATTTATAATTGAGCCGTGCTCTGTGAAAAGGGGGCTTCATGCATCTGCGAAAAGTATCGACCCAGGCCAGCATGCGCAGTCCGCGCAGGCTGACCTGGGCCGAAACTTTTCGCTACTAGTCAATTTTCTGTTTGTCAAAGGACCAATCTACCCTATGATTAAGTCAGTTATTGAAAAAAGTGGCTCCTATGGATCCCATAATTATGTGATGACTTTGGCAGGTATCAAGTATAACGCAGATGCATTAAGCCCCCTTTTGCCAGAGCATGGCTCAATTATTATGTTTAACCCTTTACCAAACAATCTCATGTTTAAATTAATGACCTGAAGAAAGACCACTTTCAAAACTTTGTGGGAAAAGAAGAAAATGCTGTAAATGCTTTTGAAACTTTGTGGGCAAAGAAGAAAATGCCGTAAATACTTTCACTATGTATAACTCTGTAACATTGTTGGGAAAGGCAAAATATTGTTTTCAAGATTTTTTTTTAAACCAGTTAACCCATTACCACAAAATCCAGAGTTTTAATGACTCTAGTAAGCAAGACTTTTGAAAACATTATGGGAAAAGGAGAAAATGTTGGTTACCAGCATTTTCTCCTTTTCCCACAATATTTACTTACCTTTTAGAAACAAATCCAATCACGTGATGCACATATAATTTCACATCTGCAAATGCTTTCAATACGGACCAGCCTGAAATTTTGTCGTGTGATAACCAGCATTTTCTCCTTTTTCCATCCTATCAAAAAAAATTTCCATCTATAGAGCTATATTTAATTTGTCGTCTGCAAATGCTTTTAATTTGGTTCAGTATAAAATTTTGTCATTCAGTAAAAATTTACTTAAAGAGTTCCACCAAATGGAATTAAGAAGTATATATACTTTCACATAGGTTGCTTGCTTAACCCTTTAGCAGACGACAAAATTTTAGCCATGTCCAAATTGAAAGTATGTGCAGACAACAATTTCAGTGTGGCTCAAATGGTGCAATTTTTCTTTGATACTGTAGAAAACATTGTGGGAAAAGGAGATAATGCTGGTTACCAGCATTTTCTCCTTTTCCCCACAATGTTTTCGAAAGGCTTCTTTCCCAGGGTTGTGAAAAGTCGGCATCATGCAGTAAAAGGTTAACAAAGGTGGTCAGCAATGCAGATTTTATTGTTTAACCATGAGCACAAAATAATGAGGTATTACCCTATAGGCTGCTAGGTGTGACCTAAGGACCTTTCGGGACAGTGTTGATCAATATCAGACTGCACAGACCGTGTAGTCTGATCTTGGATCTAAACTGTCCGATATAGACAAATTTTTCTCCAAAAAGTGACTTTTACATAGTAATATTGGGCTTTTACTATTAGCATAAGTTTCATTTAACTTATTTACAGGTTAAGGGTTCACAGAATTTAATGCTTTTCAACAGTTCATTGCCATTTCTTTTGTATAGCTTATGGTTTGAAAATTACTTTTGACCTGAAAATTGACCCTGAGTCAAACTAGAGGCGCTTGAGCGCCTGTATCGCTCCACAGGCCTGATATTTCTATAATGGCGAAAGGAAGTTTTTAACAATTATCATTCAATCCTGCATTTTAGCTCACTGAAGAAACAATTTGGTAGACAACCACCATAGGAACTTACCTGCAAAACAACAATGAAATCCAATGAACAGTTTTAGAGAAGAAATTTTTCAAAGATTTTACTTTATACCATAAAAGGAAAATGAGTCTCCCATAAAAGCCATGTTTTTTAACAGATCTTTTTTTTTTTTAAGGAATTCTGTAAACCTGTATCTAAGGAACATTCCTGCAAAATAATAATGCTATCCAAATAGCGGTTTGGGAGGAGAAGATTTTTAAAGGTTTTTTACTTTGGTTGCCATGGCAACCAGAATTCTTCATGGAACACAATTATTTGAAGGAATTTGAAAGAGGACCACCAAAGGAACATTCCTGTGAAATTTGGTAAAAATCCAGTCAATAGTTTCTGAGGAGAAGTTTTTTAAAGAAAAAGTTTACGGACGGACGCACGGACGAACGGACGGACGGCCTGACGGACGGACGCACGACGGACACAACGCCATGACAATAGCTCTCTGGCCTTTGGCCAGTGGAGCTAAAAACCTTAGGAAACACTGTGGAAAAGGGAGAAAATGTTGTACCCAGCTTTTCACACAATGTTTTCAATACTATCTCAGAAAAATCCCTTCATCTTAGCCACATTTCATGATTTATCTTTTTTGTAAAGGGTCAACTCTTTACCAAACAATCTAAAGTTCAAAGACCCCAAGGAAGAAGGATTAAGAAAACATTGTGGGAAAAGAAGGAAATGCTTGTAACCAGTGTTTTCTCCTTTTCTCACAATGTTTTCTATCCTTTCAAAGATAAATCCCATCATTTCAATAACATTTAACCCTCTACACATTCCCGAGTTTTAACAAACCTAACACAGAGGCCTTGAAAACGTTGTGGGAAAAGGAGAAAATGCTGATAACCAGCATTTTCTCCTTTTCCCACAATGTTTTCTGTCCTTTCATTAGTAAATTTCATTATTCGAGCCACATGTTAAATTTTGTTTGCAAATGCTTTTAATTTGGGCAAGTCTACATTTTTGTCTTGTGGTAGAGTTATTTTATCATCAGTAAATGCTTTTAATCTGGGCTAATCCAAAATGTTGTCTTTTGGTATAGGATTAAACAAGAATCATTTCCAACCATTTGACCTTGAGTATTTGCGTTTCACATCAATCTGTGATATCATCAATGCTTAATATATCAAAAAAATCTTACACATCATATCACAACCAGCTGTATCAAGAAGTAAACAAAATAGTCATCGAACAAACAATAGCACAAACAAGTATACAAAAAAAATACATACTGTAAATATAATAGCATTTTAAAACTTGACTCTTCCGATAAATTTGTTCAAACGGGATAATTTGTTCGTTCTCCATTGCGACGTTTGTTTGTATGAATGGTGTTTAAAACCAATTGCAACAGCATATAACTTATAGCTCGGTTGCGGCGAACTTTCTTTCCAGCGATTTTTTGCCTCTCACCTCTGATGCGTGTGAGAAAAGAAGTCAATGGCTTTGGAAGGAAAGTTGTGTCAGTACTGGTGTGAGAAAGCCAGGAAACAAATAGGTGCGTCACTGACCGCCATGATATGACCAAAGCTGTTAAAATGGCGTTAAACTCCAAAACAAACCAAACCAAATATAACTTATGACTCGAAAACAGCTAACTTCTCAATATGTTTCCTTGAGTTTTCCAGCACTAGGCTGGGGCTACACAGTGCCTTGCCAAAGGACATTACAATGTCAATAGAGCTGCCAGTGTTTATTAAACAAGAAATTACTAATTAGCCCTTTCCAAACAATGACGCGTTCTGAAAACCCTGGGCAAGGTATATAACTTAGAGGTAGGCTTTTGAAAACATTGACAGAAAGAAAAAGATACTGGTTTTAAAAGCATTTTCTCCTTTTTCCACAATGTTTTTCATCCTAAACCCCTTTACTACACAATCACAAGTTTAAACAACCCTGAGGAAAAGGACTTTTGAAAACATTGTGGGAAAAGGAGAAAATGCTGGTAACCAGCATTTTCTCCTTTTCCCACAATGTTTTCTACCTTTTCAAAGACAAAACCAATCATTCGAGTCACACCGAATTTTTTGTCAAAAGCTCTCAATTTGGACTTTATGAACTTTATCATTTGGTAAAGGGTGAAATAATAAATTGCATCACTTGAGCCACATTTGCTATCTGCAAATGATTTTTGTTTGGACAAGTCTTTAATTTTGTCATTAAATAAAGTGTTTACTGCTTTTTTTCCAGACAAAGTATTGTTGGTGTCTTGTACAGTCCACATTTTATCACTTTATACCTTTGGAACAGAGATGTTTGTGTAGGCTATAAGAATTGACCTTGCAGGGCCTGGCTAACCTCTGACATCAGTCGACTAGTTTATTTTTCAATTTAGTAGCCTCGAGCCAGTTCAGGAATCGTTCGTTGTAAATCTACGTAATCACATGCATCATAAGTTATTTATCAATCCTTTGCCTTATGGACATATAAAGTGCATACTCTTTCACTGTTTCAAAACATTGTGAAAAAAGGCACTTCTTATACATGTTGTTTAGTTTTCGCCTTCTTTATTTTTATATTGCATTTCATACAGCTACTCATGATATCTAAATTACCTATTTTACCTCAGTCTGAAATGCAGTGAAATGTAACATAGCTCTGCCCCATCAGGTCAATACTTACAGCCAATAGCATGTATCAACTTAATATTTGATTTGATTTAAAGTTGTTTTACACCAGTTTTAATATCAATATTCAACACTTGCTGATGCTTTCATAATAGAATGATCAAATCTCAAATTTTCCAACTCCAAAGAACAATTTGAGTATTTCAGTGGTCATCCAGACCCCACTTTTACCAATCACAGCTCTAACTTAGTTACTGTATATGTGGATATATACGCGCGTCAAAAAATTTGCGAATTACCGATTACGGACATTTTGTACACGGAAATGTTTCCTATATTAAGTTACTCGTTATTTGATGGTATACTTTTAGTAAAATATGCACACAGAAGAGTTTGCAAATTTTTGAAATTCACAAAATTGCAAAAAATTTCCACGTCGCAAAAATTTCCACTTTTAAAGTAACAATGTAGATGAAGACCATAACACAAAACAGATGACCCGTGATCTGTGAAAAGGGGCCTTCATGCATCTGCAAAAAGTACCAACCCAGGTCAGCCTGTGCAGTCTGCACAGGCTGACCTAGGTTGAAACTATCAGCTATTTGTAAATTATCTGCATGTCAAAGGACTAGTGTATATGGCTTGCAACATGCGAAAAGGGGCATTTGGACATTTGCGTAAAGTGTCGTCTCGGATCAGCCTGCGCATTGTGCGCAGGCTAATCCGAGACAGCACTTTACGACTACATTAGACTTTGTGCTACAGTAGACTTTTGTAAAACAGAAAATTACATAAAAATCGAAAGTGTTGTTTCGGATTAGCCTGCGAGGACTGCGCAGGTTGATCCGAGATGATACTTGACGCAAATGTCTGAATGTCTCTTTTCGCGTGTTGCAGGTCATATAATGATTCTGTTGGTTGTTAGACAAAATGGTTTTTATGAATCTGTAATACTGCAATGACTTGCTTGGGATAGGGCATCACAGAGACCCATTAAACCCCTTTTTGTCATAGCATGGTTCATGTAGTTTGATTTTGAATCTACACAGTCCGATACCATGTGAAAAATTCTGGCCTACAAGGTCTTGACATTGCTATATTTGGGTATTTTTTACCATTGATAAATGGCTATCAAGCTTCCTTGGCACTTTAACTCTTTACCAAACGACAAAATCTTAGACTGGTCCAAATTGAAAGCATTTGCAGATGACAAAATAAATGTGACTCAAAAATTGAAACTTGACTTTGAAAGAGTAGAAAACACTGTGGGAAAAGGAGAAAATGCTGGTTACCAGCATTTTCTCCTTTTCCCAGTGTTTTCAGAGGGCTTCTCCCTCGGAGTCGTTAAAACCAGGGATTGTTTGGTAAAGGGTTAAACCCTCTACAAAACAATCCAGAGTTTAACCCTTCACCACACAATGACAAGTTTTAACGACCCTATGAAAGAAGCCTTCTGAAAACATTGTGGGAAAAGAAGAAAATGCTGGTAACCAGCATTTTCTCCTTTTCCCACAATGTTTTCTACCCTATCAAAGACAAATTCCATCTTTTGAGCTAAATTTAAGTTGTCGTCTGCAATGCTTTCAATTTGGACAAGACTATATTTTGCTCGTAAGGTAAAGAGTTAAATAACACTGAGAAAGAAAACCTTTTGAAAACACTGACAGAAAAGGAGAAGATACCGGTTACCAGCATTCTCTTCTTGTTCCTCAAAGTTTTCTATCCTTTCAAAGGTAATTCCTATCGATTGAACCATGTTAAAATTTTTTGCATACAAATGTTTTCAAATCGGACAAATAGCGTAATGTGGTAAAAAGTTAAAAGGTAGAATCTGTGTATTTCTTGTCTGAGCAACTTTGAGAGAGGTAGTTGTATTCAGTTCACACATTTTCAGTGGCACTGTAATTAGTACTGTGAGTACTTTGATCTTTTTTCCCTTCGTCTATACTCTCAGGGGATTTCTCAGCTGTAGCTTCTTCACTCAAATCTGGGAGATCTTTTACCATATACATATGTAATAACATAAGTCCACCCTGTAAAGGAAAGTAAGAGTACTTACTATTATATTTCTTGAAATAAATCAGAATGCATACTGACATAATTCCGAGCATTTGCTGATAGAATTCAAAGTGCTTACAGATATGATTCGGATTGCTTACTGACATAATGCAAACCTCTGAAGTACTTGCTGACAAAATTTTAAGCACTTACTGACATAGCTTGAAGCACTTACTGACATAATTACAGGCACCTGCTGACAAATGCAACTGCCAACATACATATAATTCAAGGCAATTACTGGTATAATTCAAAGTATCTGCTGAAAAATTTCAAGGCACTTGCCAAGATAATTCAAAGCACTTACTGACATATCTCAAAGTGACATTTGACAATTCGAAGTGTTTATTACATAAATCAACAACTATATAATTCAAAGCACTAACTGACATATTTCAAAATGATATTTGACAATTTAAAGTGTTTACTTACATGAACCAATAAATACATAATTTGAAGCACTAACTGAATTATTTCAAAGTGATATTTGTCCAGTCAGAAATAATAACTAAATAATTTAAAGCACTTACTGACTTACTGCAAAGTGTTATTTGACAATTCAATGTGCTTACTTATATAATGCAATTACTGATATAATTCAAAGCAAGTACTGACATGATGCAAACACACTGAGGCTAGGAATGAAAAGCTTTGACCTTATCAAAACAACAGTACAGCATGCCGGTACCAACCCTTGGCTGCAGTTGCTTGATTTTAAGTGAAAATTTTAAGTAAAAAAAGGGGGCATAACAGTGCCAAAATGTTTCGATGGTTGCCTGCCCCTTTTGTATGGTTCCGCTTTTGATATTAAACAACTTGCCTGAGTTTAAAGAAAATATTATCTGAAATAACAGAAATTATAAAATGTCTAAGTTTTCAAAATATCTTAAATCAAAAAAGGGGCACAACTGTGTCAAAAACATTTTGATGGTTTCCAGCCCCTTTTGTATGGTTCCCCTTTTAATAGTTAACAACTTGTCTGAGTTTGAAGTAAATATCTTGAGTAATAACAGAGATATAATAAAGTGTCAGTTTTTTGCATGACATTGACACAGACGACGACACAGCGAGGGCTTTGACAATACCCTGAGGTTTTCTTCAAAAATAGCAGAGCTAAAGCGAATCATCAGCAACACACTGTAGCAGAAAGGTTTCCTCGCAAATAAAAAAAAAGACAGAAAGATCTTTAAGAAAAGACGCTTACTGCAACACCAAAAATGCCAGCAATTCCTGCAGTGGACCAACCAAAGCCAAAGTTTTCAACCATGGTTCCCCCAATAGTAGGTCCAAGGAAAGCCCTGTCAAATATATGAAAAAACATGAAATATAATGACAAGTTGTAGCACAATCGATGATCAGATGTTCCATCAAGTATTTGATTATTCTGGTACTCGTTCCCATCCCTTCTATTTTGGTTGGGGTAAAAATTTATCATTCAGGACCCTTTATCAGACAACAAAACTTCCGCGTAGCTTTTTTGAAAGCACTTGCAGACTACAAATGTGGTTAAAATTATGGGATATTATCTGTGAAAGGGTAGAAAAAATTGTAAGAAAGAAGAAAATGCTGGTTATCAGCATTTTCTCCTCTTCCCACAATCTTTTCAAAAGCCTTTTCTGTCATTCTTGTTAAAACTCTAGATAGTATGTTAAAGGATTAACCCATTAAAATTTAAGAATGGACTTGACAAGATATTGTAAAGCCAAGATCAGATGTGAAAAAAATCTGTCATTTCACAACTGTTATTAGTATTTACACTAAAAATAGATCTACATATATGAGCCATACTCTGTGAAAAGGGGGCTTAACTCTTTACCACACGGCAAAATTTTAGACCTATCCAAATTGAAAGCATTTTCAGATGACATTTTCATAGTGGCTCCAATGACGCAATTTTTCTTTGATAGGGTAGAAAACTTTGTGGGAAAAGGAGAAAATGCTGGTTACCAGCATTTTCTCCTTTTCCTACAATGTTTTCAAAGGGCTTCTTCCTCAGGGTCCTTAAAAGTCGTCATTGTATGGTAAAGGGTTAATGCATCTGCAAAAAGTATTAACTCATGTCAGCCTGTGCAATCCGCGAAACATTTTTGCAAATTGATAAGTTTTCTGCTTGTCAAAGGACTAGTCCACTTCATTATCTGATTGGTTGTTAGACAGAATGGATTTAATGTGTCCGTAACTTTGTGATGACCTGTATGGTATAATGGATTACAGAGGTGCACTGATTTAAACCCCCTTTTGCAAGACTATGGTTCATATATGGCTTGCAACACGTGAAAATGGGCATTCGGATATTTGCGTAAATTGTTGTCTCGGATCAGCCAGCGCAGTCCGCGCAGGCTAATCCGAGACGGCACTTTACGACTACATTAGATTTTGTGCTACAGTAGACTTGCGCAAAACAGAAAATTACATAAAAAGGAAAGTGTCGTTTCGGATTTGCCTACGCGGACTGCGCAGGCTGATCCGAGACGACACTTTACACAAATGTCCGAATGCCCCTTTTCGCGTGTTGCAGGCCATATTCAATCTGAGGCACAACCTCAAATTTTGACCCCCTATGTATACTTTAACCCTTATCCTGCTAAATAAAAATATCAAACTTTCAAGAAGGTAGTAAAAATCCAAATCTTGAGGTTTGAAAGGTATTTTTGGAGGAAATATATCGCCTTATCGGACAATGTAGATCCAAGATCAGACTGCACGTTCTGTGCAGTCTGATCTTGATCTACGCTGTCCGCAAAAGGTCAGTGAGAAGCGCTTAGCAGCCTAAGGGTTAAGTGATCTTTATCCTTAAAAATGCTACATTATTTTAAAAAATTCCATCCAATAGTACGAGGTTTAAGTATGAATGCATGAAGCACATTATCAAAAGACTACGCATTGCAAAGCTGACCATAAGTGTCAACAAGGTAATGAATGCTACATTCTTCATAACTCAAGTATCCCACATTTAAGCTAGCTGTACCTAAATGCAAATTCATAAATGTAAAATTTTAGAAAACTTGAGTTCTTCAAAAACTCAAGAAATATTTCAAACAACGAAGACCTGCAACAGGTGTGTCAGATTGCTGCATGACAACATGTCATCGCACTAGGCATCTACTGTACAAGACTTTCTAAAGCAGGAAAGGTTTTTGTACTCTCTCAAACTCCGTATTTGCCTGACTTTGCCCTGTGTCACTTTTATCTTGTTCCTAAGGCCTAAAATGTATGTTTCAGGTAGAGAGATTGTCCAGCACAAACACATAGGTTCTGCAGTATTCCAGTCTCTTCATAGAATACAGTCATGTACTTGGGAAAGACTACAAGAATGCCTTCAAGGATTGGATCAGAGGACTGAAACTTTGCATATCAGTTGAAGATGATACTTCGAGGAGACAAAATAATATTTTGATTCAAAATCTATCAAGGATACATTTCTATGTGCTAGATGCATTCATATGTGAACATTCCTTGTATATCCCCATATTTTGCAATTTTAAGGTTCTTTTTGCTAAAAATCTCTCCGTATCAGACAGTGTAGAACAAAGATCTGACAACACTTTCTCAGCTGTCGGATCTTGATCTAGTCTGTCCTCTAATGCCCCTTGAGTCATGCTTAGGAGCTTAAGTATTACCAGAAATTTCATCACTCAGGCTGAAATAGATTGCCAATAGATAGATTGTTTGTTTGTATGAGAGTTTAATGCCATTTTTACAGCTTAGGTCATATCATGGCCGTCAGTGCACCTACGCATGTGTTTCCCTGCTTTCTCAAACCAGTACGTACACAACCTTCTTTCAAGCCACTGACTACTTTTCTCACATGCATCAGAGGTGAAGGGCAAGGAATAGCCGGAAAGAAAGTTTGCCTCAATCAGGTTTTAAAGCTGCAACCACTTGACCATGACTCAGATAGAGATTGTTTGGTAAAGGATTAAAAAGGAAAGGATTCTATTTCGTCGAAACCATTTCACTTCTACTGTCAATCCCTTCCAATATAAAAAAAAAAACTCTAAAAGAAATTTAATAAACACTTTAACTCTTTACCAAACAACAAAATTTGAGACTAGACCCAATTGAAAGAGTTTGCAGACAACAAAATAAATCTTACTCAAAATCTGAAATCTGTTTTGGAAAGATAAGAACAATTTGTGGGAAAAAGAGAAAATCCTGGTTACCAGCATTTTCTCCTTTTTCCACAATGTTTTCCACAGGCTTCTTTCTCAGGGTTGTTAAAAGACGGGAACGGGCTAACAAAAACAAACAAAAAAAAATTCAGTTTGTGAACTCACCCCAAGGAGAAAGCTGAATTAAAAAATCCTGAAGCTTTGCCATACGTATCAAGATTATTTGGCATTCCCAGTGAACTGAAATGAGAAAAAAAAAATTGCTGTCTTCAGATCTTTGGTCAAAATTTTGAAAAGCAATATTCCAAGTTGTTTCTAGTTTGTTTTTTTTTAATGAGGAATACTAGTATTTATTGAACACTTTACCACACAATCCTGAGTTTTAACGACCCTAACCGAGACGGCTTTTGAAACATTGTGGGAAAAGAAGAAAATGCTGTTTATCAGCTTTTTCTCCCTTTCCACAATGTTTTCTACTCTTCCAAAAACAGATTTAAAATTTTGAGTCACATTCATTTTGTTGTCTGCAAGTGCTTTCAATATGGACAAGTCTAACTTGTTGTCATCATGTAAAGAGTTAAATAAGATCACTTTCAACAGTATAACATTCATATCACAGCACCAGTACACTTATTCATGTCCTTCCAAGGTTTCACCAGTGTCAGACTGGGGCCCTGCAGGGCCCTGCCTGAGAACACTCTGATGTAGCTGATGCCACATGGGATCATCCCAATATAATTATGATACAAACTAATGCTTTCAGATTTAACCTTTTACCAAGCCACTGGATGCTTTCCCACATAACCATCGTCAAAACAACGATCAGCAGTGAGAGAAGAATAAATCATGTTGCAATGACTAGTATCAATCCTAAGGAAAAAATTGGCGGAGCTTGGGATTCAAACCAGCAACCCACTGTTCTCAAGTCCCAAACATTACAGACTGCACTAATGGGGTCCGTATTCACCAACCACTGCTAAGAGTGATCTTTGACTAATTCTAAAGAGTTTTCTAGGTTTGAAAGTAACACAAACTGATTTGCTTAACCAAATTTGGTTTAGCCAATCAAAAGTTTTGTTACTTTCAAATTTAGAAAATTCTACATTATAAGATTAAGAATATTCTTAAGGATGGTATATGAATACAGACCAAGGGCTCGGCACTTTATCTATGAAGCTACAGCTATAAGTAAAGAAGGCTAAAACACTTGCAACATACAGTAATACACTTACTTGGCACCCATAATCAGTCCTTTAAATGATGGAATCAACGTACAACCCACCGTAAGTCCAATAAGCGCCAGGGCTATGATGTTCACATACAGTTTACTGCAGAAAAAGAAAGTAAATATGAGCCATGCTCTTGCAATAGGGGGCTTAATGCATCTCCATAACGCATGATATCAAGCAAGCGATCAAATAAGTATGGATCCATAATAGCATTTTCTTTTAACAACTTTATCATGACATACACCAGCCCTATGACATACAGAAAATCTACCAATAGTGAAAAGTTTCAGTCCAGGTCAGCCAACATGAACAGCACAAGCTGACCTGAGTAGACACTTTTTACAGATGCACTGAGCTCCCCTTTCACAGAGCATGGCTCTTATATAACATGCACTGTGTTAAAAACCATGTGAATCCAGTCTTTTAATGACCCTGAGGAAGTTTCTGATAACACCAGGGGGGTTGCTGGTTACAAGTACATGTATTTTCTCATATTAGTTTTCTTATTTTCCTACAATGTTTGCTACCCTTGAAAGACATTATTAGTTGTACGGTCAGGTGGCAGGGGACTTGGAAACTTGTTCACAGCTGTGGTGAATCATGTCGCCCTGAGCCGAAGGCGAGGTGGCGACATTATTTGCCACAGCCATGAACAAGTGACCGTACAACGAATTTATCATACTGCAAAGTTTTACCATTCCAACGTGTATTAAGCGAATTTTACCTGTTTTTTGGTTTCACAAATTGAGTACGCTGACGAAGTAGAATTTCCCTTCTGAGTGCCCCAATTCAATGAAAACTGATGTCACTGGGAAATGACGTCACTGAAACCTTGGTAAAAAGTGCAGTTTGGTGCATAATCTTGATGTTAATCATGACCGACGCCACCATTTTGGATGTTGTGTTGAAAGTGTAGTCATGTATACGGGGCTCCCGAAAGGGAAACTGCTTTTACGTTGATTTTGCCAGTGTACATGATATATATGTTCGGGGCATATTATCCAATCAGATCATGAGAAATTTCTTCGCAGTATAATAATATCCTATCACTTTAGCCATTTTCAATATGTCTTCTGCAGATACTCTCAGTTTGGAAGAGCCCAAAACTTGCGGTTTTTGAAAAGGATTAGCCGATACCCCACAATATGGCTTACAACACACGAAAAGGGGCACTCGGACATTTGCGTAGTGTCGTCACAGATCAGCCTGCGCAATCCATGCAGGCTAATCTGTGACGGTACTTTACGACTAAATTAGTTTGTGTCCTACAGTAGACTTGCGCAAAACAGAAAATTTACATAAAAACAGAAAGTGTCGTTTCAGATTAACCTTGTTGTCAATTCAAATGGTTGAAATAACTTACTTTGGTTCCAAAATTCTAACAACTGGTTGAAATGACTTACTTTGGAACAAAACTGCTAACAAATGGTTGAAATGACTTACTTTGGTACAAAACTGCTGACAGAATTTTTAATGATTGAAACGACTTACTTTGGTACAAAACTGCTGACAAATGGAGCAGGTCCTAAACTGACAAATGGTTGAAATGACTTACTTTGGTACAAAACTGCTGACAAATGGAGCAGGTCCTAAACTGACAAATGGTTGAAATGACTTACTTTGGTACAAAACTGCTGACAAATGGAGCAGGTCCTAAACTGACAAATGGTTGAAATGACTTACTTTGGTACAAAACAGCACACAAATGGTTGAAATGACTTACTTTGGTACAAAACTGCACACAAATGGTTGAAATGACTTACTTTGGTACAAAACTGCACACAAATGGTTGAAATGACTTACTTTGGTACAAAACAGCACACAAATGGTTGAAATGACTTACTTTGGTACAAAACTGCACACAAATGGTTGAAATGACTTACTTTGGTACAAAACTGCACACAAATGGTTGAAATGACTTACTATGGTACAAAACTGCACACAAATGGTTGAAATGACTTACTTTGGTACAAAACTGCACACAAATGGTTGAAATGACTTACTTTGGTACAAAACAGCACACAAATGGTTGAAATGACTTACTTTGGTACAAAACTGCACACAAATGGTTGAAATGACTTACTTTGGTACAAAACTGCACACAAATGGTTGAAATGACTTACTATGGTACAAAACTGCACACAAATGGTTGAAATGACTTACTTTGGTACAAAACAGCACACAAATGGTTGAAATGACTTACTTTGGTACAAAACAGCACACAAATGGTTGAAATGACTTACTTTGGTACAAAACTGCACACAAATGGTTGAAATGACTTACTTTGGTACAAAACAGCACACAAATGGTTGAAATGACTTACTTTGGTACAAAACTGCTGACAAATGGTTGAAATGACTTACTTTGGTACAAAACAGCACACAAATGGTTGAAATGACTTACTTTGGTACAAAACTGCACACAAATGGTTGAAATGACTTACTTTGGTACAAACAGCACACAAATGGTTGAAATGACTTACTTTGGTACAAAACTGCTGACAAATGGAGCAGGTCCTAACAACAGGGCAGGTATAATGGACACCAGGCCTCCACCTCCAATCATCAACCTCACAAAACCCTGTAATGATCAGTAGAAATTAGTATGCTATGTGAGAAAGCAGCCAGTGGCTTGAAAAGACTATTATGTGAAGTACAGGTAAAAGAAACTTTTAGGAAAGCATGGGTAGGTTTGCTCGACACCATGATATATCTGAAAAAGTGTTGAAACCAGCATTAAAGATACATCCTAACAGCCAGAGAGAGAAAAAATGCTGTTAAAACTTAATGGTGTGAAGAATGGTTCAAAACTTAGTCAGCTGTGTAAACATAGATAAATTATCTATATACATGTATATGGTGAAAGAGATAGAGAAATTCAAGGGACTTGTCTTCAATTTAAAACCAAAAATGACAACAGTAATTTCTTTGATGGCCTCAAGAAAATGAAAAGCATTTCTATCGGTAGTAATCTGTCAAACCTTCCAACCATCAGGGACAACATTTGGCATGAAGATAAAAGAATCATTTTAATTTCATAAAATAAAGATAAAATGGGATGAAAACTGGCTGAAAACCAGTATAGATGTCTCTTTGAACACAAACATATAAACTTGTTAACTTACAAACACTTCTTAACCTTGCATCAGGCAACCCAAGGAAGCCTTTTAAAAACATAACAAGAAACGGACGAAATGCTGGTAATCAGCATTTCCATCTTTTGCCACAATGTTTTTCACTCTTTCAGTAACAAATCCAACCATTAGAGCCAAACATAACTTGTCTTCTGCAAATGCTTTCAGCTTAGACAATCTTGAATGTTTTTTGTGACATAGCAACAATTTAAAATCTGTGGAAACTGGAGGCATGTAATAGGCGATAAAACATTATGGCAAAAGAAGGAAAGCTTGTTACCAGCATTACTCCCTTTCCCTCAATGTTATCAACAGCCCTCCTCCCTAAAATGTGTGATTGTTTAATAAAGGGTGAAAGTGATACAAAGAGAGTTACCTACCTTTTTATCCCCAATGATTCCCCAAAAAGGTGCAGTGACAGCATAAACAGCTGGAGCAATAAGAAATATCAGACCTACAACCCAGGTTTTTAGGTCAAACTGAAACAGAAATTAGAGCAGCCATCATGACAAAGCAGAACAACAATGAAGATATGAGCGCCCCATGCTAGTGCTAAGGCTTGGTTGCAGTTTTTTCAGTGAAAGTGGAAAAAGGGACATATCTGTGCAGAAAATATTCTTAGGGTTACTTGCCCTGATGATATGTGTTCCCTTTTTCCATAACCAAACTTTGAAATAAATATCTTCATTAATGACATATACAGTAAAACTTGTCTTAGTGGCCACAGTTAACCCTTTATCACAAAAACCTATGTTTTGATGACCCTGGAAGAGAAGGCTTTTGAAAGCATTGCAAGAAAAGGAAAAAAAGCTACCATAGTAACCGGCATTTTCTCCTATTTCCACGATGTATTCTTCCCAGTCAAAAGCAATTTCACTGTTTGAACAACATTTAATTTGTTGCAAAAAAAGAACTGAAAAGGACATTTTTAGTCTCCCTCAAGCGCTTGAATAATACTTATTTGATTATTATACTGCAAAGAAATTTCTCGCAAAATCCACGTAAAAGCAGTTTCCCTTTCGGGAGCCCCGTACACATAACACTTTCAATACAACATCCAAAATCCATGTCTGAATAAAAAATGTTGAATGTCTATCGCAGTGACATCATCAAGTTCATACACCAAACTGCATGTTTTATCAAGGTTTCAGTGTCGTCAGTTCTAAATGACATCAGTTTTCATTAAATTGGGGTACTCACACGGGAAATTCTGTCGTCAGTGTACTTAAATCGGAAGACCATAACACAAGAAAATTTTGCTGAATACATGTTGGAATGGTAAAACTTTGCAGTATAATAAATTTGTTGAGTGGTCAGGTGGCAGGGGACTTGGAAACTTGTTCACGGCTGTGACGAATCATGTCGTGCTGAGCCAAAGGCGAGGTGGCGACATGATTCGCCACAGCCGTGAACAAGTTTCCAAGTCCCCTGCCACCTGACCATACAACGAATACTGTAGACTTGAAAATATCATTTTTTTTAACAAAAATGACACAGACCATGACAACACCATGCTCTCGTTAAAAACAGCCAAGCTAATACATAGTGGATATTTGTTGTTTTCTTGAAAGATGAAATATATTTAATTGAGTGAACATCATCAGTAATACTTTCACAAGTGGTGCAGCCACGAATATAAATACTACTAATGATGTTGGCAAGATGAAATAGCTTTCGATCTTTCATAGAAGAAAACAAATATTCTATTCTTTTCATACTTCTAATCCCTTTTTTGTTGGGTCTTTCGACAAAATCCAATACTGTTGTTTTCAGTAATTCCCCGTGATGTGCCTCCCCCCTCATAACAACGCATTAAGTAAAGTGCTAGAAATTATGGTAAATGCGCATACATTACAATCTAGCTGATCTCTATTTTCCCCTGTAAATGAAATTTTTGTGTAGCAGCAGAAAAATTTTGAAAAAAAAACAAAAAAAAAAACCCAACTTTAAACAACTCTAAGAACAAAGGCTTTTGAAAACATTATGGGAAAAGGAGAAAATGCCAGTAACAGGCATTTTCTTCTTTTCAAACTGTCCAAAAACAAATTTCAATTTTTGAGTATCATTTTTTTTGTTATCTGCAAAGGCTTTCAAATGGGACACATCTATTGATTGTATGGTGTTTAACGCCGTTTTCAACATTATTTCAGTTATATCGCGGCGGCCAGTGCACCTATCCACGCTTTCCTGGAGTCTCTTTTACCAGTACTCCCCACAATTTTCTTTCCAAGCAACTGGCTGCTTTCCCACATAACCATCATCGAAACAATGGTCAGCGGTGGGAGAGGAATGAATCCTGTTGCAATGACTATCATCAATCCTCCGAAAGAAATTGGCCGAACCAGGGATCGAACCCACGACCCCTTGTTCTCAAGTCCTGCATGCTACCGACTGAGCTACTGGGGCTCGGCTGGGACACATCTAAAATTTTGTAGTTTGGCAAAGAGCTTAAGGTTTTCCATGTTTCCATGTAGGATACTACCTTCAGCAAACTTCATTTTGCATCTTACAGCAAACAGCTTTTGAAAATATAAAGGTAAATATGAAATCCCTTATAATGGAAACCTTTTTATTCAATAGTAGGAAATTCTTTGTAATGGAGACTTTCTTTGGTCATAACAATACTTCAATATGATTTAACTCTTTACCAAACAAGCCCTGCTTTTCACAACCCTGGGAAGGAAAGCTTTTGAAAACCTTGTGGGAAAAGGAGAAAATGCTGGTAAACAGCATTTTCTCCTTTTCCCACAAGGTTTTCTACCCTTTCAGAGACAAATTTCATAAATCGAGACACTTTTAATTTGTCATCTGCAAATACTTTCAATTTGGATCAGTCTAACATTATGCCATTTGGTAAAGGGTTAACTCTTTACCAGACCAAAATTTGTTTGTGCTGTATTTAATGCTGTTTTCAATGTTATTTCAGTTATATCATGGCAGAATTATCCATGCTTTCCTGGAGTATCTTTCACCGATACTTCACACGATATTCTTCTCACGACACTGGCTGCTGACCAACATAACCATTGTCAAAACATTGGTCAGAGGTGAGAGAGGAATGATTCCTGTTGCAATAATTATCATCAATTTTCAGAAGAAAAATTAGCCAGGCTAGGGATTCGGACCAGCAATCCCCCTAGTCTACAGACTGCATTAAGGGGCTACAATACCAGACGACAGAATTTTAGGCTTGTCCAAATTGAAAGTAATTGTTGACAACTAGAAAGGGTGGAAAACATTTTGGCAATAGGGCAGGATTATGTTTACCAGCATTTTCTCCCTCTTCCTTTATTACAATGTTTTCAAAAGTCTTCTTCTTCAGGCTGTTTTTTCTTTTCTTTTATCGTTTGGTGAAAGGTTAAATAATCTTGATTCTAACCTGTTTTAAATGATTTGCTAAGGTAGGGTCTAAAAACCCGAGTGATATACTGCCCGCAACAATGTTGATAAAGGTCACAAGGACCATCGGACTGCGTAGTAAAGTTAACACAGAGCCTTTGTACATCTTTGAGCCACCTAAAATAAACATACAGTAAATCCTTTCTAGTGGCCACCTCCATTTAGCAAGTAACCTGTATTAAAAAAGCATATATATTTGGATACAATGGGGGGGGCATTCTTCAGTTATTTCCCTTGATATCTCTTCAGTATTACATTGATCCTGATAAGGGGTTTACTTTGTTTTTATCCTTGATTTTCTTGCATTGCACAGATATTTTCTTATGATAATATCACAACTGAATCTAGTTATGATTGTTTTTCAAATTGAATATATGCTTTTCTCTGATGATTGGGAACAGAATTTGCATTAAAATTACATAGAGTCCTCACACATATATCATAACTTATATTTATCGCAACATCCGTAAAGGAATTAAGGATAAAAAACAAAGGAATACAGGTAAAAAGGACAAATCTGCAAGGGAGATAATTTGACTTATAGGAATGGCCCCTGATATGTACAGGTACTAAACAAGCACCTGTCTTATCAAGCACATTCTGAGTGTCCATTAGGCACTTGCTGACCTCTTTACCAAAGGACAAAATTTTAGCCTTATCCAAACCTTGGACTGTTTGGTAAAGGGTTAATACAGTTATTCAAGGACCTACATTTATCTCTGGTGATTCATTTAGAAACTTGGTACAAGTATTCAAAGGAAGGACATCAAAAACAGATGTATATGTGTACCTGTACAATGAAAATATGATATAAAGGACCAAGTTTACCGTTCACTTACTTGGTATTGCAGGCATCACCATTGAAGTAACAGAACCAATAATTATAACTGTTGAACCAATCACAAAAAATGGTAAGCCAAACCCTCCAAGCTGTAAAAGATAAAGAAAAGCACTTTTTGTTTTGTATTGATCATGTACAATATATAATACCTCGGTTTCACATACCTGAGGAAAACAGCTTGAAATTTGTAGGAGAGCAAAATGCTGGTAACTGGCTGTTTCTCCAAGTCCCACAATATTTTCTGCCCTTTTACAGGTGAATCCTTTCATTCAAGACACATGAAAATTTCAGTACTTCCACTGAAAATCTAAAAATGTTTCTGGTGAGTATGGTAGCTTAAACTGTGACTTGTATATACAGCTTGAAACCCGTGAGTCAAATGTCAGATTTCCTGCTTGGCTGAACTAATGTGAAGATTGATGATAGTTGTTGAGACAGAATTCATTCCCCTCTCATCACCAGACATAGGTTCGATGAAATGTGGGAAAGCAGTCATTGGCTTAAGAAAGAATATTGTTTCACACTACGTAACAACAAAACTTTAGACTTTGCAAAACTGAAAGTTTTCACAAGACGACAAATTAAATGTGGCCCCAAAACTGAAGTTTGACTTTGGAAGGGTAGAAAACATTTTTGAAAAAGGAGAAAATGCCAGCATTTTCTTCTATTCCCGCAATGTCTTCAAAAGCCTTTCCCGTCGGGGTCAATTAAATTTGGGATTGTGTGGTAAAGGGACAAAAAACTGGTAAAAAAAACTCCAGGAAAATGAGGAGCACTTACAATATTTGAAACAGCATGACACAACAGACAAACAAACTAATAAATGTGCTAAATCACTTTTACAAAAACAATGAGTAAATCCTGTTTACCTCATACAAAGCTCCACCTATGGGAGGACCAACCATCATACCCAACCCACTGAATGTCTCTAGAGTTCCCTAAAATATTAACATAATTATGTCATTTATATAGGATCTGACGTAAGTTGGCATTGGAGATAAAAATTTTATCAAATAAATCTAGAAAAATGTTACAAAGCAAGCCTTTGGCGATTGTTTTTCAGTGAAAACTCTAAGTTGAAAAACAGGCATAACTGTGTCAAAAGATATTTTGATGGTTATCTGCCCCTGGTGTATGGGTTCCCCTATCAACAGTCAACAAATAGCCCGAGTTTGAAGTAAATATCTTCAGTAATGACAGAGATATTATAAAATGTCACAGATTTTGCATGGCAACGATGCAGGACAACGACAGGGCTATGACAATATCTTGACATATTTTTTGAAAACAGCAAAGCTAAAACTGATAGTACTTATAAACAATTTGTGAGATGGCAGAAAATCAGCTGTTGAAAATTCACAAATCAGATGATAAAATTATTTCAATAGCAGTTTCTTCTTGCCTGTCTTGCTACATCACTTTTTAGGAAATACATCTTTAGTTCAAAGTTTTCAGTGCTTTGTATGGTTCATGAATTTGACACATAAATATGGAGAGTTGGCATAAATCAAGGTTTAATCCTTTACCAAATAATCACAAGTTTGAAAGACCCTGTTGAAGACAGATTTTGAAAACATTGTGGGAAAAGGAGAAAATGCAGGATAACCAGCATTTTCTCCTTTTCTCACAATGTTTTCTATCCAATCAGAGAACTTAAGCTCATCTGTTCCAATTCTGAATTTGTCATATGCAGATGTTTTGACTTTGAGAGAGTTTAAAATTAATCATGTGGGAAAGGGGTCATACATAAAGTCTTAAAATGGCAAAGTAAGAAATTGCTTGCATTATGTACTTTTTGTACACTTTTCAAAAAAATTCGGTTGCGTGACGGAATAAGTCAACTGTGAGCCATATGGCCTGCAACACGCGAAAAGGGGCATTTGGACATTTGCGTAAAGTGTCGTCTTGGATCAGCCTGCGCAGTCCGTGCAGGCTAATCCGAGACGGCACTTTACAACTACATTAGATTTTGTGCTACAGTAGACTTGTGCAATACAGAAAATTACATAAAAACGGAAAGTGTCGTTTCGGATTAGCCTGCGCGGACTGCGCAGGCTGATCCGAGACGACACTTTATGCAAATGTCCGAATGCCCCTTTTCACGTGTTGCAGGCCATATAATGTGGGTGAGAGCATTTACCTACCATGACAGTCATCACATTCTCTGGGAACTCATGAGCTAGGATCGCAAACAATGATGTGACATACGCCGATGCACCAAGAGCCTCGATTGTACGACAGGAGAAACACATCACAATGAATGTTACACCATCTGGACATTTGTCCAACGTCCTAGAATTGATCGAAATTTACTTATTAGAAATCCATTGAATACATGTAGATAGACATGCATACATCAACAAAATTGACATTTTGCATCTATGTGGAAATACCAATACTATCAAATGTATAGCATATACAAGTGGAGTTATCTATTTGACATTACAATCCCACAAGCTTTTGTCGATCCAACTAAGACAAGGCGGAATAACAAAGCATTGTATATGCGATACATACAGACCAAAATCTGAGCATTGATTAGCTAATTTATTGGAACCAATGTCTAATAAGTAATAACCCTTTACCAAATGAAAGAATTTCAGACTTGTTCATAATCAAAGCTTTGGCAGAGGAAAAATTAAACGTTTCTCAAATGATGATTTCTGTCTTTGACAGGATAGAGAACATTATGGGAAAAGGAGAAAATGCTGGTTTCCAGCATTTTCTCCTTTTCCCACAATGTTTTGAAAAATTAAAATTCAGGTGTATTCCGTAAAGAGTTAAACGAATCCACATCCATATACCAATAAAGTTAAAATTTTGCATTTGTTGAGAAATACCAAAATTATCCAATTAACCCTTCATCAAATGACAGAATTTTAAATTTGTCCATATCGAAAGCATTAGCAAAGAGCAAATTCATTGTGGCTAAAACCATGGGATTTGTCTTTGAAGAGTAGAAAACATTGAGAAAATGGGTGAAAATGCTGGTGACCAGCATTTTTTTCATTTCCGAAAATGTTTTCAAAAGTATTTTTCCTGAGTAGAAACACAGAATTATTCAGTAAAAGGCTAAAAGGAGAAAATAAAATCTATGGGCTTTCATTAAAATCACTTTCATTTTCTTCTTTAAGACTTAATGGGAAAAATAACCAACTTGTAAGAGATGGAAAATATTGACAGTAGAGGAAAGCTAAAAGAGCTCAAACCTGGAAAACGTTCTATCAGTATCAAGACAGTTCCTTGACAAGACAGTTCCCCGACACAACTTTTTGAGACAGTTCCCCGACAGATTTGAAGACAGTTCCCCGACAGATTTGAGGCCAGTTCCCCGACGCTTTTCTTTGTGTAAAATAACCTTTTTGCTGACAATTATGATTGACAATCATGAGATATTAGAAATATCTGTGGATTATTGATGTTGTGATCGGGTTATTTGTACCTTGTGAAGACAATGGCTGGTACTTATTCTCTAATGAGTATATTCACAATGATTTACGATTGTCATGAAATTAAGAGAATTTTAAAAAGACTGTAAGCCAGCATGAAAGTTGATAAAAGGACATGTTTTGTGGTTAGTTGGAATTAATTCTTTAAACTCCCGTTTGATAATTTGTATTTTAGTTATGTGTATTCCTTTATGTTTTATACAAATATATTAGAGGGAGCGAGAGAGAGAGGAGGGGGGGTTACCTGAGTGTAATACCTTTTCTGTTTACTTTGTACACTCGGCCCATAATCCTAATATTTCAAATACATGTATATTGTATGAACCATTTGGGAAAATGTAGTGTATTTCGACATTATGTGGTATTTTGCGACGAAAGTTCGTGAAACTGTTACTGAAAAAAATGCTGAGTGATTGAAAATTGTTGACATTTCACGAGGCCATGACAGAAAATTACATACAATCTCACGGTGACCAAATGTACCCGGCAATCACAGATACAAACATGTACTTCAATCAGTCACAAAAGATCTTTTATCCATGAAATCCCTCATCAACCATTTTATCACAATAATTGTCGTTTGACATTGAACAAAAGTGTCGGGGAACTGTCTTCAAAAGTGTCGGGGAACTGTCTCCAAATCTGTCGGGGAACTGTCTCGAAAACCTGTGTCGGGGAACTGTCTTGTTCCCGTTCTATCGATGAATTGGATAAAGCTGTATATCGGTATTTACAATAAAACAAGCTCAAGTAGTTGATATTTAACTTTCATGTTATAGTGCCTCACTGCTCCAAGAGCTAACTTCAGAGCTCCAGATAAGGGGAGTGATTTTGATTTTAAAATTAAAAATATTGATTATTCTCCACCAAACAATATGTTATGGGTACTCATTAGAATCATCTCATTGAGACAATTCTAAGGAGTACCCACATCATAGGGTTTGAAAGAGAAATAATGGATTTAGAATACCATCACTCCCCTTTATCTGGAGCTGTGTAATTCCTTACCAGACAATAAAATTTCTGACTGATTCAAGTTGAAAGTATTTACAGATGACAGATTAAGTGTGGCTCAAGTGACTGAAATTTGTTTTAAAAAAGGTAGAAAACATTGTGAGAAAAAAATTGCTTTTTAGCATCTTTTTAAAATTCTCTTTACCAAAAGAACTTAAATGTGTACAAAATGAAACTACATTCAAGAAGAGACTTAAAATATTTTTGTACAACATACACTATCAATAAGTTGACACTATAGATATGTCTTCTGTATAAGTGTAAAGCGCAGAAGAATATGTCTTATAAACTCTGCGCTATATAAATGTTGTTGTATTTGTATTTTCAAAAGCACTTTTTCACACGATCATTAGCAATGATGGCATTTGACCCCCAGCTTTGACTTTTGACCTCCAAAACTCGAGATAAGCCTTATGGGCTCAAAAATGAGCCTTAAATCTTTACATGTGAAGAAAACACTGATGCTTTTGTCTTTGAAAAGGGAAGAAAAAATTTTCCCAACACGGTTGGTCCAAAGGTTAGTTGCTGGCGGAGAAGTTAATTCAAAACTAGGTTAAAACCTGCTAGGTCACTCTATCTTATGTTTACTTTTTGCCCGATTTTAAAATTCACTTGGACTGAGCACACAATAATAGATCGTCATCTTCACAATATTTTCCATACTTTTAAATGCTATGGTTTAAATTCAAATTGCATTTCAACACCTGCATTGATTTTTTGGCCGCTATGGGACTTCAAAACACTATACAAACAAATCCTTACCCAAATAATATTGCACAGGACCCGCAGACCATTACTCCACTGACAAACATAAACTTACAGCCAATCTGAGATATCTGAAATATGTAAATAGAATCATTGGATCATGGCATCTTACACCCTTTAACACACAATCCTGAGTTGTAACATAAACTTACAGCCAATCTGAGATATCTGAAACATATAAATAGAATCACTGGATCATGACATCTATTACCCTTTAACACACAAAGCTGTGTTATAATAACCTGGCAAAAGAAGCCTTTAGAAATTATTGTTGGAAAAGGCGAAAATGCTGGTATTCAGTACATCTATCCTTCCTTTCAAGAAGTGCTTTTTACCATTACTTCCCACAATATTCTTCCCAAGCCAGTGGCTGCTTTCCCACATAACCATCATTGAAATAATGAGAGAGAAGTGAATCCTGTAGCATGACAATCATCAGGCCTTGGAAAGAAACTTGGCTGAGTCCAGGACTCAAACTCAAATACACAAAGGACAAATTTTCAGACAGAAAAAGAAACACTTTTTTTTTAAGACTGCATTTTGGCCAGAATATTTCCACTGTAGAACTAGATACATGGTAAACTAAGATCAGATTTCACGTTTTATGCAATCTGAATCTAATCTTCACTGTCCAAAAAACAAGTGTATAAGTGCATGGCACTTTGAAGGTCAAAGAAAGTAGCCTATTCATGGGTGTAACTAGGTTTAAAAAATCATTATGCACACCAAATTGAGACTTCCATTTAACAAAATTGCAGACATATCTACATTAAAAGTGCCTTCAAAGGACAAATTAAATGTGGTCAAATCATGATAATTAATTGTCTTTGACAGGATAGAAAACGCTGTGGGAAAAGAAGAAAATGCTGGTCACATGAACCTTTTCTACGTTACGTTACACACTTGCAAATAGTATGTTTTGGGTGCTACATCCTTACTCTTCACCTTTTACCACATAATCCCATGTTTTCAGGACCCTGATGAAAAGGGACTTTGAAAACATAGTGGGAAATGGAGAAAATGCTGGTTACCAGCATTTTCTCCATTCTCCACAATGTTTTCTACCCTTTGAAAGATAAATCCTTCAATATGAGCAACATTTAATTTGTCGTCTGCAAATGCTTTGAATTTAGATAATTCCATAATTTTGTTGTCTGGTATGGAGTTAAATGAAGGGATCTAATTGAAACAACCAATTTCTAAATACATATACATAATTTTTATTGAATTCAAAATGCGTGGCTTGTGGAGAACAAAAATATGAAAATCTGCACAAATAAAAATTATTGTTTGCAATGAAAGTCAAGTAAACATTGTGAAAAATTAGCAAAAATTCTCAGTTTGCTCAAATTCTCCATTTGCCACAATGTTACAAAGATTTTTTACCAGAGAAAGGCATCTAAAGGTGCCAACATCTTCCAAAGACAAAATTTTAGACATGTCCAAATTGACAGCATTTGCAGACGACAATTAAGGGAAGAAATCATCGTGGGAAAAGGAGAAAATGCTGGTTACCAGCATTTTCTCCTTTTCCCACAATGTTTTTAAAAGCCATCTTCTCAGGATAGTTAAAACTCAGATTGTGAAGTAAAGGGTTAAATGATGAAATAGTATGACCTAAAAACTTACATAATTTCCAAAAAGAGGAGATGACAAAAAGATCATGAGTTCAAATCCACCAAATATAAACCCAACAACAGTTTGGGAGACACCTTTGCGTCCAGCCTGAAAGACAATAAAAATTCTGTTACCATCCACTTTCTTATCTCAAATTGAAAGTATTTGCTTGGATGATGGTCACTTTCAATATTATTTCAATTACATCACAACAACAGCTTGCTTATTCATGCATGTCCATGGTTTCACCAAATGGAAAGCATTGGCAGACAACAACTCAAATGCAGCTCATAAAAACACTTCTGTCTTAAACTGACAAAAAACATTGTGGAAAAGGAGAAAATACTGGATATTTGCATTTTGACTGATTGATCATATGGTGTTTAACGCTGCTTTCAACACTATTTCAGTTATATCACAGCGGCCAGTGCACCTATCCATGCTTTTCTGGAGTATCTTTTACCAGTACTCCGCACAATTTTCTTTCCAAGCACTGGCTGCTTTCCCACATAATCATCTTCGAGACAATGGTCAGTGGTAGGTGAGGAATGAATCCTGTCACAATGACTATTATCAATCCTCGGAAAGAAACTGGCTGAGCCAGGGTTTCGCATTTTAAATTTCTCCTTTTCACACAATGTTTTCAAAAGCCTCCTTCAGGACTTTAGAGCATGGATTGTGTGTAAGGTGAACAAGATCACTGTATGTGGGTGCTAACACTCCAATGTACTTGTTTTAATAGCAGATAATCCATGTCCCTAAAAAGGCAAGTCTGTAAAAATATTTTAATGGTTTTCAGCTCTTCTGGTATGGGTTCCCCTTTTGATAGTTAACAAGTAACCCAAGTTTAAAGTAAATATCTTCCATAATAATAGATATAAATGTCAAAATTTTATATAGCAATGTGGATGAAAGGGCTATGACAAGATCTCCCTATTTTCTTTCGAAATATCTTAGCTAAAACCTTGATATACCCCTTCACCATACAATCCTGAGTTTTAATGACCCTGAAAATTGAAAAAGAAGGCCTTTGAAAACATTGTGGGAGAAGGAGAAAATGCTGGTAACCAGCATTTTCTCCTTTTCCCACAGTGTTTTCTAACCCATCACAGACAGAAATCATCATTTGAACTACATTTGATTTGTTGTCTGCTAAATCATGCTTTCAAGGTGGTCCAGTCCAAATTTTTGTTGTTTGGTAAAGATTTAAAATAGAAATCAAGGAAAATTCCAAGAAAAAAAACAGTAACCAGTCAATATCTTCCATATCTTACCTCAACTGGAAAAAATGGTGCTAGTAGGGAGAAACAGCAGGCTGCACAGAAGTTGACAAATGCCATGGAAACAAGGATGAATTTTTTCCGTCGGCTCACACTTTTGAATGAAAATTCTCCTTCTTTGATTGGGGACTGTAACAAATCTGTCTCTTTTTCAACAACATTATTGGTGTTGATCAATAGTGGGGTGCGTTCTGTTTGTTCAGTCATGTTTACTTTTTTTGTTGAAGTTTATTACGTTGTTTTCAACCTGTAATAAAAAAGTCTGACATGAACACAATCCTGTCAGAACCTACAAGCTGTTTGTTTTGTCAACTGGAAATTTACCTTTGTAAACATTGAGGCTAAGGAATAAAATACTTGCAACAAGCAATTTCTCCTTTTACCACAATCTTTTCATTTGTACTCATGCATTTTCTGCAAACTCTTGACCACATGACAAAAATTCGAAATTTATCAAAATGGATACAGTAGCAAACAGCTGTGTTAATATATATTCTTATGAACAAAGTCCGTAACAAAGAAACAAATGAACAAATGCATGGCAGAAATACAGGGACTGGGCAGGATTTGAACCTAGAACGCCCGGACGAAAGGCCAATACCATAACCACTGAGCTAAAGAGAATTCTCCCTAACGCAGTTGTTAGGTATTGTATTTAAATCGGGATGAAGCCATGCATGAAGGAGTGGTCTCCCGTAACACACCCCTTCTTAAAGTCATCATTTATTGATGACTAAAAGCCTTATTAGGCAGAAAGTCCGTTTTTGGAAAACAAGTGGGATTAATGGCTAAATGGCCAATCCCGGACGAGCCCCCATCTTACGAACAAAGTCCGTAACAAAAAAACAAATGAACAAATGCATGGCTGAAATACAGGGACCAGGCAGGATTCGAACTAGAATGCCTAGACGAAAGGCCAATACCATAACCACTGAGGTAAAGAGAATTCTCCCTAACGCAGTTGTTATTTAAATTGGGATGAAGCCATGCATGAAGGAGTGGTCTCCCGTAACAATATGTATCTCAAATCATGGAATTTGTGGCTGATGAGGTAGAAAATGTGGAGAAAAAAGAAAATGCTGGTTACCAGCATTTTCTCCTTTTTCCAGTATGTTTTCTAAAACCCTCTTACCAAGGGTAGTTAAAACATGAGATTTTTTGTTAATGGGTTAACCTTTTACCACACTATCCTGAGTTTTAATTACATTCTAAAATATAGCTTACGAAAACACAGTAGGAAAAGGAGAAAAGGCTGATTATCAGCATCTTCATTTTACACAATGTTTCAAAAAGCCATTTTTTTCAGAGTCATTAAAACACAGATTGTTTGGGAAAGGTCTAGTTCTAACATAAAATTATGAACAGAAAAATGTTACTTTCAAATCTTCCTGTCATCTGATGCTGATTTAATCTCCATTTTTTCTTTAAGGGAGACACAATTCTAGACTTGTCTAATCTGAAAGTATTTACAGACGACAATTTATATGTAGCACAAATTTCAAACTGAGTAGAAAACATTGTAGGAAAATGAGAAAATGCAAGCAATCAACATTTTCTCATTTTCCCACGTTTTCAAATGCCGTTTTCCTTGGTATCGTCAAAGCATGTGATTACTTGGTAAAAAGATAGAGTTATAAGTGCCTGAAACATACTTGCTGGAGACAACTTTGAAAACATCTGTAAGAAAAATATTGATATAATCAACATGATATAATAAGGTCCATTATTGATGGAAAAGGAGAAATTGCTTATGGCATGCAATGACCATTTTGCCACAATGTTTTTTTAGAAGTGATCTTTTTAAACTTAAAGAAAAAAAAAAAACATTCTGCAGGTGAAATTATGCTAACACAAACACATCATCAACTTCCAACTTCAATTCATAAAACCTGTGCTGAAATATTTTACCCAGGCAACTTACTTCCCAATACCACTGAAATAAGGTGGAAAAGTCATGTTTTACAATTTATTTATATACTGTACTGGGGAAATACATTCATGAAAGAAGGTCAAGGTTGCAGGTGGCAAGCCTGCATTGAGTTTCAAAATGATTGTGCAATATTTTTTTTTTAGCTTGTGACCCAAATAATGCAGGGCTCCAGCAATAGTAAAATGTCATAGCAACAGTCAATGGTTTCAGTAAACACATGTAATACTTCTCTGATAGAATTTAGAAATATGACATCTTTTCTGAAATGTATAGATCTAATCTACTGTACAGAGAAAGAATTGAAAAGTGAAGGCTTTCCCACTGTTAACCTGAAGAACTTCAAGAATGTTCAAAACTGGAGTTGAAGCCCATTTATCCTAAAGAGATTTGTTTGAACAGACTTGTATACATCGATTTCAGGAAACGCATATATTGATATCTTACGTATATGATGAAGATCAAGCACCAGTCGCAACGGTTACGCTTCGTAAATTTCAGCGAATTTCGCATTTGAGTAAAGTTTGATATTTGGAACATGGTTCAAGGGAGCTAACTGTCGATGACAAATGTAATATTTACGATAACCACTTATTACGATGCACCGTCGCAACATTCCTTACTCATTTTTAAGAGATTTCAACTTTCTTTTAATTTTAAGTAGATGAATGGGACAGAGTTGAAATAAGCTTATTATAAAAATGACAGAGAAAGGTTTACTTTGACAGGGCAGCTAAATTTTATTCAATTTATGCAGGAAAAGACCGATTCAATACCCCTCCATCTGGTATCGAATGTAAACAAACAATTTGAGTTTTGAGAGTAGCAAAAGAATAAGGTTATTCGAAGTGCCCTGGTAAGACTATGGCTAAAATATGGTGCTAAATATTATAGTTTTTCTTTACAATATACAAACAATTACGAACAACACATACTGAGGGACCAGTACAAAGGAACAAGGAAGGTTGGCACTCTCCAATAAACCCAACCCCCATGTGTGAGTTATGGACAATCGGAGATCAAGGAGACCATTACGAGTGAAGATTATTAGTATGGGAAATGCTGAGGTTGGCAAGGTATGTTTTACTCTTCAATAGATGACAAAACTTCAGATGCATACTGAAAGCATTGGAAGACAACAAATCGGGAGCAAGACAGTTCCCCGACAAGACAGCTCCCAGACACAAGTTTTCGAGACAGTTCCCCGACAGATTTGAAGACAGTTCCCGACTGTTTTAAAGACAGATCCCTGACACTTTTGTTCAACGTCAAACAACAATTATCATGGATAAAAATGGTTGATGAAGGATTTTATCGACAGATGATCTTTTGTGAATGTTTGAAGTGTTTGTACCTGTGATTGACATGCATTTGATCACCGTGAGATTGTATGTAAGTTTCTATGACGGCCTGGTGAAATGTTTAAAATTTTCTATAACTCAGCTTTGTTTGATTGAACAGTCTGATGGCCTTTCGTTGCAAAATACCAAACAGCATCGAAATACAATACAAATAAACTACATTTTTCCAGATGGTTCATACAGTATACATACATGTATGTAAAATATTAGGATTATGGGCTGAGTGTATAAGGTAAACAGAAAAAGTGTGTCACTCAGGTAAATCCCCCCCCTCTCCTCTCTCTCTCTGGATCTCTCTTATGTATTTCTATAAAACATAAAGGAAATCACATAACTTAATACAAATTATTAACAGAATTCAAAGAATTAACTCCAAATAATCTCAAAACGTATTCTTTTATCAACTTTCACTCTGGCTAACAGTCTTTTTAAATTCTCTTATTTTCATGACAGTCGTGATTCATTGTGAGTTCACCCATGTGAGAAAAAGTACCCGTCAATGTATATAGAATTTTTCTTCACAAGGTACAAATAATCCAATCACAACAACAGTAATCCACAAATGTTTCTAATATCTCATGATAATCAATCATAATTGTTAATATAAAGGTTATTTGACATGAAAGAGAAGTGTCAGGAACTGTCTTCAAACCTGTCGGGGAACTGTCTTCAAACCTGTCGGGGAACTGTCTTCAAACCTGTCGGGGGAACTGTCTCAAAAACTTGTGTGGAGGAACTGTCTTGTCGGGGAACTGTCTTGATACCCAACAAATCACATGTGGCTCTTATGATGATATTTGTCTTTGAAAGGGTTGAGAACATTATGGGAAATGGTGAAAATGTGGGTTACCAGGATTTTCTTCATTTCACAAAATATTTTTATTGTCATCTTTCTTGGCGTTGTTAAAACTTGGGACTGTTTGGCAAAGGATAAAGGGTAAACAGCAGTTTTGACTATATGCACAGTAATTTCTGAGGCATTCTTCCTCAGGGTATAAAGCAAGATTTTTTGGTAAAGGTTTAAAGATTAAAAACACCAAACAGGGTAGTTTGACTGAACTTAATGTACAGTTCCAAGGTATTCTCATTTTGCTCTGGTTAAATCTGCTGCAGACATCTAGGATCTGACATGAGTTGGCATTTGAGATAAAATTTAATTAAACAAGTCTAGGGAAAATGTTATTAAGTGTGCCTTTGGCAAGCTTAATAACATTTTTTCTTGACAAGTTTAATAAAATTTTATCTCTAACGCCAACAAATTTCAGATTTATTTTATCACATAACGATATTTCACAAATTATGGATAAGAAGATGCAAAACCATCTATAGATGCACCCGCATTAATATCCATAAAAACCCATTCACTTTCAAAATGATGTCAGAATATGACCTCACACAATTGTGATATCAAATGTGTACAGGATGAGAAAATTCATGATGGGTTTATTACACTGAAAACAAGCGAGGTTATGTGATAAAAATTATTATTGTAATAGCATTTGATCTTTCTTGAAAATTGCTCATGACAAGTGATATTTCCTATTGCAGCGCTGAGCCCCAGTAGCTCAGTCGGTAGCGTACAGGACTTGGGAACAGGGGGTCGCTGGTTCAATCCCCAGCTCAGCCAATTTCTTTCCGAGAATTGATGATAGTCATTGCGACAGGATTCATTCCTCTCTCAACGCTGACCATTGTTTCAACGATGGTTATGTGGGAAAACAGCCAGTGGCTTGGAAAGAATATTATGTGGATTTCTGGTAAAAGAAAATCCTGGAAAGTATGGAAAGGTGCACTGGCGGCCATGATATAACTGAAATAACGTTAAAAATGGCATTAAACACCATGGTCAAGAGTTAATTTTGTTTCAGAGTTGCATTATAAAGAGGTACTGCGAGAAACGATTTGTCCATAAGTATCTGGCAACAATTGGAATAGACTATGGAGTCACAAAGTAAGTCAAATGTCTTGTTTAGATTTTAAGTATTTGTCAGACCAGGGCTACATATCAACCCATTAGTACTCAATCCAGAGCTTTAACAACCCTAAGGAAAAAGCCTTTTGAAACCTTTTGACCAGCATTTTCTCCTTTTCCCACAATGTTTTCTAACCTTTCAAGATACAAATCTCAACATTTGAGACACACTTAATCTGTCGTCTGCCATTGCTTCCAACTCAAACAGGTCTAAAATTTTGTCGTTTAGTTAAGAAATAATCTTCTTTCTATCGTGGTTTATCGTTCAATAAACCACAGTTGTGAGTTATGAGGCACAATAAATAATCCATGAGGGCGATAGCCCGAGTGGGTTATTCATTGCACCTCATAACTCACAACGTGGTTTATTGAACGATAAACCACGATAGAAAGAAGATTATTTCGATTCTAACATGAGCAACTCTTAATGAAAGGAAAACAAGTTCATACTTAGAGTAAAAACACGGATGCAGATAATATTCCATTGAATAACTTACTTTATACAGAATGACGTCACTCTGTATAGAATGACTTCACTCTGTATAGAATGACGTCAGTCTACATAGAATAATGTAGATTTTACCATGCTTTCGTTGCACTGTGCATATAGAGCCGAATTCACATGTCATGTTAGAATAAGGAGTTAATTATTAGGGCAGTTGTATGAGGACCAGTATTTAGCTTAACGAGGGACATGTCATTCTATAGAGTCCAGATTTTTAGGCATCTCTTCTAAAATTTTCAGTGTCCTGAGGATAGTGGGAGATCGTTTGTATTGATGAATGTAAAATGGAGCTCTGCCTCATGAAATAACAAAATAACAAGAGCACTGCATTTAGGTGCCAATGCTTGGCTGCATTTGCTTTTAGAAGACTTATTTTCAGTAATTTTTTTTTTATTAATGGGGCATTACTGTGTCAAAAATGTTTTGTTTACCTGCCTTTGTTGAATGGGTTCCCCTTTTGATTATTAATTACTAGTCAGAGTTTTAAGTAAATATGTTTAGTATTGACAGACATATCATAAAATGTCAAAGTTTTTGCATAGCAAATTCTAACTGTCAAAAACTAGTCTGAGTTAAAAGTAAATATCTTCAGCAATGACAGAAATATAATAAAATGTCAAAGCTTTCGCATGACAACGCAGACGACAACTATGCAGACGATGACAGGGCTATGACAGCACCCCAACTTTTTCTTCATAAACATTCAAGCTAAAAATGACATTAAATAATATATTTCTTGCCTTTTTGATCAATAATTTTGTAAACCAATGAAAGTTTTAAAAAAATGTCTTTGTAGCAGAGATAAAAATCTGAAACCTTCTGAGGTTAAAGGTCAAGGTTTTACACTTTTTCAGGGTCAATGTCAAGGACAGAGAGGTGAAGGTGAACATATTTGACATGGCAGGACATCCCATATTTTATGAGGTAGAATTTGAACACATCTTTGATGACTCTTCTGACATTTGGCGGGTAGAGCCCAAAATAATCTCAATAGACATTTTCAGTTTAGAACTTAGGCCCAAATAATTGCTGTTTTATGATGGCTTTAGTCTATAGTGTCTCAGCAAAATGGACAGTGTGGATCAAAGATCAGACTGCGCATTTTGTGCAGTCTGATCTTGATCGAAACTAGCCACAATAGCAACTGCAGCTATCACATGCGCTTTTTAGGTTAAGATACCCACAACATTGGTGAAATTAATTACTGTACAGGCTATATTTGCGTCTATAACTAAGCCTACCATATTACAAATGACACAAAGTACAATTATTTAATCCTTTACTACATAATTTTAACAACTGTGAGGGAAAAATCTTTTGAAAATGTTGTGGAAAAAGGAGAAAATGCTGGTAACTTTCTCCTTTTCCCACATTGTTTTCTATCTTTTACCTACAAATCCTGTCATTTTAGCCATATTTGATTTGTCGTCTGCAAATGCTTTCAGTTTTGGATAATTCTGAAACATACATCTTCACTCATTTTCATCCAGTTTTTTAACCGTTCTTGCTTTATTTTATGAAACTATAATCACTCTTGTATCTTCATGCCAAATATTGTCCTAGATGGTTGCAAGGTTGCACAGATTACGGCAGATAGAAAATGCATTTCATTCCATTGCGGCTAGCCATAGACATAACAACCGCAGTTTCCGGTTTAAATCGAATACAAATCCCTACAGTTTCTTTACCCCATACACTTTATATTGAGTTTTTATCTATGTTTACACAGCTGACTAGATTATAACATCGTCAAGTTTTAACAGTGTTTGTTTACTCTCTAGCTGTAAAGATGTCTCTTTAAATTTTGGCGTTTGGTAAAGGGTTTAAGAGTGTTGAGCAAAAGAATAACAAATCTCTACCCACAGGTTCGTAATGAATTTTATAAAGATACGCAAGGGGCATTATTGGTATATGACGTGTCAGACCGAAATAGTTTTGAAGCCCTGGAGCACTGGCTGTTAGAGATGCAGAATGAAATTGGGAACCAGACGGACCACGATAATGTTATTATATGTGTTTGTGCTAATAAGGTAATGGTATGGATTAACTCATTACCAAACGGCAAAATTTTGGACTAGTCCAAATTGAAAGCATTTGCAGATGACAAAACAAATGTGACTCAAAAATTGAATTTTGATTTAGGAAGGGTAGAAAACATTGTGGTTAAAGGAGAAAATGCTGGTTATCAGCATTTTCTCCTTTTCCTACAATGTTTTCAAAAGTTCTCTTGCTCAGCGTTGTTAAAACTCGAGATTGTGTGGTAAAGAGTTAACTTTGTTTCAGTGTATTAATTCTTTACAAAACAGCAAAATTTAAGACTTCTCCAAATTGAAGGTATTTGCAAATGACAAAATAAACTTGACTCAAAAATTGAAATTTTTATTTGAAAGGTTAGAAAAAATTTTGGGAATATGAGAAAATGCTGGTTACCAGCATTTTCTCCTTTTCCCCCAATGCTTTCAAAAGTCTACTTACCTAGGGTCATTAACCCTTTAGCAAATACATGTACTAGTATTTCTAAGGTTTCCTAACCCAAAGAAAAAGTCTATTTTCTACCAATACATGTATATCCAATCATCTGAGCCACATTTCATTGGTCAACTGCAAATGCTTTCAAAATGGATGAATTTATTTATTTTTTTTTTCATTTGGTAAAAGATTTAAGAACGAGCTGTTTTTGTACAAATACAACTTTTTATCTTCTAGAGTGGAAAACATTTTGAGAAATGAATATGTTTTTTTGTAATAGCCATTTCTTCCTTTTCCAAGATTGTTCTCCATGCTATTGAAAAACTATTCTTTTGCTTCAAATCTTTTTCATTTGTGGTATTTGTAAGTTTCTACTAACTTTTTATATACATGTATATATATTCACATAGATATGATCATGCAGGCCATTGAATGATAGCATCTGCATTCTGTATCATAAGTGGATCATTTTTGTAAGAGAACAGAATACAATCTGTTATTTAAAACACCATATGAGTAGGTATGGATACCTACTTTACAAAAGAATGTTTGAAATAACAAAATTTTAGACACACATTTGCATACAAGAAATTATATACAGCCATGCTGTATGAAAAGGGGGCTTAATGCACTTGCAAAAAGTATTGACCCATGTTTGCCTGCGCTGTCCGTGCAGGCTGGCATGGGTCGATACTTTTTGTTAGTGGTTCTTTTTCTGCATGTCAAAGGGCCATTCTTCCTCAGGATTCAGCCGTTTGTCAGACAAAGTGGATTTTTAAAGTTCCCTAATAATGTGATGTCTTGCTTTGTACAATGTATCACGAAGATGCATTAAGCCCCCTTTTAACAGAGCATGGCTCATATAGTTTAGATAGTGGGATTTTTCCCAAAAAGGGTAGAAAATGTGGGAAAAGGAGAAAATACTGATTACCATCATTTTCTCCTTATTCCAATGTTTTCAAACTGCCTCTTCAGGTTTGTTAAAACACAGATTTGTACTGTAAAAAGCTTAAAAGTATATTGATGTTGATATTGTGTAAAGTACTGAACAAGGACAAAATATAAATGTATGGAGTGGACAGCAGTTATTTTTCTTAATGATTTCATTAAAACTCTTTAACCATAGGTAGATAAAAAGAGAGTGGTGGATCAAGCAGAAGGGAAGATTTGGGCAGACAGTCGAGGCTTTCGATATTTCGAAACATCCGCACAGACGGGAGAAGGGGTATCGGAAGTGTTTCAGGTATGTCTTAAACCCTTTACCACACAATCGCAACCTTTAATGACCCTAAAGAAGAAAGCTTTTGAAAAACATTGTGGGAAAAGGAGAAAATTCTGGTTACCCAGAATGATTTTTATCCTACCAGACAGAGAAATCATCATTTTTGGTCCAGTCCAAAATTTTGTTGTTTGGTAAAGAGTTACCCCTTAACCAAACATCCCGAAGTTTTAAAACCTCCCTCACCTTGGTCAATTTCTTTCCAAAGAAGGAATAGTTATTGCACCAGAATTCATTCCTCTCTCACCACTTGACATTGTTTGATCGATAGTTATGCTGTTGCAATATAAATGAAATAATGTTGAAAACTGCAATAAACACCATACAATCAATCAATAGTTATTGCCTATGGTAACATGGGAATGCAGCCAGCTACTTGGAACTAAAGGAATAATTTTGTGCAAAGCACTGGTAGGAGAAACTCTAGGAAAGCATGGGTATGTGCACTGGCTGCTGAGGTATAACTAAAATAATGTGGAAAATTGTGTTTAATACCATAGAATTAACCTTCAGAAAGTATGGTTACATAATAATGAAACTGTTGTAATGTGAAAGTCCTCCATGGCATAGTGGTCTGGAAAGTTTTGTTGCTATGTCACAGTGCAGTCCATCTTATGCAGATTTCTCTGAGAGATAAAATTAACCTTTTACGACCCCAAGAAAGATGGGCTTTGAAAGCATCATAGTAACCAGCATTTTGTCCTTTTCCCAAGATGTTTTCTACCCTTTCAAAGACAAATCTCATCCTTTGAGCCACACTGAATTTGTAGCCTGCAAATGCTTTCAAAATGGACCAGTCTAAAAAATTTTTTGTTTGGAAAATGGTTTAAAATATTGAGTGAACAGAAATCATTTACTCTCAGCAAGGCTAAGGTCATATTTGGTGCTTTTGTGAACACTTAAGTTGAATTAACCCATTTCTGTTTCATCATTATCATCATCATCATCATCATCATCACCTCCACCACCACCACCATCATCATCATCATCATCATCATCATCATCATCACTATTATTACTCTAAATTCTCTTTTTCTTGCAGAAAGAATTTGTATTTGATTTATGTTTCTTTAAATACAGTCATTATTCGAAGATGTTCTGACAGCAGCAGATAATGGTGGGAAAAAGGCTCCATTTCAGACGCAATTAGGTTATACCAAAGATCAAATAGACGCTATACAGCGGTTAAAAAATGCAAAAGGTGACTATGAGAGATTAGGTCTGCGAGACGGTGCTTCAAAGTAAGTTTACTTTTACTTTTAGCTTAGGCTGCTAATTATTTAAGCGCGACTCGAGGATATTTTGTGGACATTGTAGATTAAGATCAGACTACGCAAAACATGCAGTCTGATCTTGGATCTACACTATCCAATAAGGAGATATTTTCCCAACCAGCATTTTCACCTTTTTCCACAATATTTTTCTCCCTGTCAAAGACAGAAATCATCATTTGAGCTACATATAATTTTTCTTCTCTAAATGCCTTCAATTTGGTCCAGTCCATCAATTTGTCATTTGGTTAACCATCTTGTTTTATGAGATCAAATAATTATAATTTCATCCCAGTTGTTTAAATATGGTCATAATATTAACATAATGGATGTGAGTTTTTTTATCATGTCACATTCCCACAATTCTGTGTAAAATTCTGGCTTAAAATCTAAAAAAAGATCTTAGAGGCTTTATAGCCTATTAAGAAAATACCATCCAGAAGTCTTTTTTCTTGCATTTCTCCTTATCATTTGTTGATGGTTTATCAGCTGTTCTCATACTAAACTTGGTGATAATTTATTTTTAGCTTGACTGTTTTCAAAGAAAACATCGAGGTATTGTCATAGCCCTGTCATTGTCTGCATCGTCGTCGTCGTAGTTTTCACAATTGACATTTTATAATATCTCTGTCACCACTGAATCTTCAAATTCGGACTAGTTGTTAACTATTGAGAGGGGAACCCATGCAATAAAGGCAGGTAACCCTCAAAATATTTTGACACAGTTATGGCCCCTTTTTGACCACATTCTCACTGATAATCAATCTATTTCTAAAAGTAACTGAAGTGGAGCGTTGGCATCTGCATGTGGAGCTGTTGTTGAAGTTTGGTTTGATTGTAAAATTCTGAGAGGCTCCCTCTACGAGGTTAGATATTCCGTTAACTAACAAAACAACAGAATTTTATATTGGTCCAAATTGAAAGCTTTTGCAGACGAAAAGATAAAGGTGACCGAAAAGATGAAATTTGTTTTGGAAAGGGTAGAAAACATTGTGGGAAAAGGAGAAAATGCTGGTTACCAGCATTTTCTCCTTTTCCTACAATGTTTCAAAAGCTTTTTTACCTAGGGTTGTTAAAACACCGGATTCTTTGGTAAAGAGTTACATGTAGGTAAATACCATCAAAAGTCTTGTGTTAAACTTGTCTTACTTACTTATCGATGGTTAGAAAGCTTTTACTTTACTAAATTCAGTGATGGAAAATACTTAGGTTTGGCTTCAGGATAAAAGTCTTAATAGCCCCCTGTTTTCAAAGGTATATTCCTCAGGGTTATTGTTTAGTAAAGGGTTAACCTTGTACCACAATCCCGAGTTTAACCACCCAGGAGAGGAAAGCCTCTGAAAACATTGTGGGAAAAGGAGAAAATGCTGGTAACCAGCATTTTCTCCTTTTCCCACAATGTTTTCAACTCTATCACTGACAAACTCATCATTTGAATCGCATTTAATGTGTCGTCTGCAAATGACTTTAATTTGGACAAGTCTGATATTTTTGTCGTTTGGTAATAGGTTAAAGAAAACAAATCACATGGCCCCTTTCTGTTTTACTTGAACGAAACTGGTAATATTTTCATTGAATGTAAGAAAGAAAGTAACAGGAGAAAAGTAATGGAAAAAAAGTAACACTTTTAATAAAAATACCATAAAATAACCAAAATAAACATTTAAGAAAAGTTAAAAGCATAACTTCTTGTTTGCATAATTGAGTTGTTAATAATTTAGTGTTGTTTTGGTGATTTTTCAGGTTTTCAATTTCACTTTCTGATGCTTAAAGGCCCAGTGAAGGCCAAAATATCAAAGCAGGTGTCATAATACATTTAAAATTAAATCACACCATTTAAAAGTATGGAAAATATTGTGGAGATGACAATCTGTTATTGTGTGGTTGGGCCATATATTAGTTGCTAGCAGAAAAAAAGAATTTTAAAATCAGGCAAAAAGTAAACAAAAGACACAGCTACCTGGTAGGTTTTAACCTAGTTGTGAAATTAATTTCTCTGTCAGTGACTAACACTTGGACCGACTGTACAATGACAGATTGTCATCTTCACAATAATTTCCATACTTTTGAATGGTATGATATAAATCCAAATGCATTTAAACACCTGCTTTGTTTACGTTTGGCCTTTGTAGTTACTTTAATATATTGTTTTATATGATTTGGTGTAGATAAGCATGTTTGGTATGAGGTTTTAATTCCAGCTATGAAGAAATAGGTATTGTTTGTGTGTTATATGATGTCTTCAGTTATACTTTTTGATATCAAAATAGTTTTAAATGATTGAATATTTAGGTAAGCATATTTGATCTGAGGTGCTATTTCTTTTTGAAAATAAAGTAAGGAGTTTGCCACAGAAATTTGCATGGATATTGAACAAACACTGTAACAAACCACCAAGATTTTTTTAATATATATAATTTTATCAAGTTCACAAAAAATTAGGAACTTAAAAATAATGTATAAAACAAACCTTTAAAATTATACTTGAAACAAACCTTAATTTTATGGAAGATGGGCACACAAAATGAACCAATTATGGTAATCTAAGAAAATTTATAAACTGTTACTTGTTTCCTGTTACTTTTTTCCTTAGCAAAATTTGTTACTTTTTCCCCTTACTTTTTTCCTGTTACTTTTTTTCCCGATTATCTTCTTTATTACAATATGTTTTTTTTTTTTTTTTTTTTCATTATTTTATTATTTTTATTTTTTCTTTTAATTTTCAGAGATGATGTAAACAAAGCATACAGAAGACTTGCAGTTTTATTACATCCAGACAAAAATGTGGCTCCGGGGAGCGAGGAAGCCTTTAAAATACTTGTAGCAGCAAGAACTGCTCTGTTGAAGCGATGCTGATGATGATGATGATGACTCTAGTTCTTGCATTAACTTATGCTGAATTCCGTCCTTAACTCTTCACAAAGCAATCCTAACTTTAATGACCCTGAAAGAGAAGGCTTTTAAAAACATTGAGGAAAAAGAAGAAAATGCTGGTAACCAGCATTTTCTTCTTTTTCCACACTATTTTCTACCCCATCAACAACATTTTCTGTCATTTAAGCCACCTTTAATTTGTCGTCTGCAAATGCTTTCAATCTGGACAAGTCTAAAATTTCATTGTGTGGTAAAGAATTGGCTTTGAAAACATTCCTGTAAATCATGAATTATTATTTGTAATTGGACAATTTATTACACCAGTTTTATCAACTTTTATCAACTCTTAGGACAAAGGCTTTTGAAAACATTGTGAGAAAAAGAGAAAATGCTGTTAACCAGCATTTTCTCCTTTTCCCACATTTTTTTCTACACTGCCAGAGAACTACAGCTCATTTGTGCTAAGTAATTTGTTGTCTGCAGGTACATTGTACATGTACTTTCAATTTGGAAGATTCCACAATTTCTTTGTTAGGAAAGGGTTAAGTTTTTAGTCTTTTATCACACAATCCCATGTTCCTAACAACCCTGATAAAAAGGGCTTTTGAAAACATGGTATGAAACAGGCATTTTCTTCTTTTTCCACAATTTTTTTGTTAAATTTTCACAAAATAAAGCTTTCATTTGTGTAACATTTTATTTGTCATCTGCATAATTATACTTTCAATGTGGACCAGTCTAAAATTTTGCTGTGTGGTAAAGAGTAATCCCATGTTGACATGGCTTCTTAACTCTCTACCAAATGACAAGATGTTGAACTCATCCAAATTGAAAGCATTTGCAGACGAAAAATTTAATGTTGCTAAGATGACAATTTCTGTCTCTGATAGGGTAGAAAACATTGTGGGAAATGGAGAAAATGCTGGTTACCAGCATTTTCTCCTTTTCCCACGATGTTTTATAAAGCCTTCACTTTCAGGGTCATTAAAAGTCGGGATTGTGTGGTAAAGAGTTAATCCTTTGCCAAAGAATCCTGAATTGGACACTTGGAACAGAGGCTTTTGAAAACGTTGTGGTAAAAGAAAAAAAATATTGGTAACCAGCATTTTTTTTCTTTTCTCACAATGTTTTCTACTATTTCAAAGACAGAAATCATCATTAAAGCTAAGGAGAAAATGCTGGTAACCAGCATTTGTTTCCATTTTCCACAATGTTCTTCCCTATCAAAGATAAATTACATCATTTGTGTCACATTTAATTGGTCCTCTGCAAATACCCAGAATTTAGACTAGTTCAAAATTTTGTCGTCTTGTTATTAATATCTTGTAATTAAGTTATTGCTGCAATACAAGTGCCATTCTGCTTTTAAATCTATTTTGTGCTGGATCTAAAGTAGTTGTAAATGCTCATCCTATAACAATTTACCAGATGACAAAATTTTAGGTTGATGTATGTTGAAAGAATTTGCAGACAAATTAAAAGTTTTACCAAACAACAAAATTTCAGACTGGTCCAAATTGAAAACGTTTGCAGACGACAAATTAAATCTAGCTGAAATGATGGTAATTGTCTGTGAAAGTGTAGAAAACCATATGGGAAAAGGAGAAAATGCTGGTTACCAGCATTTCCTCCTTTTCCCACTAGGTTTTCCAAAGGCTATTTCCTCAAGGTCATTAAAACATGGGTTATGGGTAAAGAACTACTGTATACGTGGATATATCTGGGTTTCGAAAAAATTGCGAATTACTGATTACGGACATTTTGAGTACAGAAATGTTTTCCAATTCAAGACACTTATTATTTGTTGGTACACTTGTGGTGAAATATGCTGTACACTTGTGGTGAAATATGCTAACAAAAAAAGTTTACGAATTTTTCAAATTTGTGAAATCGCAAAAATTTCCACATCACAAAAATTTCCACTTATACAGTAAACGATGGGATCTGTCTCTAAAAGGATAAAAGCATTGTGCACACAAGGAGAAAATGCTAGTTACTACCATTTTCTCCTTATCTCACAATGTTTTTAAAAGCTTTTTTCTCTGGGTCATGAAAACTTGGCATTGTTTCATAAAGGGTTAACTCCTAATCATATGACACAGTTTTAGATTTGTCCGAATTGAAAGCATTTAAACATACTTATTTTACATCGATTGAAAAACAAGTTCTTACAACTTATGCTAATCTCTCTCGATTCTGCTTCCTGGGAACTACACCAGTACTCGCGCCGAATGTGTGGTGTCGGTGGTTGTTGGGTAGAGCGTCGGCCTCGTAACCATAAGATCCTGAGTTCGATACCCGGAAGTGGGTGTCAACTTCGGGATTTTTCATTAAAAGCATTTGCAGATGACTAATCAAATGTACCACAAATATCTTAAATAATTATTCTCTGAAAGGGTAGAAAACATTGTTGGAAAAGGAGAAATGCTGGTAGCCAGCATACCACATCAACTCTATACCAAACAACAAAATTTAAGACTGGTCCAAATTTGAAGCAGATGCAGACAATGAACCAAATGTTGCAAAACTAGAAAATTGTTCTTTGTAAGGGTAGAAAGCATTGTGGGAAAAGGAGAAAATGTTGGTTACCAGCATTTTCTCCTTTTCCCACAATGCTTTCAAAAGTTTTTTTCCTTGAGATCCTTTAAACTCCAGATTGTTTGGTATAGATGTACATGACAGTTTAGTATTTGCAACATTTAGTTTGCTTTGTCAAACAAGTGTTATTTTGCATTTTATGCTTAATCATTGTCAATTTTTCTTCATGTTTATAATTATAAGGTTAGCACAATTATCAGTGCTTGTATGTTCAAGCTCCAATATTCATTTTTAGTTTTGCTGTTTTTGACAAACAAAAACGACGACTGAAAATATTTACTTCACACTTGGATTAGCTGATTACAATCAAAGGCGGAACCTATACAACAGGGGCAGGTAACTGTCAAAGTAAACACAGTTATGTCCCTTTTTTGACTTGAAAATTTTTAATGAAAATCAAGCAACTGCAATCAAGCATTGGTATCCGCATGCTCTTGTTTCTGGACTTTTTCAAGCCTCTACCTGACAATGAAATGACAGAATTGTCCAGTTTAAAAATATTTGAAGACAACAAAATAAATCACACTTAAAAGGATCGTATTTGTCTTTAAAACGGTAGAAAACATAGTAGGAAAAGGAGAAAATGCTGGTTACTAATATTTTCTCCTTTTGCCACATTGTTTTCACTAGTTTACTTTTTGCTTTTCCCAAAATATTTTCTAACCTTTCCAAGACAAATCACCTCGTATGAGCCATGTTTAATTTGCCATCTGTAAATGCTTTCAGTTTGATTGAATTTGCGTTTATTTATCATCGCCACCGGTTGCCCATATGGGCGACGCCCCCTGAAGGCTGTTAGTATTGTTACGGGGGATAGTGCAGATACAGGACGAAACCCATCTTAAGTTACGCATGGTTCTTTTACGTGCTCGGTGTATAGCACCGTCACACTGGACCTCGGTTTAACGTCTCATCCGAAAGACTATTAGTAATTTTAGATGACCAGCCGTGGGGATTGAACCCACACCCTCAAGTGACTCGAAACATCACGTTCACGAGTCCTACGCTCTACCTATTGAGCTATGCGGGCTGGTCATGCTTTCAGTTTATTTAACTCCAAACTTTTAGTCTTGTAAAGATTAACCCTTTACCACAAAATTCCAAGTTATAACAACCCTTGAGAAAAAGGCTTTTAACAAAACATTTTGGAAAAAGGAGAAAATGCTGGTAACCAGCATTTTCTCCTTTTCCCACAATGTTTTCTACCCTTTCAAAAACATCTTACACTCTTTGAACTGCAGTTCAAAGAGTCAACTGCAAATTTTAACATGTAGAAAGGGGTAGTTTTTTTTCATAAGGTAAAGGGTTAAATATTGAACCTGTCATTTATGGGTCTATTAAGCAAGAAAAGATAGACATGAATATCAAAGATTTATTTGGTGACACTGTAATTCATGCCACTGTATGAGTTATGTTAGTTTGAAAAAAGGAAAAAATGTTAAAATGAAAAAGGAGTAAATACTTGGAATGTATTGAGTTTGTGTTCAAAAGTATTTAAAGTGTTTATTTATTATAGTGTAACTTCTGTTGAAAGAGCTGAATCTGTTTTTGTCGCCAGCGGTTGCCCAGAAGACTTTTAGTCATGTTACCCTGGATAGTGCAAGATTCAGGACGAAACCTATCCTGTGTTTGCTCAGTTTACAGCACCGTCACAGGGGACCTAGGTTTAATGTCTAATTCAGAAAACTATCCAGTAATTTTAGGTGGCCAGCCATGGGGATTCAACCAACACGATCAAGTGGCCTTATTGAAGGACCTACCCAATATTCTGACCTATGAGTCACTTTTTCCTGGTGCATTACTTACCATGTCAAATCCTTTTATGGGAAGGCATCCAACATGTTGACATTTGGAAACAATTACATGTATCTAAGTCTGTACCAAACAGAAAAATTTTTGTTGTCAAAATTGAGAGGATTTGTAGGCAACAGTTTGTGGCCTAAATATTGGAATTTGCCTTGCAAAGGATAGAAAACATTGTGGGAAAAGGAGAAAATGCTGGTTACCAGCATTTTCTCCTTTTTCCATAATGTTTTTAAAAGCTTGGGGGTCATCAAAACACGAGATTGTTTAGTAAATGGTTTCCTATGAAGATTTCAAAGTCCTCTGCTTCAAAATTTGTTTTACAAGGTAATGAGTTAACCCTATACCAAAGGACAAAATTTTAGACTGGTCCAAATTAAAGGCATTTGTAGACGACAAATTCAATATTGCTCAATTGGAAAGATTTGTCTTTGATAGGGTAGAAAACATTGCAGGAAAAGAAGAAAATGCTGGTAACCAGCATTTTCTCCTTTTCCCACTATATTTCAAAAGGCATCTTTCACAGGGTTTTTAACACTTGGGATTTTTGGTAAAGAGTTCCCAGGGTGTTAAACCTAACGGGCATTTTACCTGTAGAAGTAAGTCTTTGTTAAGAGCAATTTCATGGTAGCCCTTGTCTGTTATGTCTCAGCAAATCAGACAGTGTAGCCATAAGATGAGACTGCATGTATTATTTCATGGTAGCCCTTGTCTGTAATGTCTCAGTAAATCAGAAAGTGTAGCTATAAGATCAGACTGCGTTTATTATTTCAAGGTAGCCCTATCTTGTCTGTAATGTCTCAGCAAATCAGTCAGTATTGATATAAGATTAGACTGCATGTATTATGTAATCTGATCTTGATCTATCCTGGCCACATAGGCTTCTGAAGTAGTAAAAGGCACTTTAAAGGTTGAATGAAAGAGAACACAGACTTTACATAACTTTCATACTTCAGCTTTATTATCACAGATTTTAATCATAAATAAAAGTTAATTGTGACAGAAGTAAAATATACCGGTACTTAGCGTAATTAACCAATGACTTGTTCAATATTGTTTTCATGTACAACTTTTATATTGTTTGAATAGTGCTTAGAAAGCAGATAACCTAGTTTAATTTATCACCTCATGTATACAATGTTTTTCCCCTCATTAAGCACACCACTTTTGATACAGTGGCAAAAGGAGAAAATACTTGTAATTATCAATGGGAAAAGGAGAAATTTCTTGTAATATGCAATCTCATTGTAATTGATATACAGACTTTTGATCTGGGTGTTTAAAGCTATTTTAGTCATATCACTGTAAAAATAATTCCTTTCCCAGAAATATATGCTAAATGATAGTTCTGAAGACTGGCATATATTCCTATTAGATAAAATTTTGTGAATCTAAATGCTAATGGTACAAAAAATATAAATAAATACCTTTTCAGACCAGAAGAATTGAAACAACAGTGAACCTTGGTTTTCTAAGAATCACCTTTAATATTTTTCCAGGTATCAAGTTTAGGCTGACTAAATTTTTATTTACAAATCAATCAAAGATTAGAAAACATTGTGGGAAAAGGAGAAAATAGTGGTTATGAGCATTGTCTACTTTTCTCTTATTGCTTCCAAAAGCCTTTTTCCTTATGGTTATGGAAAGTTGGGAATGCATTGTAAAGAATTTACAGTGTATGTGTACATGTATGGAGAAAGTTAATTTCTTGAAAATGTAGAGCAGATATAGAAATTTTAAGGATTTGCACATTTTTTTGTAAAAAAAAAGTCAGTCAATTTTTCGAACTTTCATTTTTGCTATCTTTATTTAAAAAGAAATTATCTCAGTACTTCATGGTATATGCACTATTCCACATGATCACCACAGTTTAATGTCTTGTTTTGTCTCTTCAGTACAAACAATGAAAACATTTTTTCCTGTATATTTACTATAAATGAAAATAACAACTAGAGTTTATAAAGGGAAACAACTCATGAACTTTCCACAAATCTTCTAAAGTCTTCCAGGCTAATCTTCCCTTCTGGATCTTCTGTGCAGTGTGCCACAAGCTGAAATTACAATACCATAATATTACTTACAGTCAATCCCTTACCAAATAATCCCAAGTTTTAGTGACCTTGAAAAAGAAGACTTTTAAAAACATTGTGAGGAAAGGAGAAAATGCTGGTTAACAAGCTTTTTCTTCTTTTCTCAAATTGTTTTCTACCTTTTTTAGACAAGTCCCATCATTTGATTCACATTCGTTATCTGTGAATGCATTCAATTAGGCCAAGGCTAAAATTTTATTGTTTGGTGACAGATTATTTCATTCCATATGCACACAAACCTTACACATGCACTGCACTCCATACAGGAGAAACTTGCGGTGAGTGGAGCCTGGTAGATTAGTTGGTAACATGCAGTGCTTGAACCCATAGGGCTAAAAGTTTGATTCCCAGCTCAGCCAAATTTTTGACAAGCAACACAATTCATATTCCTCTCTCACCTTCAAATATCATTTTGACGATGTTTATGCGGGAAGCAGACAGTGACTTGGAAAGAATAGACTTGGAAAGAATGTTGAACACAGTGTACCTCTCTCACCTCCAAACATCATTTTAAAAATGTATATGTAGAAAAAGCAGACAGTGACTTTGTAAGAATGTTGGACAAAGTGCTGGTACATGAAACTCAGCATTTAGTTTATCACCTGTAAATGCTTCCAAAATAGACAGTCTAAAATTTTGTCTTCTGGTGGAGACTTAATTCTTTACCAAACGACGAAATTTTGGACATGTCCAAATTGAAAGCATTTGCAGACCACAATTTAAAGGTGGCTCAAATGATGAAAGTAGTCCTTGATTGGATAGAAAACATTGTGGGTAAAGGAGAAAATGCTGGTTACCAGCATTTTCTCCTTTTCCCATAATATTTTCAAAAGGCTTCTTTCACAAGGTCGTTAAAAGTCGGGATTGTGTGTTAAAGTGTTAACCAATCAGCTACAGACAGCCCTTTGGGACTTTCTACATAAATAAGAGAACGACAAGGTTTCACATTCATTAATTACTTTAAATTGCATTACAATTTCAGATTGGCTAAACCAAATGGTTAGCAGAAATAGAAGTAAATTGAAAATGTTGATAAGAATTGTAGGTGACCGTGAATATGGACCCAGACCTGCCACACACTGCAAACAACCAACTTTTCAATAAATCAGGGTCTACTGTTAATTACTTACAGCATTGATGACATCATCATCAGCGGGCAGTTGTAATCGGCGACACAAGTCCCTCATATTGAGAGCATCGATATATCCTGTTCTGTCATTATCATATCGCAAAAACATCTCATCTACTCTTGTCTTGTCTGTAATTGCAATTTTCTTGAGCTGGGCCCGTACTTGTTTGACAAGATCATCCAGATCTCCATCCCTGTGAAGAGAAGAACCAATTTTATCCCTAGAATGCTGGATAAACCCAAGGAAATCTTTTACACTCCAATAAAGTTCCTTATAATTGCAATGCCAAGGTTGTTATTATTCAGCACGTCTCAGCAAAACAGACAGTGTAATGCATGTTTTGTGCAGTCTGATCTTGATCTACAATGGCTGTAAAGGCAACTATAGTTGTGAAAAGTGCTTTTGGGGATAAGATTAAGCTTTTGGACAATTTCTAGCCTTGGTGCATTGTATATTTCTTGAATGCTATTTTATAAATTATAGGAATTTTTCAGTTAATGCTATCTTAATGATAGCTTTTAAATCAAGTAATGAAACGCTGTGGTACACGCATCTCAATTAAACAATTATCCTTCATCTCAAGTACATTTTTAGACTGAAAAAAATGAACTAATACAATTTTCAAATCTACAGATATTTCTTGCTTTGTTTAGACACAATGGAGTATATATCACATATAGCTTTTGACAAAAATGTGGCAAGTTAATATAGCATTCTAAATAGACAACTTTGAATGTTTTTCCACAGCTTTCATGTATGGTTATGATATCTCACAAAATAATAAAATGTAGAACATCCAAGATTCTATGCTGTCAGATCTCAGTCTATGCTGTCTGCAACTCTTTGGTTGAAAACAGTTCAAAATGTATCTTATTTCTACTTTAAAATGTCTTTGAATAGCTCTTTTTCTACATATAACTGTTTCCAAAATTTTTCTAGTACAGGGACAGAGAAAGAGGTATAATATACAGTACAGTATATATATGATAAGACATTTATGGATTTGAAAGAAACTATATCTGCCATGCTCTGGCAAAAGGGGACTTAACGCATCTCTGTAATACATGATACCAGGCAATTATCAAATACTTGTGGATCCATAAAAGCCACATTTTTTAACAACCGACTTTACCATGAGGTAGACCGTCCTTGGACACACAGAATATTGACCATCAGCGAAAAGTTTCGGCCCAGGTCAGCCTGCGCGGACTGCGCAGGCTGACCCGAGTCGATACTTTTCGCAAATGTATTAAGCCCCCTTTTCACAGAGCATGGCTCATGTATAAGCTACTTACGTTCTTTTGACTTTCATTGGAGCTCCCTTAATTGTTTCTGCCATGATGGTTCCAGCTGCTAGTCTATCTTTCAATGAATTAATGGTGCTTTCTACAGGAAATAGATTAAAAGAAATAAAATAAGTGTTATACTATAAGTGTTATACACATTACCCCTCCCTCAAAACATTATGGCAAAAAAAAATTGCTCTCAAAAGGTGATTTCTCATCTAGTCACAATCTTTTAAATCTTTATCTCACAATTCAGAGTTTTAACCGCCTTAAGAAAGAATGGCTTTTGGAAGCATTGCAGGAAAAGAATAAAATGCTGGTTACCAGCAGTTTGCTCCTTTTTCAACAATACCTTCTTTCACAGACAAATCCAATCATTTAAAGCACATTTGTCATTTAAAAATGCTTTCAATTTGGACAAGTCTAAAATTTTGTCATCTGGTAAAGGGTGATCAGAAATATTGTAGACTTTTCCAATTTGAAGAACTTGAAGATGAAAAAATGATTGAGAAAAATTTGTAAAAAACATTAAAGGAAATTGAGAAATTGCTACTTACCAGCCATTTCTCAAGTTCTCTTAAAGTTTTCAAAAGCCTTCCACCTCACGGTGTTTAACCCTGTACCGCACAATGCCAACTTTTAACGACCCTGGGAAAGAAGCCTTTTGAAAACATTGTGGGAAAAGGAGAAAATGCTGGTAACCAGCATTTTCTCCTTTTTCCACAATGTTTTCTACCCTATCAAAAAAAAAAAATTGCACCATTAGAGCCACATTGAAATTGTCGTCTGCAAATGCCTTCAATTTGGACAAGGCTAAAATTGTGTTGCCCTGGGAAAGAAGCCTTTTTAAAACATTGTGGTAACCAGCATTTTCTCCTTTTCCCACAATGTTTTCTACCCTATCAAAAAAAATTGCACCATTTGGACAAGGCTAAAATTTTGTCTGCTGGCATAGGGTTAAAACTTGAGATTGTGTAATACAGGGTTAACACATATTCATGTACTGAATCTTAATTTCTGTTATCTATAATTGACAAGGATGTATAAAAACCTCATGCATCAAATTACTTTTTATATTTCCTTCATGAAGTTACAAGTTATGAAGTTTGAGACTCTACTGATCAAATGACATTCACTTTTGTAGGCAACTATGTAGTAGCTCCCAAAAGTGTTCCAAATCCATTCGAAGATCTGTGTCAGCCAATCAAATGAATGATCCTTGGAACTAACCTTTCAACAGACAAGCCCATCCTTTTACAATCCTGTAGAAAGAAGCTTTTGAAAACATTGTGTGAAAAGAAGAAAATGCTTGTAACCAGAACCAGCAATTTCTCCTTTTCCAACACTGTTTTCTACCCTGTCAAAGACAAATCCCATTGTTCGAGCCACATTTCATGTATTGTCTGCAAACATTTTATATTTGAAGAAGTAAAAAATTTGGTCATTTGTTATCGATTGAGTAAAATAAAAACTTGAATTTGTGGTAGAATGTTATTTGACCATGGCCACCAGTAGGATCCCTCAAATTATGTTTAACATACCTGGGAATTGACCCCTGTGTTCTTCCATAAATTTAAGGACATATTCATCAGCATTGGTGATGACAAATCGGTGACGGAACACCTCAATAACTGCCCCGATATAGAAGTCTTGTGGGCCGTAGAAAACTGGCTGGTCAGGTGGGCAGTTTGGTTTGGCAACTCTCGTCCTTTCCAGGAATTTTCCTCCGATTATTCCTGAGTTCCTGACTGGTGGTTCATAAATAGTCATCATGTCATCTGCCAGTCTGTATGAAATAATGAACCTACGACCTTTGTCCTCAGGTCTTACAGAGTCCTGAAACACAATAAAAAGTCTTCTATTAACCCGCAGGGCACAAACAAAACCTAAAATCTCTCTCAATCCAGAAACATGGCACAAATAACTGCATTTTCAAGGTTCAGCAAAGCAGACAGTGTAGATCAAAGATCAGACTACACATCTTTGTGCAGTCTAATCTTAAATTCATCTAAAGTGGTCTCAAAGGCACCTATAGTTGTCAAAGGCACTATAGGGGTTTAGACCAATCTAGGGTCGTAAACTTAATGGTCTTAGTGTAAAGATGGTTTTTAAACTCTTAACTAGACAAGAAAATTTTGGACCAGTCCAAACTTACAGTATTTGTAGACATCAAATGAAATGTGACTCAAATGATGGTATTTTTCTTTGAAAAATTTTGCAAAAAGGAGAAAAGGCTGGTAACCACCATTTTCTACTTATCCCCAAAAGTTTTCAAAAGTCTAGATCTTCTTCCAAAGGATTGTAACTAAGCTTGAATGTCTGGTAAAGGTTTACCACTGAGATTTGCATTTGAGACCTAAATATTGCTATTTATAGTCTTTGAATCAATATTTAGAATATAATTTGGAATGATTGTTGATCAGTGCATCATTTTCTTTTTTAACACTGCATTAAATTTTTATAATTAAAAAATCACGTTAGTTTATGGTGTGAATGTCAAAGATGTACACTGACCATGCTAGCTTCAAATCGTAAAACTTTGTGGTCGTTTTCCAACATCTTGATGAAATCTTTCTTTGGTGGCTGTGGAATCAAGGACAGACAAGATTGCAACGAATCTTCCAGGGATCCAAACTGGTTAAACGGAGGGATTTCCTGAAATGAATTAAAAACATAAGAGGCATGTTCTGTGAAAAGAGGGCTTAATGCATCTGCAAAAAGTATCGACCCAGGACTGCGCAGGCTGACCTGGGCCAAAACTTTTCGCTATCGGTCAATTTTTTGCATATCCAAGGACCAATGTACCTCATGATTCTGTCAGTTGTTAGACAAAATGGATTTTATGGGTCCATAACACTGTGATGACTTGCTTGCTATCATGGATCATGGAAATGCGTTAAGCCCCCTTTTGCCAGAGTATGGCTCATAATTATTCGTACCACAGGTACATTGTTTCTCTCTTTATGATTAATCTGTCACTCTACATGCTTATTTTAGACCAATTAATAACACAAAACAGAGGGTTTGAAAGAAAAGAAAACATCTATCTAGATGTGTACGAAAAAAATGACGGCAATGAAACCAATGCTTTTCACAAGCAATTGCTCTTTCTCTTAAAGCCGGCCATGCAGCTCGGCCAATTTCTATCCAAGGATTGATGATAGTCCTTGCACCTGAGTCTGAGGTTTCATAGCACTCTCACCGTTCATAATCGTTTCAATGATGATTTTGTGGGGTAGTGGTCAGTGGCTTGGGAAGAATATTGTGCAGGTACTGGTAACAAGAAGCTTCAGGAAAGTATGTACAGGTTCACTGGCTGAGACATTACTGAAATAATGTTGAAAATGGTGTTAAACACCATATGATCAATCTTTTGCCCAAGTATTTGAAGTCTTTTCCAATGCTGTTCGTTCCTGAGGCATAAAAACTCAATTTATAAAGTAAAGAGTTAACATTTTCAGTAACTTTAAATTATTTATTAACAGTAAAAATTATTACAAAAAGTAACATACCATTTTTGGAAGATCTTTCATCCTCTGCTTAACATCTACAGTTGGGAATTCTGTGATTCCATAAGTATGGTAGTAGAAACTCTTAGTGAAGTTGTCACAGTCGTAAATAAGGAATCTACGACCATAAATAACGATGGTTTCACCAATTTTGAAGTCTTTTGGAGTGAAGTACTGTTTAATCTCGTGAGATGAGAGTTCCATGACAACGGACGGAAAAGATGTGTCGACATTGTACCTGTTGGTTGGCACCTTGTGACGTCCAATCAGAACTGGGAAAGGATCTCTGCCGTCATTCGCAGTGTGTACTTCTCTTACTTCTAAAGTGTCATCTACCAGGAAATACTGAAAATATTGACAAGTAATATTTCTGTACACATGGTTATTTCTGTTAGCATACAAATGTATCTAATTTCACTTTCCTGGGCACGTATTCACCAACCATTCTTAAGAATATTCTTAGTCTTTTCCTCCAAAGTTTTCTATATCTGAAAGTAACAGAACTTCTGATTGGCTAAACCATTTGGTTTAGCCAATCAGAAGTTAAGTTACTTTCAGTTGTAGAAATTTCTTGAGAATTAGCAGGGGTGTGGAAATCCTACGTCCGACTCGTCCGACTCGGGTAAATTTGACGTCGGACAAGTGGCTTTTTGCAATCTACTCGTCCGCGGACAAGTAGAAAACGAGGGAGGAATTGAAAGTAAAGATCTGTATTATATAACATTATCCTTGTGAAATGGAAATGTTCTCTCCGTCTCACTTCGTAAACAAGAACATTTTTAAATTGAATTATGACAAACCATCCCCTGATACCTGGAATCAAAACAAAATTTGGCCGACTCTGATTTTATCTCCTACGCAGGCTTTCTTTTTAATTATGACTGCGCTGCAGTACGGCCGAAATGTTGTGGTTTCTTGGCGCCAATTGGTTTGTTTAACGGAGGCAACAATAACCGAAACGAGTTATTTTTTTGCATATTATAACACCGCACGTAGACTTGACGCGGTTGTCATTTCCCAATCATTCAATATAAAATTCTTTTTTGTCATTCGCAAAAACTTACAGCTGACAAGAGAAGTTGTCTTAATTTAACACTTTGGAACACATTCTCACTCGGTTGCAGTAAACGCATTTGAAAGAAAACCAAACACGCTGTATCTAAGTAAAACAAGTCAAAAACCGGGAAACATTACAAAAAGTTTGTTAAAAGGACTGTAGACGATAAAGGCCAGCGCAGCCTTTTTACTTTCGGCGTAAAACGTTTAAATTCTTTGCAGATCGATCTACAGGTAGTCAAATCTCCGCATACCGAGTCTCAATCTGAAGTGCCGGGTCTGTCGGACATCGCCGATCTCCCGATGTCTGAAAATTATTATCACTGCACATGATGTAAACTCTACATCTCCAGACACAATAACCAAGCCTAGCCTTTTAACTTCCACAGATAATGATTCCCATGTATCATATGATGGCTGGTAAGCAGTTCTGCTGAAGTATTAACTCCGGCATGCATGGATGTGCCACAGTAGTGTTAAAAAGGGCTGTAAGGGTAAACACAGATATTTGGCCATGGTTTAAGCAGTTATAGTGTAACTGTTGAATCTTTTTCAATTATTAAATTGTTGCACCTGTCTATTTACTGTATGTATGTACAGTGCCATTAATTTGTTTTATTGATGTACCTTGAAAGTCAGTCTGCTTTTTCCCAATTTGGCCAAAATCGCACTTGAATATAAAAAAAAATGAAAGGCTAAGGCACCTTCCCAAATTTCGGGAAAAAAGCCCCATAAAGGTTTGCTTGATATATTTTCATCATTATTATTAAAAATCCAAACAAAGCAAATTTAAATGGTTAAAAGGACATCATTATCTACAAACTACATTCAGTTAGGTCTTTGTGTGCCATTTAAAATTGTTTTGTTTTGGACAAGTAAACTTCTCTGACGGACAAGTAGATTTTTTAGATTTACTTGTCCATGGACAAGTACAAAATTTCAAGATTTCCACACCCCTGATTAGACAAAGAATATTCTTAAGAATGGTTGGTGAATACAGACCTTGAGGCTAAGTTAAGGAAAGAATTTGTGGTATGAGATTTATTCCCATTATTTTTCTTACGTGTTTAGTATGAGCTTTTTGCTGTGAAAAGAGCTAGGGTTTAATGCATCTGCAAAAAGCAGGCTGACCTGAATCAAAACTATTGATCAATTTTCTGCATGTCAAAGGAATACTGTACCTCTGGATTCAGACGGTTGTTAGACAAAATGAATTAAATGGATCCAAAATTATGTGACGACTTGCTCGGTATCTTGCATCACAGAGAGTATGGCTCCTATGTATTACATTAACACTTTACCAGGTGACAAAATTTAAGACTCCTTCAAATTGAAAGCATTTGCAGATGACAGATTAAATATGGCTCAATTGTTGGAATTTGTTTTAAAAAGGTAGAAAAAATTGTGGAAATGGAAAAAAATTTTAATGCTGGTTATTAAAATTCTCAACTTTTCCCACAATATTTTCAGAAGCATTATCCATCAGGGTCTCTGGAACTCAAAATTGTTTTGAAAAGGATTAAAATTATTCAACTGATTTTCTTCCTTTGTTTAGTATTTAACCCCTAAAGTACTTCACCCTTTACCACACCATCCAGACTTTTAACAACCCTGAGAAAGATGCCTTTTGAAAACATTGTGGGAAAAGAAAATGCTGGTATAACCAGCATTTTGTCCTTTTCCCACAATTTTTCTACCCTATCAAAAGACAAATTTCATCATTTGAGTCACATTTAAATTTTCATCTGCAAATGCTTTCAAATTGTACAAGTCTACATATTTGAGTATAATACAGGGTTAACTAACAGAATAGTCCACTTTAATTTGATGAAACAGCCAAAATATTGCCATTTCAAGGTTGTTTTGACCCTGTTTTTTAACAAAATAGCTGACAATCAAAACCCAATGCACATTCTTTTCAGATAAATGCTTCCCCTTATGCCTTGACAAAGAAACACCATTTCACACCAACTTACATGTATAACAAACGGCCTCATTTCTCCGAACATATTATCTCTGTCGTCCCAGACACAGTAAAATCGTAAAACTTTTCTGTCCAGTTCCAGGAACTGTTTCTTTTTATCAAATGACGAGGGTGTAGTGTAGGTTCTAAGAGCTGCAGCATTCTTTCTCCGCTCAATGTAAGGGTCTGTCGGCAACTGTTCCATCGGATTTACAATTATACCTTCACTGTCTAGGAAATCCTGAGAAGAGCAACAGAAAGATACATTTGAGCCATGCTCTGGCAAAAAGGAGATTAATGCATCTCTGTGATGCATTATACCAAGCAAGTCATTCCATAATTATGGATCAATAAATTCCATTTTGTCTACGCTGAATTATGAGGTAGACTGGTCCTTGGATACGCAAAAAATAACCAGTAGCAAATTGTTTCGGCCCATGTCAGCCTGGGCGGACTGCGCAGGCTGACATGGGCGGTTACTGTTTGCAGATGTGTTAAGCCCCCTTATCACAGAGCATGGCTCATTATTTCTTATAGTACTTGAAATTTTTCTAAATCACAGAACCAACCAGTGACATTTTACTCTCTCCTAGGCAACAAAATTTTAGACTCATCCATATAAATAACATCTGCAGAAGGCAAAGTAAATGTGGCTTCAACGATGAGTCTTATCTTTGAAAGAGCAGGAAACGCTGTGCAAAAATGAGAAAATGTTGATTATCAGCATTTTCTCCTTATTCTACAATGTTTCAAAAAGCTTACTACCCAAAGGTCATTAAAAGGATTGTTTGGAAAAGGGTAAAGCCATTTCAGTAAAAATACAACTGCTTACACCCTGCAGAAGACAACTTTTGAAAACATGGTGGCATAGGGAGCAATTATATAGCTTGTAAAAAGTAATTCCTTTTTTTCGCCATTATACTTTCAATACAATCCACAACAATTGCAATGTATTTTATTTCAAATGCTGCTCTTTAGTGTCACTGAACCAGTTTAGGTTTACTGAAATGGCTAGTTGCCCTGAACAGTAATGACCTAGAAGCAAATAAATACATGTTTGAAATGTTGCTGGGTAAAACCCCTGTGTTATCTGTGCAGCTGTACTTTTTTTAAAGAATTAAACATTAAAGGCACTAAAACTAGTGCAGGACAAGGAACATTCCCTACCAATTGCCCTTTCTCTGGATCAGGGAAAGAATTCACAGAGCCATAAGTCATGTAATAGTTGACCAATCATAGCGAAAATAGCAAGTGCATTAGTTCCTATAGCAAAAAGGCTTTCACAAAAATTTAGTCAATCTAATTGCAAACTTGTGGCAAGAAAAAGAGGACACAAGGACACAAAACTTGGGTTGGTGGATATACTGGGGGACAACCTGATTCCAGGCAGCTCACATCCCTTTAACCTCAAACACTGTTTGGGGCATTAGAAACATGATCGAGGAAGGCAGCTTTATAAGAGAACTTACACTGGTGAACTTGTCACAGCTCACAATGTGGAAAACTTTTCCGTAAAAAGTAGCATTAACTCCATTGTTCAGATCTTTCCAGTGCCAGTGGTCTCCCTGGTCATTTTTGGGCAGTCTCTGACGCTTGATTAATTTTCCTGGGAAAATATGAAAATTACAGTAATTCTTTGGCAAACAATCCCAAGCTTTAATGATCCTGAGAAACAAAGCTTTCAGTAACCAGCATTTTCTCCTTTTCCCACATTGTTTTCTACCCGCTGTACCTGTTCTACCTGTTTCTGAGGACAAATTATATCATTTGGGCCACCTTTGATTTGTGGTCTGCAATCGCTTAAAATTTGGACCAGACAACAAATTTTTAGACTTGTCCATATTGAATGCATCAGTTCTGCAGACGAATAATTAAATGTGGCTCTGATGATGGGATTTGCTTTTGAATGGGTAGAAAACATTGTTTGAAAAGGAGAAAATGTTGGTTACCAGCTTTTTCTCTTTTTCCCCACAATGTTTTGAAAAACCTTTTTCTCCAGGGCCAGAAAAACACCAGATTATTAACCCTAATCCTGCTAAAAAAAAAGTGAAGTGATACTTTCAAGCAGATAGTAAAAAAAACCCACATTTTGCTATTTCAAAGGTATTTCGGGGAGAAAATATAGCTATATTGGACAGTGAAGATCGAAGATCAGACTGCACATTCTGTGCAGTCTGATCTTAATCTACACTGTGTGCAAAAGGTCAGCAAGTTGCGCTTAACAGCCTAAGGGGTATGTAGATAATTAAAGCAATAAGGCACATTTTAGTGCAGTCTGTGCAGGCTGCTCTGTGTCGAAATGTTTCGCTGAAGGTCAATGTTCTGCATATCCAAGGACTAATCTACCTCATGATTCAGTTTATTGTTAGACAAAATGGATTTTATGGACCTATAATTACATGCTGTCTTGCTTGGTATAATGCATTAAACCCCCTTTCCCAGAGCATGACTAATATGAATCTAGCACATTTTTCAATACCTTGTGGCATTCCACTGTTTTCAACATGTGGTTCTATTACAGCAATACTGTCATCTTCCAAATAGTAGAAAATTTCCACGGGACGAACTCGAAAGAATTCATCTTTTGACTCGTGCACTGTCTGTTTGAAGTATGCATTGAACTTGAGCACCTGAAATAAAGAGAACAAATTCTGGATGTTATTTTGTTTATCAAGTGTGAGTTCTTTACGACTTATATTTTTATTTAAGCTTCATTTTGTTTGGAGGTTTTTCAACCAAATATTGCCGTGCTTTTTTACATTTTGGTTTCTTCCCGTCTGTAGAAATCTACAGGAAAGATAGAAAATCTACAGAGACTGAATATTCTTTAGATTCACTGTTACTGATGGAAAACTGTGACTTAAGGATTATGACCCCTAATTCATCGGTAAATATCGTGTAACATCGAAGTTTTCATAAAGGCTATTCAGCCAATCTCGGTAACTTCCGTCTTTTAATATGAGAGTTAGGGGACACAAACTCACTAACTCATCAGTAAATATCGTGTAACACTGACATTTTTGTAAAAGTTATTCATCCAATCTTGGCAGCTTCCATCTTTTAATATGAGAGTTAGGGGCCGTAGACCTTAATTTGCAATTTCTGCATGTGTTTTTAATAATACTTTGAATGTTATTCATAACAAAATTACCAAAATATGCTGACATGAAGATAGTCTGTAGGTCTAAAAAGGGCTACAATTGAACACATTGTGATAGGTGGAGAAATTGCTTTGAAGATGCAGTCTCTCAATTTACATCTATGCTTTCTTGATAGTTTATAGACAAGTTTTTGATGCACCAAGACTAGTTTGGTGGTCTTTTCTTTAACCCTTTACCAAACAGTCCTGACTTTTAATGAAGCTGAATATGGATCATGTGTCAACTAATATTGCTTTACCTTTTTATCATGGGCAACATGTCCCGGGACAAAGTCCTCTGGTGGTGCTTGCTTTGCTTGACCATACGTCAGTGTTGGATTAAAGTTAGCCAGTTCATCAAGATCTTGCTCAGACAGCTGGTTGTAGACAATAGGTTCACCTCCAATACCCACTGTTGGGTGTGTGGGTAAGGCATAACCATTCTTGTAGTTCAGACTGTGACTTCTGTGGTATTTAGACCTCTGTAATGAAGAGGAAGTTTGATACTGAAATTATTCAATCATATCTATTATGTTGCAAAACAGAATCATTCAGATTCTACAATATGAAGAGGAGTTCAGATGTCTTCTTGATATGAATTTGTAATGTTACATGTAGCATAACTACATAAGTTAACTCTTTACCCCATGACAAATTTACAGACTTGTCTGTATTGAGGGCTCTTTCAAATGATAAGTTAAATGATACTCAAAAGATGAAATTTTTCTTTCAAAGGATAGAATAAATTGTAGAAAAATGAGAAAATGCTAGAGTCCCAATGCAGCAACTTAGAAAAAGAAATGAAAAAGTTTAAAACTACACAGAAGAAAACCCTTACTCTATACATAAATACTATCCAATGTGTGGTAGTTTCTAATGGGAAAAAGTAAGGGCAATGCAGGATTTGAACTTGTGACCCTTCACCTATAAGGTGAGTTCTCAAACCGTTTAGCTACCCAGACTGCCTGATATCACCACTACCATTCATCATTTAACTCTTACTTCATCTAATTTTTAGGAAATATCTGAACCTCTTTATCCCATTGGTGTTTACAAACACTTCTAATATAATTGTGGTAATTCCAAAGGAAAAAAAGGTGGGGTGGTTTGTGTAATTTGAACCTCTAGCTAACAGGGCAAGTGCTTTAACCACTGAGTTAACCAAGCTGCTTGACATCACCTATATATTATCTATGACTACACACGCTACCAACCTATACAGCACTAAGCAGTCTAACGAAAACTATAACAAAAAAACGTTCTGGAAATATTGTCTGTCAAAGTGTATATAACTGTGACTTTTAGGTCAGAAAATAATTTGTCTTGTATGATAGAAGGAAAGGTTGGATTAGAAAACAAGTAATTGGACAAGGTGATAAACAATAGTTTTGATGACAAGTAGTCCTGTTGGCTAAGTGGTTTGAGCTCTTGCCTTAAATGTTTGGCTTCTTTGGCTTGGATCCCCTTAACAACCACACTTTTCACCAAAGGGATTTACTTTAAAAACAGCACCAACCAGAGCAGCTTCGTTATCTTAATTACCTTTAGCCCAATTAAAGTTAAGACTGTCTGCTAATTTTAATGGCAAACATCCCATTTACAGGCATACATACCAACTGTCAGTCAAGGTTCATCCTTCCATCATCAATGACAATAAAAAAAAAGCTTGGAAACAGTTTCCTATGCCGGATATGGCAACTTATTCAACTTATTTTAGCTTTTTAGCTGCTTTACTATGGGCTCATCGTCGAGAAAAATAAGTTATTGGATACAGGGAACATGGGCAAATGTATAATCATTTCAAATAGCTATCACCAATTTTAAAATGATAGGTCGGAGGAGAAGGAGTCTGATGGAACTGTCTCTAAGCAAGCTATTCCATGATTCCTGATTCTGCATATCAACTTTAAATTAATTCAAGACAAAATAGAAAAAAGAAAAAGCATGTCAGTTAAAATGTTTCTTACCGTTGGGTCAATAAATGAATTTCCTGGTAGGAATGGTAAACCTTCCATTGTAAATTGCTGTTGTTTTTAAAATTTCAATGTTTTCATCGGTTGTTTTGCCACCTTTCCAACACAGAAGTTAGTTGCTTGGTCGTTGCTATGCAAACAATAGGTCTCGCGATAAATAACGAGAATTTAAAAAACCGGAAGTGAATCTAATCTGTACTTCCGGTAAATAGCGAAGCTGTCAAAGAAAAGCAGAGATATTTTTCGGAAAACTGAAAACGGAAGCTAACTTGTTGGAAATTAAGAAAAGATTTTGTTATGTTTCAATTTCAAAATTATGGCAACACCGAATGAGGTAATTGTATTGGAGATTAGTGTTCGTTTTACTGTCTGTTTTGAAGTAAACGGAACTGTGAGTCATTCCTACCGTATCATTCGTTCTCATAAAATATCGTACAAAGTTTTACCATTGATTTTTTTAGTATCTCAGACCCATTATACTGCTCTCGAAGCATCTGTACCTTTAAATTGCTGAACATTTTAAGCTGAATTTGCAATTGACTTGTTTTAGACAAAAAATTTGATCCCATACAGTACATGTTTCTTGCAATGTCAGTCGGGCCTTAAAAAAAATAGTTGTGTTTCAGGTTTCAGTCCGAGATGCTCTAGGTAGGGTAGGTCGGTAATTTTTTTTTTTTTCTTTTTTTCAGAAATTTTTTTTTTCATGGACCATATAAAGATTTCATTATGTAGATATTTTTAACTTCCAATTATTGTTTTATACAGACATTTATGTAAATTCACTGTTTAAATTAATTTTTAAAGATGAAAAGACAGTTTTAACCCTCTACCACACAATGTCGACTTTTAACGACCCTGGGAAAGAAGCCTTTGGAAAACATTGTGAGAAAAGGAGGAAATGCTGGTAACCAGCATTTTCTCTGTTTCCCACAACGTTTTCAACCCTATCAAAGAAAAATTGCACAATTTGAGCCACATTAAAATTGTCGTTTGCAAATGCTTTCAATTTGGACATGGCTAAAATTTTGTTGTCTGGTAAAGTGTTAAGTGTTTCTGATCGGATGATGCCAAAATGACCTATGTTGTGTCATTGGTTTTCGCGGTTTTTTCCAGCGATCTTTTATGAACATCAATTAATTTTTGGAGGAGTATTACCGCATGTCTTGAATTTGTCAGTTATGGTAGTAGGTAACATTCAAACCTATCATTTTACACTAGATAAGTGGACCAACATTTATATCACGTTTTCATGACAAACTCGCCAGCTTCACTAGCTGTGATAAACAGAGCCACGTGCGTCCTTCACATTTGTTACTGATTGTGTTTACGAAAGCCCATAATTCTGCAGTATGCACGTGAGCCAGACTACTTTATACAGAGGTTTAGCTGATAATCTCATGCGCCAGATTGACTCTAACAAAGATGATTTTAGAGCATTAAAAACATTCATTTCAACTTTCCAAGCATCAAAACTTGGAGAACCCTGCTCTATCACTACTCTTTTGTAGCTGTTGACAGCAGGAGGCAAGTTTTAGTCCAAGGGAAGGGACACTTGAAACCATACAGAGTGATACAATCTTACCGGCTTTTATACCCGTTAATTGGTCTTCCGTTGAGACATCAGATAAAGACCGGTGCCTAGTCTTTTTTTTTTTTTTAATTCTTAATTTTTCAATTTTTGTAGATTGTCTACCTCACTGGCTAGCTATCCCGTATCATATTGTTTATACTATGAGAACCATGTCAGTTTATTTTAATGCTAAACAGGCAGCCTGTTTGGTTGTCGCTAAATACATATGGATTTGTAGACCGACCTGTTTTGGAGCGATACCTGTTTTCGAACCCAAAATTATATCCCACTTTCCTTGCGAACTGTGAAGTGAATGATGTCACCATTTTGTTTCAACCGCTTATTTGAATGTAAATACCGGAGTCGCCACTGTTAATTTACGAAACGCAACAAAAGCAAACAGTATGCATGTTTCTAAAAGAAAGATCAGTTTTAGTGACAAATCTCATTTAGTCTACCTTTTTAAACCGGATACATGCCCAATTTAAATTCTCCGTTTAAAGTTCAAGTTTAATACTGAAAAGTTCCCGACATATGACGTAGTCCATGTAGATGCCAAAAAGTCATATAACCGTACTGGAATAATGTGACGAGATTCTCATCTAAATTTAGATCAGAGAATTCCGTGACCTATTTCATTTTGTCACTTATGACTGAACAATTTTTCCAAAACATTTGCTGCTACTGAGCATACATGTTTCCAACCCTTTTTTAAAGGCATTTAATTTTCATATGCTTTATGAGATAAGTGTTTGAAAAATTCCTAGTCTGTCCTCAGAGGTGCATAGAAATTGATAGAAGGCACAAAAAGGTCTAAATTTTAGCTATTCAGCTATTCTAGTGCTACTGTCAAGAGAGGGCCAATGGCCGCCATGACACTTATCTGTTCCCTCCATTGCGCTTCAAAAACTGAAGACAGTTGACTTAGAACTAGTTATTTATGCTGTTCAGAACAATTCCTTCTCGTGATAGTTAACATTTTAGTTGAGTTTTGAAACACACAATGTTTTTGAGTTCTTTAAAATATGTTCATGAACTGTTCTAAGGATAGTGAAGGCCACGAAATGAGAGCAGCTTGATTTAGTGGTTTGCAATAAAGTTCGCAGATGGGGCGTGGCTAAATTGACATTTGATTGATTGGCATTTTATGGTGTGTATGCATGTTTGGTGTGTCCTAGTCTGTTATCGATCTTCATATCCACTCTTTTGGACGGCTACGTGAGATAAAATGGGTACCAGTATATTTCGATGCAGACAAGTGAGAGGGAATGAAATTGCAACAGCCAAAAAGTACCAAGACGTACCAAAATCACACCCAACAGATTTTTTTTTTTTTCAAACATAATGAAAAAAAAGTTTAGGGTCGGCAGCATTTCTCTAGGTAGGGTCAGGAAACCCGAAACACAGCTTTTTTTTTTTAGGCCTAGTACAGATCAGATAACTGTCCCCAAAGGTGATATTACTTTTTGACTGGTTGCCTCTGGGTACAGGGATTATTGTGAAAAAATACAGTTGAAGTCTGTACACAGAATTTGTGAGCAAATTTGAACTCTCACAGTTTCACGAGTAGAGCACTAAACTAGGATTTGAACATACCTGTTGCTTGTGTAGTCAATGATCCTTTGTTTGAAATACAAGTATTTTTAATTTAAATGCTTAACATAAGAAAAATCAGTTCATTGCCAGGGGTGTGGAAATCCTAGATTTTAACTAAAGAATAACCCTTTACCAAATGGTCCCATGTTTAAATGGACCTGAAGGAAAGGTCTTGAAAACACTCTGGATAAAAAGGAAAATACTAGTATGGTAGTAGCCAGCTTTTAGCTTGTCCCATTGTTTTCTAGCCTTTCAACGACAAATGATATTATATATCAGTTAAACTTTAAAAATCATCCTCTGCAAATGCAGCCAATTTGGACAAGACTAATACCATGCCATTTGGTTGAGAGTTAACCCTTTACTTGTCTTGGTACAAAGTTTTAATGAGACGGAGGAAGAAGAACTTTTGAAAACATAGTTGGAAAAGGAGAAAATGCTGGTGACCAGCATTTTCTCCTTTTCCCCACAATGTTTTTTGCCTTTCCAAAGACAACTTATATCATTTTAGAAACACCTGAATTTGTCCTTTGCATATCTCTTCAATTTGACCAAGTCTAAACGTTTTCGTTTGGTACAGAGTTACATACATATAATTTGCCCCCATTTGTGTATTTTACCCACAGGCAAAGGTAGGATTTGCTACATTATGTGACAGCAAGTCTTCGGGAGAGACTGTCCAGCTACAACTCACACCAGAGGTTTTGATCTTGTTGAGAGAAGAGTATGTACATAGAGATGCTCAGGTCGAGGAAAATGGAAATGACATCATTTTGGAAAAGGTATAATATTGTACAACACACAAATTACCTACTGATTTTTCTTCTAGTATTTTTTTTAAAGCTAGCAATATCTTTCACATATTGCACTGTTGTAGTATTTTCACTTTATTCTTATTCACACCACAGGATTTTTTGAAAACAGGTAGATCTAGACATTTCTGTTTGAGGATGTAATTTGTTAGCATGAGGTAATGAATTTCAAAGTGATATGCTGGTTACCTGCATGTTCTCCTCTACCCACAATGTTTTCCAGTTTCTTTGCCAGAGTTGTTACAACTCCTGAGTCCAGATTATGTGGTAAAGGGTTAAAGACCTGTTTGTTTAAAGTAATTTTCTTTCTAGAATAATGCAGTTCAATTTTTGATTTGTTTTTCTCCAAAACCTGTTAATAAAAGCGATAATAGTAAGCTTATCTGTACGCTATAGCTCCTTAGCGTATAGCTACTTTGGGAGAAGTAAGTGAATGACATTTATCACATTTATTGCCATGTACACTGAGTACATGATAAAGAACAGAAAGTCGTCAACAGAACATTACAATTCAAACATTTAGTTAAAATCTGGATTGTTTCCTTTCAACTTTTTGCCCTATAACAAATTTTCGGCTCTTCAAAGTTGAAAGCATCAGCAGATGACAAATTTGAAGTGGTCACAAATGCACAGAAATTCTCTGATAATAGAAGAGAAGATTGCTTGTATAAAGCAGGTTCTCCTTTTCCCACAATGTTTTCAAAAACTTTCATTCTCAGGGTACATGTATTAAGAACTTGGGATTTTTAGCTCCACTGGCCAAAGGCCAGCGGGCTTATATCATGGCCCGTTGTCCGTCGCGTGTCCGTCTGTCTGTCCATCTGTCCGTGTGTTAACTTTTATTTTAAACATCTTCTTCTCTGAAACTACCCATCCAATTTTGATGAAACTTCACAGAAATGATCCTGCCATGGGCCTCTTCAGAATTTCTTGAAAGAATTTGATTCCTTCAAAAACTCTGGTTGCCATGGCAACAAAACTTAAAAATATTGGAAATCTTTGAAAATCTTCTTGTCAGAAACCATAAGGCCTAGGGCTACCAAATTTGGCATATAGCTTTGTCTAGTGGGCCTCTATCAAGTTTCTTCAAATTATAGCCCTGGGGTCAAATTTGACCCCGCCCCGGGGGTCACAAGTTTTACATGGGCTTATATAGGGAAAACTTTAGAAATCTCTCTGTACCTATCCATAAGGCCTAGGGCTACCAAATTTTGCATGTGGCTTTATCTAGTGGGCCTCTACGAAGAGTGCCCAAATTATAGCCCTTGGGTCAAATTTGACCCCACCCCGGGGGTCACAAGTTTTACATGGGCTTATTTAGGGAAAACTTTGGAAATCTCCCTGTACCTAGCCATAAGGCCTAGGGCTACCAAATTTTGCATGTGGCTTTATCTAGTGGGTCTCTACCAAGAGTGCCCAAATTATAGCCCTGGGGTCAAAATTGGCCCTGCCACGGGGGTCACAAGTTTTACATGGGCTTATTTAGAGAAAACTGAAGAAATCTCCCTGCACTTATTCATAAAGCGTAGGGCTACCAAATTTCGCATGTAGCTATATCTAGAGGGCTTCACCAAGAGTGCATAAATTATAGCCCTAGGGTGGAATTTGATTCATCCCGAAGGGTCAGAAGTTTTACATGGGCTTATATAGTGAAATCTTTAGAAATCTTCTTGTTACTAACCATAAGAACTAGGGCTACCAATTTTAGTCCTGTCTCAGGGGTCTTATGTTCAAAACCAATTGGCCAAGTATTGTAATGTTTGGCATGTAGGGATTTTACGTATTAGCCAGTGGAGCGATACAGGGCCATCATGGCCCTCTTGTTTGATAAAGCGTTGACTCTTTACCAGATACATGAGCTTGAATTATGTCTAAAAAGCATTTAAGACGACAAATGCAACTCAAAACATGAATTTTGTATTACAAATGGTAGAAATTATTGTTGGAAAAGAAAAAAATTGGTTACCAGTCCAGAGGGTCTTGAAAGCTGTATGTTTTTAATGAAGTGTTAATCTTATGTTTTCTCAGGTGAGGAGAGTAGAGGTCCACAGGGATTCTGAAGGGGGTCTAGGTCTGAGTGTTAAAGGGGGGTCAGAACACAGGTTACCTGCCCTTATCTCACGGATATTTCCGGGTCAGGCTGCTGCAAGAACCAACCAGTTGTTTATTGGTGATGCCATACTGAAGGTAAGTTTTCCTTATGAATGGGGGTCCACGGGTGGCTTAGCAGTTGGGTGCAGAATTTAAAATTTTGTGACCTAAGGTTTAATCCTCTCTGGAAGCATTGGGATTCTGGTGGAAGTGTACCTCGGCAATACACACTTCCAAGCCCTAGCCTGGTACATATACTAGTGAAACCCAAGACATGTCCTAATTAAGTGAGATGTTGCTGTGAACTGACTTCACCCTATACCCAACTGCAAAATTTATACTTGTCCATATTAAAGGCAAACAACAAATTGCAGAAGCTCAAATGATGGGATTTGTCTGTGAAAGGAAAGAAAACATTGTTGGAAATGGAGAGAATGCTAGTTATGAGCATTTTGTATGTCTCCCTCATTGTTTTCATAAATGAAATTTGGACAGCAGTATCAAACATCAGTCAAAATGCCTGTGACTAAGTGGTTAATTTTTTTATTTGACAAAAATCTTTTTGAATTGTCCATATTTAAAGCATTTGCAAACAACAAAATGTTAGACTTGTCCAAAGTTAAAGAATTCACAGGTGAGAAAATTAAGTAGGTTAGAATGTTGATTTTTAGCTCACCTGAGCACAAAGTGCTCAAGGTGAGCTTTTCTGATTGTGCTGTGTCCGTCGTCTGTCGTCAACTTTAACCTTGTGTACCCTCTAGAGGCCACATTTTCAGTCCGATACTCATGAAACTAGGTCAGAATGTTTGTCTTGATGATATCTTGGAAGATTTTGAAAATGGGTCATGTCGGGTCAAAATTAGGTCACTAGGTCAAATCTTTAAAATAGCTTATGTAGCTCTAGAGTCATCATTTTCTGTCCAATACTTATGAAAGTTGGTCATAATGTTTGTCTTGATAATATCTCAGACGAGTTTGAAAATGGGTCATGTCTGGTGAAAAACTAGGTCACTAGGTCAAATGTTAGAAAAACCTTATATACTCACTACTGGCCACATTTTCTGTCAAAAACTCTTGAAAGTTGGTCAGAATGTTTGCCTTGATAATGGGTCGTGTAGGGTCATAAACTAGGTCATTGGGTCAGATCTTACAAAAACCTTGTGAACCTTCTAGAGGCCACATTTTCAGTAAAATACTCATAAAAGTTGATCAGAATGTTTGTCTTGATGATTTCTAAGGCTAGTTTGAAAATGAGTCATGTAGGGTCATAAACTAGGTCACTGGGTCAAATCTGACAAAAACCTTGTGTACCCTGTAGAGGCCACATTTTCAGTAAAATACTCAAGAAAGTTGGTCTGAATGTTTGTCGTAATGATGTCTTGAATGAGTTTGAAAATGAGTCATGTCGGGTCAAAAACTAGGTCACCAGGTCAAATCTTTGAAATAGCGTGTGTAGCTCTAGAGTCATCATTTTCTGTCCAATACTTATTAGCTCCACTGGCCAAAGGCCAGCGAGCTATTGTCATGGCGTTGTGTCCGTTGTGCGTCCGTCCGTTCGTTCGTCCGTTCGTCCGTGCGTGCGTCCGTAAACTTTTTCTTTAAAAAACTTCTCCTCAGAAACTATTGACTGGATTTTTACCAAATTTCACAGGAATGTTCCTTTGGTGGTCCTCTTTCAAATTCCTTCAAATAATTGTGTTCCATGAAGAATTCTGGTTGCCATGGCAACCAAAGTAAAAAACCTTTAAAAATCTTCTCCTCCCAAACTGCTATTTGGATAGCATTATTATTTTGCAGGAATGTTCCTTAGATACAGGTTTACAGAATTCCATAAAAAAAAAAAGATCTGTCAAAAAACATGGCTTTTATGGGGGACTCATTTTCCTTTTATGGTATAAAGTAAAATCTTTGAAAAATTTCTTCTCTAAAACTATTCATTGGATTTCATTGTTGTTTTGCAGGTAAGTTCCTATGGTGGTTGTCTACCAAATTGTTTCTTCAGTGAGCTAAAATGCAGGATTGAATGATAATTGTTAAAAACTTCCGTTCGCCATTATAGAAATATCAGGCCTGTGGAGCGATACAGGCGCTCAAGCGCCTCTAGTTAAAATTAGTCAGAATGTTTTTATCTTGATGATCAATATGATGAAATTGAAAATGGGTCACATTGGGTGAAAAACTAGGTCGCCATGTCAAATCTTGGAAAAACCTTGTGTACGCTCTAGAGGCCACATTTTCTGTCCAGTGCTTAAGAAAGGTGGTCAGAATCTTTGATAATATCTTCAATGGGAAAATGGGCTATGTTTGGCTAAAAAGTAGAGAGAAATTCTTGAAAAAGCTTGTGTACAAGCTAAAGGCCAAACTTTCAGTCCATTTATTATGATAGCTTGGTAGAATGTTTGTCATAATATCCAAAGAGACTGAAAATGGGTCATGTTTGGTCAAAAGACTCAGGTGAGCGTCTTCAGGGCCATCATGGCCGTCTTGTTGGTGTTAAAACGTTAAAAAACATTGTTGATTTTAAAAAAAGGGAAAAATGCTAGAAACAAATGCTTGTAACTCATAGCTTTAATAAACAGACAACTCTTTCATCATTATGCACACTTCTTGAAAACATTGTTGCAAAAGGAGAAATTGCCCATAATCAGGGCAGCGCCACAATGTTTTCATATACATGTATATTTGACTTACTAACCCTTTACCACACAATTCGAAGTTTTAACAACCCTGGTGGAGAAGAAGGCTTTTGAAAACATTGTGGGAGAAAGGAGAAAATGCTGGTAACCAGCATTTTCTCCTTTTCCCCACAATGTTTTTCTTACCTATCAGGAACCAATTTTATCATTTGAACCACCTTTATTTTGCTGTCTGCAAATGCCTTCAAGTTGGACTAGTCTAAAATTTTTTGTTTGGTATTTATTTAAACCTTTAAATTCAAATTGATTATTTTTACTTGACAAGGATATTTTCAAACAATGTCATCAACAGTAAGTTTGTGTTACATACTTGCTAAATCTTCCTTAATATAAACCCTTTACCATACAAGCCTGAGTTTTAACCACACTGAAGAAGAAGGCTTTTGAAAACATATGGAAAAAGGAGAAATTGCTGATAACAATGCTTTTTCACCTACAACTGCTGCCAATTTCGGAGGGACTAAAACTCTAAAAAGAATATTTGTACTGGAGTGAAGCACCCTTTTAACAGCAAAGCCTGCAAAGGTTTTATCAAGGTGCTCAGTGCACCTACGCATGTGTTTCCTGGCTTTCTCACACCAGTACTGACACAACCTTTTTTTCCAAGCAACTGACTGCTTTTCATACATGTATCATAGGTGAGAGGGAAAAAATGTCAACAAAGAAGGTTTGCCTGAACCTGGTATCAAACTGGCAACCACCAGGTCACAAGTTGGATAGGCTTATCACTGAGTTACTCCGGCCAGGCAAACACCAGGTCACAAGTTGGATAGGCTAACCACTGAGTTACCCCGGCCAGACAAAATTCTAAAGAGGGTAAAAATTCTTAGAGAGGTGAAGAAGATTGTCTTGGCCTTTTTGCAGGTGAATGACACAAGTCTAGATGCTTTTACACATGACCAAGTAATTGAAACATTGCGCAATGCTGGAGATGTTGTCACACTCACTGTTAAACATTTTAAACCTGCTGCCATCTTTCTTAACAAAACTGGAGATACTTGTAAGTACTAAATCTTTTTTGGTTAACCTCGATATGTTTGTTTATTTCATGCCATTTTCAACATTATTTCAGTTCTATTGGAGCTACCAGGGCACCTGTCTATAGATGCTTTTCTTGGAGTTTCTTTTACCAGCACATTGTTCTTCCCAAACCACTGGCTGTTTTCCATCATGAAAATTGTGGAAACTATGATCAGTGGTGAGAGAGGAATGAACCCTGTTGGAATGACTATCATCAATCTTTGGAGAAAAATTGGCCATGCTTGGAATTCAGACTAGTTACCTCCCAGTTTCAAGCCCTATATTCTACCAACTGAACTACTGGGATTTACTAAACCTCAAAATACAGGTGAACCATGCTCTGGCAAAAGGGGGCCTATTGCATCTCTGTGATGCATGATACACACCCAAGTCATCACATAATTATGGATCCATAATAGTCACTTTTTGAACAACTAACTTGATCATGAGGTAGATTGGTCCTTTGACTTACAGAAAATTGACCAATATCGAAAAGTTTTGGCCCAGGTCAGCCTGTGCGGACTGCGCAGGTTGACCTGGGTCGATACTTTTCGTAAATGCATTAAGCCCCCTTTTTACAGAGCATGGCTCATGTACATAATCATGTAGAATATGCAATTGATTATCGATCTATAAAATCCACCTTGTTTAATACCTGACTCAATCGTAAAGCATAATGGTCCTTTGACATGCAGAATAGTGACCAATAGCAAAAAGTTTTGACCCAGTTCAGCCTGCTGAGACTGCACAGGTTGACATGGGTCAATCGTTTTGCAGATGCATTAAGCCCCCATTTCAGAGAGCATGGCTGACATGTTTTGTGATAAAGCGGGTATAAAAAACACTTCAGAGCCCTTGCGTGGTATTGGTGAAACCCAAGACTCACATGAATAGGTGAGCTGAGGCATTAATCCGACTGAAATTTAATGTTGAAAGTAGGGTAAATAACACCATACAAACAAAGCAAACCTTCAATTTATTTTTATTGTCCATATTTTGTGCGGTACTTTTAAGATTTATGTGCAGAAAATGGATATATAGGATTTACTTAGTGTAGGGTTTGAAATAGCCATGTTTATGAAGAACAGAAAATTAACCTATTGTCAAACAATCTCTTGCAACCAGCCTGAGGGGAAAGACTTTGGAAAATATGCTGGATAGAAGCATTTTCTCCTTTTCCCACATTGTTTTCTACTATCTCAAATACAAATATCATTATTCTAGACATGTTTAATTTAACATCCGCAAATGGTTTTACAAGGGGGAGTCTGAAAGTTCATAGAATGAGGTATATGTTTCAGCGGCAGACTATATATTGTATTGTTTATTTTCAATATAGTCCCCATTTACTTCGATGCACTTAGCCCACTTTTCTTTCAGACTGTCAATACCCTTGAAATAGAAGTCTCTTATTTGGTCCTCAAACCATGCCTCTGTGGCAGCCTTGAGTTCATCATCATCACGAAATCAGGTTCCCTGCAAATGGGATTTCAAATTTCTAAATAGGTAATAATCACTGGGGGCCAGATCTGGACTGTAGGGTGGGTGATTTAGTTGTTCAAACTTACATTCGCAAATAGCAGCTTGTGCAATCCTTGACTTGTGCCCTAAACTCAACATTTTGATTTTCCATCATTGCTTTATGGTCAGTAACTTGCAATACCTCCGAGAATCACACAAATATGTTGTGACAGGTGAACTTGATATGTTCAAAGTGGTGATATGTTGTGTTGTCAAAATACGGAAAGAAATGTTGTGTTACGCTTGACCCAATACGCTGTTCTATGAACTTTCTGACCCTCTCTCGTAATTTTGTCATTTAGTTAACCCTATGTAAATGCTCTCAATTTTGGCCAGTCTGTAATTTTGCCGTTTGGCTAAGTGTTAAATACGTTCATTATTGATTTCTTTATTGTTTTCATTTTTCAGCATCCATCAATGATAATGAGAGGGTAAGTCTAGCATTAAGTTTGTTTATTTGTCACATTGAGATATTTGACCAGTTAAAGGTACATCCTTGCAGCCAGAGAGAAAAAACGCTGTAAAAATTTGATACACTTTAAAATGGTTCAGAACATACAACAACAGTGTAAACTTAGATAAATTACCAATGTAATATGGTCCAAGGGATAAAAACAGATATTCTAACATGACACGTGAATTCGGCTCTATAAACACAGTGCAGCGAAAGCGTGGTAAAATCTACGTTATTCTATATAGAGTGACGTCATTCTGTATAAAGTAAGAAAGTTATTCAATGGAATATAATCTGCATCCGCGTTTTAACTCTAAGTATGAACTTGTTTTCCTTTGATTAAGAGTTGGTCATGTTAGAATCGAAATAATCTTCTTTCTATCGTGGTTTATCATTCAATAAACCACATTGTGAGTTATGAGGCGCAATGAATAAACCACTCGTGCTATCGCCCTCGTGGACTATTTATTGTGTCTCATAACTCACAACTGTGGTTTATTGAACGATAAACCACAATAGAAAGAAGATTATTTCTTAATTGAAAATCTTCAATTAAAAACCCGGAAACATCATAACATTGATTCCTTTGATGGCCTCCAGAAAAGGAAATACATTTTCTCTTGGTCACAGTCTGTGCAACCTTAATACTGTCAGTGGCAACAGTTGGCATGAAGATTCTACGATGATTATAGTTTGATAAAATAAAGATGAAATGGGTGAAAAACTGACTGAAAATAAATATAGATGTACCTTTAACCCTTTACCACACAATCCCGACTTTTAACGACCCTGAGAAAGAAACCTTTTGAAAACATTGTTGGAAAAGGAGAAAATGCTGGTAACCAGCATTTTCTCCTGTTCCCACAATGTTTTCTACCCTATCATAGACAACTTCAATCATTTAAGCTACCTTTAAACTTGCATCTGTGAATGCTTTCGATTTGGACAAGTCTATATATTTGCTTGTGTGGTAAAGGGTTAAGCAAGGGACAGTTTTGTTTGGTTCGTCACTCTGCAGTTATGCCTTGTGGCAACAGTTGGTCACAAGATTGGACTAGAGTGATGGAATTTTGTCTTTGATAGGGTAGAAAACATTGTGTGAAAAGGAGAAAACGCTGGTTACAGGCGTATTTCCCACAATATTTCCCACAATATTTTCAAAAGGCTACTTCCTCATGGTCATTAAAAATTAGGATTATGTGGTCATGGGATAACTGTTGTCTTCAAATGTTTTTAATTAGGATGAGTCTAGTATTTCGTCATGTGGTTTAGAGTGAAGTTTATAAAGACTGATGACTTACTGGGCTTTTGAAAACATGGTGGGAAAGGAAGAAACACTGGTAAACAGCATTTTCTTTCTTCCCCTAGTATTTTCTACTCTCTCAAAGCTAAATATTATCATTCAAAACATTTTTCTTATTTTGTTGTCTGCAAATGCTTTCAAGTCAGACAAGTCTAAAATTTTGTCATGTGGTAAAGAGTTAACTCTTTACCAGACAAGAACATTTTAGACTTGTCCAAATTGAAAGCATTTGTAGACAGTAAAATAAACATGATTCAAAAATTGAAAGTTGTTTCAGGAAAGGTAGAGAACATTGTGGGAAAAGGAGAAAATGCTGGTTACTAGCATTTTCTCTATTTCCACAATGTTTTCAGAAACATTTTTTTCTCAGGGTCGTTAGAAGTTGGCAAAGTGTGGAAAGGGTTAAATTGAAAGCATTTGCAGACGAAGAATCAGATGTGGCCCAAACAATTTATGTGTCTTTGAAAGGGTAGAAAACATTGTTGGAAAAGAAAAAAAATCGTGGATACTTGCATTTACTCCTTTTCTCACATTGTTTTCAAAATCCTTCTGCCTCCTTTTGGTCGTTTAACTCTTTACCAAACGACAAAGTTTCAAGCTAATCCAAACTGAAAGCATTTACAGACGACAAAATAAATGTTACAAAAAAAAATTAAATTTGTTTTGGAAAGAGTAGAAAACATGGTGGGAAAAGGAGAAAATGCTGGTCACCAGCATTTTCTCCCTTTCCCATCGTGTTTTCAAAGCCTTTTTTCTCTGGGTCGTTAAAAATCGGGATTGTGTGGTAAAGGGTTAAAGTTGGGATTTTGTGGTAAAAAGTTTGAAACATTAAAATCATTTTATAAAAATTTGAAACTATATTGCAGAGTTTATATCCCCCTGGTGTCATACAACCCAGATTTGAGAAGCAGTGGGTGGTTTATTCTTCTATACCATTACTGTATGCTTACTTGACAAGATATGTCGGGGCAACAGACCAACTAAGGTAGTGTGATATTGTTTTTCTTGTTAGCTCAGTTGTTTTCGAAGAAGAAAGAAAGTGTCGAGGTATTGTCCTAGACCTATTGTCACCTGCGTCGTTGTTTGGCATTTTGTAAAATCTCTGTTATGACTTCATTATACTTATTACTTTATTATACTTCAAACTTGGACAAGTTGTTAACTAGCAGAAAGAGAACCCATGCAACAAGGGCAGATAAGTATTGAAGTATTTGTGACACAGTTATGGCCCCCCCCTTTTTTTTTTGTAATTAGTTTTTTCACTGAAAATCAAGCAACTGCTGTCGACCATTGGCACCCGCATGCTAGGCATGTTTCTTAGTTTGTTTTACAAAAGTTATAAAATTTGATTATGACTAATCATAATGCAAACAATTACTACTGTACATGTTGCAGACTGATTTGTCAAGACAAGACTGTGAGATATTCTGACCTTAAAAATGCAACAATGTATCATTGATCTAGAATAGCAACAATTAATTCTTTATTGCACAATCTCAGGTTTTAACACACTTGAGAAAGAAGTCTTTTAAAAGCGTTGTTGGGCAAATACGAGTGACTAGCACTTTCTCCTTTTCCCACAGTCTTCTGCCCTTTAACCTTTTACCAGATGGCAAATATTCAGACTAGACCAAATTAAAAGCATTTGCAGACGACAAGTTAGAGGGGACCCAATTCAAAAAAGTTTGTTGGTGACAGGATTGAAAACTTTGTGGAAATAAGGAGAAAATGCTGGTTACCAGCATTTTCTCCTTTTTCCACAATGTTTTCAAAAGCCTTCTACCTCGGGGGCGTTAAAGTCAGCACTGTGTATTAAAGGGTTAAGAGACAAATTTCATCATTTGAGCCACATCTAGTGTGTTGTCTGCAACTGTTTTTAATTTGGATCAATCTAAAATTTTGATGTCTGGTAAAGAGCTAAAGGTCCTGCATCCTACCAGAGGCAGGTCATCCTACTAAAGGCAGGTCATGTAGGAAGTGTCCATTGGACAATAATATGAAATGAGATGTTTTTCTGTTTTGTTTTTGACATCATTATACATATTCTGCAGAACCAATGCGTTTCCTCTCTGCATAACAAAGCATTACAATATTACGTAAAGCGCGGGAAATGTAGAGTAAATTACATCATATTTCCCTCTGGTTGAATGGCACGTGCTGTTTACCTAGGTAACTAGTGTGCGGGAACTACTGTTTCAATTGAAGAGTTAGAAAATAAAATTGGTATTTTTCACTGGTCATAACCATGAGATATCGAACAATATTTCACCGTTATTTCTCAATAAACTAGTAAAAAGCATGAAATCAATTTTTTTTTATGTTTTGTTCAGATGTAATTGTGTCTATATTACAGAACCAATGCGTTTGAGCTTGTGGGTATAGATGGGAACACATCAGGAGTTTTACAGTTTGATGACAGCCACTCGCTGGCAGAGTGGATTGCGGCCATTACCAATAATATTTTGCAGCTATTAAACCAAATGGTATGTACAGTAAACATTTTTTTATGATATGCCTAGAGATTGCCAGGCTCAAGTATGTGCAAAACTTGCTGATATAATCAAACAGGATTGAAAAATAATTAGTATCTACATAATGTGGTTAATAGTTTCATGTTTGGTATGATGGTGTATTCCTTGTAAGGACAACCCTTCAGATTTGATTGGTCAAAATATTACGTTAGAATATTCTGACATCCACCATTCATAAAGAGAACTATAACCTATAAAAACCAGTATCTGTTTAATCTGTTACAGTCTTTTAATAACATGATCAGTAATTGCAATATTTGTTTTTAAAATTTGTAGGTATGTATATAACAAAAGGAATATGTTGTAGTAATTATCTGGTGCTTCTATTTGCTTCTGTCTGCATAGGAAACTTTTATCAATTTTTCACAACAAGCTAGAATCAATTTTAAGCACCAGGAAAGTTAGTACAATATACTCTAATATTCCATATAGATACACGAGTATGGAATTCCTACTCATTTACTCACCTTATACATATTATAATTTTGCACTTTCAGAATTAAAGTAAACTCAATTTCTTCATTTCCAGCATTGTAATTCGCAATTATTTCTGTACCACACAGTCCCAACTCTTAACAGCCCTGAGACAGAAAGCTTTGAAAACATAGTGGAAAAGGAGAAAATTGGTCAACCAGCATTTTCTCCTTTTCCCACAATGTTTTCTACAGTATCAAAGACAAAATCTATCACTTGAACCACTTTTAAATTGTCATCTGCAAATGCTTTTAATTTGCACAAGTTTTAAATTTTGATATGTGTTAAAGAGTTAACTTAAAGTATGACATAAAGTTATAAAATGAAAATCAGACATAAAGAAAAACCAAGCTGTGCCCTCTGAAAAGGGGGCTTAATATATCTGCAAAAAGTATCAACCCATGTCAGCCTGCACAGTCCGCACAGGCAGACATACATTGAAACTTTTTGCTTTTTGTAAATTTTCTTCATGTCAAAAGAACATTTTACCTCCAGTTCCTATGGATTTTTAGACAAAATGGATTTTATGGATCAATAATTATGTGGTGACTTGCTTGTCATCATGCATCACAGAGAAATATATAACATGAACTTTAACTGATACTGACTTGTTACTTCCTAAAACAAACTTGTATCAGACAATAAGAAAATTCATCCTCGTAAACATGGATATTCAACATGAGTTATATAGCTTGCTACTTGAACAAACGCAAGGACATTGTGGCAAAAGAACAAATTGATTGTTAGAAGCAATTTCTTCTATTGCCACATTTGTTTCAAAATTGGTCTGCCTCAACTTCAAGACAATTTATGTCACTGGCTGATTGCAATGAAGAAAATCTTCCTTAAAATGGAGAAAAAACAACTTACTTTTATATTCATAATTTCAGTTGAAGATGATGAACAGGCTTTTGCCTCCAGAGGAACAGGTATGTTACTTTACAGGCTGCCTGTTTGAGCTGTTTTAGAAATGGGACAACTTGGTATAAAAGATAAAGTGAAAAAAAAAATACTGGAAGGAGGTTCTATGTTAAGGATATGAAAATCAGTATGAGAAAAGGAGTGTTTGCAGTGCCACAATCAAATGGTCCTGTTATGTTTAATGAATGTGTTAAAAAGATGCTTACTGCAGAGTTGTGAAAAGTGATATTTAAATAGCAGTTTGTTTAGGAGGGCAGTGAGAACTATTTCTGCACCATTTTTGAAACATTTTCATTCTTGTTTATGTGAAATTGTTAAGTATATTATTCTTCAGCAAGATCTTTATGTTTTACTGTATTTGTATTACCCTTTTGTAAACAGTCCCAAGTTTTAACGATCCTGAGAAGGCTTTTGAAAGCATTGTGGGAAAAGGAGAAAACGCTGTTAACAAGCATTTTTTTCCTTTTCCCATAATGCCTTTCACCCTATCAGAGGCAAATTCCTTGATGTTAGCCATAATGAATTTGTTGTCTGCAAATGCTGTAGTTTGGACAAGTCTAAATTTATTCCATTTGGTAAAGAGTGAAACCTTTAACTCTTTACCAAACGACAAAAACTAGTCCAAATTGAAAGCATTTGCAGACGACAAAATAAATGTGACTCAAAAATTGAAATTTGATTTTGGAAGGGTAGAAAACATTGTCAGAAAAGGAGAAAATGCTGGTTACCAGCATTTTCTCCTTTTCCTACAATGTTTTCAAAGGCTTTCTTTCCCAGGGTCGTTAAAAGTCGGGATTGTGTGGTAAAGAGTTAAAGTTCAGTTTTCTTATCAATGATAGATTATGTACATGGGCTGGGCCCAAGAAAGAGCTTCCCCTGGGCGCCACTCACAGGCCTGGAAACCCAAATTTGTGGCCCTCAAAGGACCTGATGTGTTCTTGTTTGAATTTCCACCTGTAAGTATTATAGTAGACCTTGCCAAACTAGCATGTTTCAGAGGAAAGAGGCCGTTGAAAGCGTTGTTGGAAAAGGAGAAAATGCTTGTAACTAGCTTTTTTGCATTTTTCCAAAATGTTTTGTATTATTTCTCAGACAAATCGCATCATCTTGGCCACCTTCATTTTGTTGTATGTAAACGCTTTCAGTATGGATCTGTCAAAAAGTTTGTTCTCTATTAAAGAGTTAAATAATGTGGATATCTTTATCAGAGCTCCAGATAAGAGGGAGTGATGGTACTCTAAATCCCCTATGTTGTGGGTACTCATTAGAATCGTCTCGATGAGACGATTCTAATGAGTACCCATAACATAGGATTTAGAGGAGAATAATCAATATTTTCAATTTAGAAATCAAAATCACTCCCTCTGTCTGGAGCTCTGTTTATCATAACCCTCACAATGTGTTGGGGGGGTTAACCAAAATCAGGTTGTCCATCTGTCTATCCATGGGTACAATTTTATGTCCTCTTTTCACATTTTTAGTTCAGCCATTTTTCAGCATAAGTACTATCCGAGTGTACATATAGTGGGTACTGTGTGTGCACAAGTCCCCCTACAGTTTTATGCCAATGCCATTAGAGTGCCATGTATACCCAACTGACATTTAAAATGTAAAAATAAGACCCAAATGAATGCAATGTTAAGATCAGTTTTGTCTAGAATAGCAAAGCGGACAGTGTAGATCAAAGATTAGATGGCTCATTTTATGCAGTCTGACCTTGATCTGCACCGGCCGCAAAAGCAACAATAGTTGTGGAAGGGACTATAAAGTTTAAAGTAAATTTCTACTTTGCAGATGCAAACAAAAGATTGGGTAACCTGTGACACAGTCTTCCATGTATATGAATGTCTGTTTAAAGTTCTTCAGGTAATTTTATTTTTGTTCTATTGCATTTTCTTTTTGGTGGGGAAGGGGGTATGTTTGTTCAGTTTTTAATAGTTTTTGTGCTGTTTTGTCTGTTTTAGTTGGAAGATCTGATGATTTAGGTTATCAAATTTATATTTGGAATTGAATAATCTACTGTCTAGATTTTTGGACACTTTCAGTGCAAGATTTTTGCAACTTTGAACCTTATAACAAAATATTTTTTTAGTGTAAATTTTAAGTCTTAGGCTTGTTTTGAAGATCATTATTTTTTTTTCAGTAAAAGAAAGTCATTGCAATATATTCATATTTTTTCAGAACTGATTGAAATAGGGAAAATTGCAGAATACTCGAGAAATAAGGGTCTTACAAAATTATAATTTTTTCCAGCTTTTATTTCCCCTCGCATGCAACAGAGGTCATATCAAGCACTCTTGTGGTAAATTGCTTGTATTTAATATTACCTGGGGGTCTTGCTTAGCTTGGTTGTTAAGTGTAGGACTTGTAACCTGGAGACCCCGGGTTGGAGCCTCACTGGAAGCACTGGAGTTTTTCATGGGAGCATCCTTTGGCAAGACACTTCAGAGCCGTAGCCTAGCACTTGTTAAATCCAGGATGTACATGTCGCCTTGCTATGACTGAAATAATGTCAAAAGTGGAGTAAAACATGATTTAATGAAATGACACTTGTATAACTTTGGTATTCTAACCCTTGTTTTCATGAACCCTGAGAAAGCAGGCTTTTGAAAACATGGTAAGAGAAGAAGAATATGCTGGTAACTAGCATTTTCTTTCTTTTATGCACATTGTTTTCTACCCTTTCAAACACAAGTTCCATCATAGCTGTCTGCAAGCTGTTTGATTTTGGACAAGTCTAACACGGGGTCATCTGGTGAAGCGTTACAGATCACAAACACTCTAGAAGTAAAATAACAACCCTTTACCTCATAGGAAAATTATAGATGCATCCAAATTGAAAGCAGTTGCAGACAACAAAGTAGTTACAGCTCCAGTAGTGGGATCTGTCTCTGATTGGGTAGAAAACATTGTGGGAAAAGGAGAAAATGCTGGTTACCAGCATTTTCTCCTTTTTCCATAATGTTTTCCAAAGCTCTATTTTCTCAGGATTGTTAAAAGTCGTGATTGTGTTGAAAAGATTTAAGTACAGTACATATATTAGATAAATATACATATTTCAGGATTCTGAGCTGATGGACGACAAACAACACTGTTGTTCAATACAGACAGGCAGTAAAGAGACAATCTACCTGAGTTTGGAGAGCCGTTCAGACCTCTTGCAGCTTGAAAAAGCCTGGTACAGAACGAACCATACAGCTGTGATAAAAATTAAGGTTAGAATTTGTTCATCCTTAGAGTTCTATTTATGTTGCTTTTGTGCACAATGTAGATCGGGATCAGACTGCACAGAACATAATGCTTGATCTTGAATCTTCTCTGTACATTCCTTTGTATCATTATCATGATAATACAGCTGCAGTAGCAGTGAGAATTAAGTTTAGAATTCATTTAGCCATAGAATGCATAAGAAAAGATGCTTTGGTGGACAATGTAGATTAAGATCAGACTGCTCAGACCGTGCAGCTTGATCATTGATTTACACTGTCCACTCTTACGTAATGTAGTACAGCAAAATCAGTACTCTAATTTAAATATTTTCCAAAATTGAGAAGGATCATTCATTAACTGAGTGCTTTAACTCTTTACCAAATGACAGAATTCTGGACTGGACCAAATTGAAAGCATTTACAGAAGACAAATGTTGCTGATTTGATTTTTTCTGTCTTTAAAAGGGTAGAGAACACTGTGGGAAAAGAGGAAATGCTGGTTGCCAGCAATTTCTCCTTTTGCCACAATGTTTTTAAAAGCCTTTTCTTTCTCTAGATTGTACGGAAAAAGAGTTAACTCTTTACCAATAGACAAAATTTAAGACTTTCCCAAGTTGAAAGGGTCTGCAGAAGACAATTGATATCTGTTTCATATCATGAAAATTAACATTCAAATTAACTTTGATTGATAATCATTATTTTATCATTGTTTTTGTGGGAAAGCAGCTAGTGGCTTGAAAAAGTGTTGTGGTGGTAAAGATGTGCACTGATAATGGCATCATTTATAAAATGTTTCATCTTTTAGGGGAAACAGTTTGAAAGTCAATAATATCCGATTCTCACTTTGGTAAGGATTAATTCAGAAACAAATTTTATACTGTATTTTTCAATTTGAAAAGAGTACATCTATGAATGACCAAACTATTACTTCAGTCAGGTGAGCTTTTTATGACCATGGATATCATGTAATTTTAGAAAGAAAAGGTCAACTTTGAATATTATCATTTCAGACTAAAACATTTGGCTGTACATACAAAGGGAGATTATCAGGATTAACTTTAGATATGGATGCTGGGTTTTCACTGTATGACAGTGAAACAAAGGTAAATATATGTGTCATAAGGAGTTTCAAAAGATTTTTGTATTTGTACTCTTCACTAAAACCTGCTGTTGGTATATGTATGAATGGTTTTATCCAGGCAATCGTTATCAATACTAACAACGTTGACTTGGGTACTGAATGTTTGATTCAGTGATATCTTTACACCACTTTTAACATCATTTTAGTTATATCACTACTCACTTACTTATGTGTGTTCTGGGTTTAACTAGTACTAGGCAAGTGCTGTGCAGTGTCTTTCCCTATGACACCCCCAACAAACACCCGCTGCATTGAGTAAGGATCAAACCTGAGCCTCCAAGTTTCCAGTTGTACACCTTCACCACTAAGCCATGCAGACAACAAAATTTTAGACTGCATTTTTTCCTTTTTCCACAATATTTTAAAAAGTCCTCTTTCTCAGGGCTGTTAAAACTCTGGATTTTGTGGTAGAGGGTTAATGACTAAAGAACTAATTTCCATATATTGAAATCTTAACTCTACACCAGAGAAGAAAATTGTGAACTCCATATTGAAAGCGTTTGCAGACAACAAATTAAACGTGGTTCAAATTATGAGATTTGCGGCTGAAATTGTAGAAGTCATTTTGGGGAAAGGAAAATATGCTGGTTACCAGTGTTTTCTCCTTTTCCGAAAATGTTTTAAGAGTCTTCTTCCACAGTGTTGTAAAAGTATGGTCACCAATTGCAACTATTAATTTTTGTTCATCTCATAATGGGAGTCACATATGTTTCCTTTCTCTCATTTCCTTTTTTTACATGTTCTATTTCTTTCTTTCCTTTATAGACCTATTTATGGAATTACAAGTTTTCCAAGTTGAAAGGGTCCTCAGATGATGGAAGACAGAGATTAAAACTTCATTTTCACACAGAAACTCCCGGTCAAGTAGAGACTAGGGTGAGTCATTTGATATTTATCTATATGCATATATTTTTGTGTCTGGCTTTATAGCAAGGCATTGCAAGTGTTATCTTATTCTTTAAGTTGGTAACCCCCACTATATTTGACTTTTCTCCTTTTTTGACAATGTTTCCCTTCCTACCACCATGTCACAAAGCCAAAAGACATTTTGAATATGGATGAATCTAAAATATTGTTGTCTTGTATAGGGCGAGCTAGTAACTGTAATCATCAGTAGACAATTTTTTATTTTCCTTTTTGCAACAAACTACTTTTTTAACCCTTTACCACACAACAAAATTTTTGACTTGTCCAAATCAAAAACACTTCCAGATCATGAGATAACAAATCAAATCTGGCTCAAATGGTGGGAGTTGACTTTGAAAATCTGTAGACAAGATCTTAAATGTGGCTTAAATGATATGATCTCTTTATGAAATAGAAGAAATCATTATGGGAAAAGAAGAAAATGCTGGTTACCAGCATTTTCTTCTTTTCCCGCAATATTTTCTTAAGACCTTTCCTTGGCCTTAAATGCAGAATTGTGTGAAAAAGGTTAACCCTTGTTACAGGAGATCACTTCTTTCTTACTGTATAGCTGTCCTGTATAAACTATGTTGCAGAGAATTCTTTTTAGCTCAGTGGTCATGGTGTTGGACTTATAAACCTCGAAAAACGAGGTGCGGTTTGTATTTGAGCTATGCATTTGATGCGAACTTTCATGTTCGTAAGATGGGGGCTCATCCTGGATTGGCCATTGAGCCATTTGTTGTCTAAGTGATAGACTTACTGCCAAATGAGGCTTTCTATCATCAAAAATGATGACATTTAAGAGGGGGTGTGTAACAGGAGATCGCTCCTTCCTTACTGCATAGCTTTGTCCCGTATAAAATCAATACCTAACAACTTGGTTGGGGAGAATTCTCTTTAGCTCAGTGGTTATGGTTTTGGTCTTTTAAAACTTGAAAAAGGAGGATCTTTGTCTGCACGGGTTCCAATCCCACCAGGTGCGGTTTGTATTTTAGCTATGCATTTGTTACGATCTTTCATGTTCGTAAGACCCTTCACCAAACGACAAAATTTCAGACATGCCCAAATTGAAAGCATTTGCAGATGAAATGTTAAATGTAATGCAAAATATGAAATTTGTTCTCATAGAGTAGAAAACATTGTGGAAAAAGGAGAAAATGCTGGTTACCAGCATTTTCTCTTTTTCCCCACAATGTTTTCAAACAACTTTCTTTTCTGGGATGTGAAAGCAGGAGATTGTGTCATAAACGACGATTGGGATTTTTCTATTTCAGGAGATAGAGTGCAGCAACCTACAGACATTACTCTACAGTATTCATGCATTTCTCTCAGCCAAATTAGCCTCTGTTGATCCGTCCTTTCTGAAGAACTACTGACTTCTCTGTGTCCATCACACATTCTTGCCATCACTAAAGTTACCTAGGAATAATTATTTAGTTTAGATGAGATAGCATCTTAGTGTATATAGTAATTTGTTGGAGAGATTTCAGTGAAGGAAGATAAGCTGAAAGTTTGGAAAGAAGAGCCTTACTTTGCAAAATCAAGTGTGCATTAACCAGAATGTTTACTACAATAGTGGACTATGTAAATCAAAATCAGTCTGCATGGTCTGATCAGTCTAATCTTGATATACACTGTCACTCAAAAAGCAGTGTGATCTTAATCTGCATTATCTGCCAAAAAAAAAAAAAACCTAAGTTATTCATAATGCTTGAAAGGTAGAAAAAAATTGAAAGGAACTTGGAAGGGGCAAAAATTAAGTATGATGATTAGCAGGATCTTATTATACTGAAATTAATAGATCCTCATGAAACTGTGATGAGAAATATCAAATGAATGTGTTTCTAACAGAAACTTTTAACAATATGGCTTTTTCAATATCACAATACTCTCATAATGCGATGATCTGGCATGTGCATAGTAGAATTTCTAAACTTTGTTTCTATGCTTGTATAACTTTTTTTAAGAGTTTTTTTTTAGTTTTAATACTTTTGGCAAAGTATATCCATGTATGATGGAAATGGATGAATTTACATTTTTTTTATCAGTTGAATTTTACTGTAGTATTATTTGTCTGTATGATATGTTTTATTGGGTTGTGTCCATGGGTTAGGTACTTCTGCACCCAAGCCTAGTACTGGTTTAATTAACCCTTTACTGCATGACAAAACTTTAGGATTATCCAGATTAAAATTCAGGATTGTGTGGTAAAGGGTTAAGTAAAGTCATGAATAAACAATGATCAGACGGACATGAATTGTATCTACATGTTTAAATTTTATGGTTTTGACTGAGTTACAATTTGTAGTCAAATATTTTTACACTGTTACAAGAAGGGACAGTTACAGTCAAGAATTTATTACCCCTTTTTAAGGATGGACAGTAATGATTATGTTCATGAGGTTAAAGTTATCTCTTCCAATCTCTTTCATCTGTCCAGCTTGAAGGCATTAGTATGTGACAAATAAAGTGTTACTGAAGCAGCAAGATTTGTCTTCGAAAGGGTTAAAAATGTTGTGGGAAAGGAAAAAATGATGATTACCAGCATTTTCTCCCTTTCTCTTTGAGGCTTTATGCCGGCCTAGCCGGGTAATTCAGTGGTTAGCATATCCAACTTGTGACCTGGTTGTTGTGAGTTTGATACTGGGTTGAGGCAAACTTTCTGTTTGGCGATTTTTTGCCTCTCACCTCTGATGCATGTGAGAAAAGTTGTCAGTGACTTGGAAAGAAAGTTGTGACGGTACTGGTATGAGAAAGCTAGGAAACACATGAGTAGGTGCACTGACCACTGAGATATGACCTAAGCTGTTAAAACGGCATTAAACTCCAATACAATCAATCAATTAAGGCTATGTGGTTCTAACAGCCATCTTTGACCAGGTTGTTTAACCCTTGACCAATCGACAAAATTTTAGACTTGTCCAGAGTGAAAGCTTTTGCAGATACTTGTGACTCCAATGAGGAACTTTGTCTTTGATAGGGTAAAAAACATTGGGGGAAAAAGGAGAAAATGCTGGTTACCAGCATTTTCTCCTTTTCCCTCAATGTTTTCAAAAGGCTTATTCCTCAGCGTCGTTAAAAGTCAGCATAGTGTTGTAATGGGTTAAATGAATTTTTTGGCAAAGAGCTCATTGATCAAGCATAGATGAATTCAGAATGGTTAGTAAATTTTAATGGTACTGAAAAAATACAAAATAAAAAACCAAAATTGACATAAAAATGATCATTTTTAAAATTTTTTCCAGTATTTTTGGGAACATTAACATTTGTGCAATTATTGAAAAAAAGTATTCATTTGAAAATCATACCTTAAAGTCCCATTAGTAGCCAAAAGTTAAAAAAAGATGAACAAAATGCAGTTGAATTTAAATCATACCATTTAAAGTTATGGAAATTACTGTGAGGATAACGATCTGTTATTGTACGGTAGGTCTAAGTATAAGACACTTGCAGAAAAATTAACTTTAGAATCTGGTAAAAAGTAAACAGTAGTTAAAGCCACCTGGAAACTTTTGACCTAGTTTTAAAATTCATTTTGCTACCAGCAATAGCACTTGGACCAACTGAACAATAACAGATTGTCACCTTTACAATAATTTCCATACTTTAAAATGGTTGAGTTAAATTAAAATGCATTTTAACATCTCTTTGTTTACTTTTGGATGCTGTTGGTCTTTTAATACACTGTTCAGCTTACCTCATTTATGATTGGCATTAGTTAATATACTCCAGTTTTGCTTTATACATACATGTATTTGTTACTTTGTTACTTTCTATATTGTTCCTAACCATATTTGTTGCAATATGTTTCACTAATGGCAAAACTTCATAGCAGACTTTTTGTTTTGTTTAACACTTTACCAAACGACCCTGCAGAAGAAACCTTCGAAAACATTGTTGGAAAAGGAGAAAATGCTGGTAACCAGCATTTTCTCCTTTTCCCACAATGTTTTCTTACCTTTCAGATATGAATTCAATCATTTGCAACATATCTAATTTGTAACCAGCATTTTCTCCTTTTCCCACAATGTTTTCTTACCTTTCAGATACGAATTCAATCATTTGCAACATATCTAATTTGTCGTCTGCAAAATTAATGCTTTCAATTTGAACCAGTCTAATATTTTGTCGTTAGGTGAAGAGTTAAAAGTATTTGTTATTCATCTGCCAGTACCTCTCATTATGTTAATTCATACTTCTGTCATTAATTCTATGGGTCTTTGATTTACTTACTTACTCTTACCTACAAAGCAAAAATTTTGACTTATCCAATTTGAAAGTATCAAAATTTTTGCAGGCGTTTAAGTAAATGTGGCTAAAATAATGGTGTGGGTCTGGAAGGGTGGAAAATATTGTGGGTGCAGGATTAAATGCTAGTTACAAGCATTTTCTAGAGCCTGTCATGGTTGTGTCATTAATGTTTTACCAAATGGCAAAATTTTGAACTTGTCAGAAGTTTGAAAGCATTGTTAAAAAAGAAAAAAAAAAACTTTGAAAGCATTGTTGGAAAAGAAAGAAAATTCTGATAACTAGCACTTTCTCATATTTAGCTAAGTTAAATGTTGTTATTGTTGTTGCCTTGGTGCCGGCGGCATTCAAAAACTTTGACATTTTGTAATATCTGTTATTACTGAAGACATTTACTTCAAACTTGGACAAGTTGTTAACTATCAAAAGGATAACCTATACAACAAAGGGAGATGACCATCAAAGCATTTTTGACACAGTTATGCACCTTTTCGACTTTAACTTTTTACTGGAAAGTAAGTAACTGCAGCCAAGCACTGGCAACCGCATGCTGTGCTCTTGTTTTATTCAAAGTTTTGTAAAATCTAATAGATAAATGCCATGGTTGTTTGCAAATGCTTTCAGTTTTGACAATTTTCTAAATTCTGTCAACTGGTGAAAATAAAAAGTATTCGCAAAATGTAGAGGGTAGTTCTTGTAAGGTTGTGATAATTATGTTGCTAGAAACGTGAGGTTTTATTTAAGGTTGTGCAGGAAGACAAAGAAAATATATAGACAATTATGTTGTGCTTTTGAGGGAATGTATAAGACCTAGTTCATTTATGTCATCATTTTATTGAGTTATTTAATTGCTTTAACATTAGCTGTGAGATGAATTTTAAGGTTGTGAATTTTTTTTTCAAAGCTTGGTGATTTATATTTGGTTGTGAGCTTGGAAGAAAGGACAGAAATTCTTAATCTTCAGTATGCCAACTAAATGGAACGGACAGTTTCAGCTAGTAAAAAAGACAAAGAAATTGAATTTTAAGGGTGCCTTGAACAGATAATCTCACAGGGTGTTACACGGTATAGATTCAAGATCAAACTGCACATTGTGTGGTTAATCATTTTTGCCTGCTAAAACAGCTTTATGGTTGGTACTCATAGAGTCAAAGTTAGGTTTATGACTTTCTTTTAACCATGAAAAATTGAATCAGATTAAGATTCAGCTTAAATCTTTCCCAAATGATGAAATCTTCAACTTTAACCCTTTACCACACAATCCAGACTTTTAATGACCCTGAGAAAGAAGCCTTTTGAAAACATTGTGGGAAAAGGAGAAAATGCTGGTAACCAGCATTTTCTCCTTTTCCCACAATGTTTTCTACCCTTCCTAACACAAATTTTGATTTTTTAGTCACATTTATTTTTTCGTCTGCAAATGCTTTCAATTTGGACAAGTCTAAAATTTTGTCATTTGGTAAAGAGTTAATATATTGAAAGCATTTGCAGACGACAAATCAAATGTGGCTTAAATGTTGAGATTTGTCTCTGATAGGTTATAAAATTTTGCAGCAAATGGAGAAAATGCTGGTTACCAGCATTTTCCTCTTTTCAAACAATGTTTTCAAAATTCTTCTATATCTGTATAGTTAAAAGTTGGGATTGTGTGGTAAATGGTTAAATCTTTTAAAGGTCAAGATCACACTACACAGAACATGCAGTCTGATTCTGGATCTATGCTATTGGTTACTTTGCAAGAAAAGTGGAGTAATAATGGCTACATGGGGTGGTTTGATGATCATAACTGAAGAATTTTTAATACTCCCAGCATGATTAATTTTTATTTAACCTTTGTGTCAAATCAAATCTAATTGTAGATTCCTTTTTGTATATATATTCTTGTGTTCACGTTATATATATGTATTCAGTTACTTTTAGTTATAGGAAATTTATAATTTTTTAATTTTACATTTCTTTCTACAATACTGACATTTTTATTATTCAAAAATTGTATACTCTTTACTAGACATTACTGAATTCTTATAGCCAAAAGAAATATAGCTTTTTGGAAACATTTTGGGAACTAGAGAAAATGCTAGTATCAGCAATTTCTTCTTTCCCACTGTTTTCTACCATTTTAAAGATAAATTCCATCATTTGAACAACATTTTATTTGTCAGCTGCAAATGCTTTCAGTTTAGACGAGCCTGAAACTTTTTATTCTGGTAAAGAGTTTAAAAAAAAAGTACATGCGCTTCAGATGTCGTCTACTTTTTACTTACTACAAAAATGTGGGGAGGGGGATTAAGATTTTACAATTATACCAAACTTCAAAAGTATTTTATTGTCAAATTCATTTAGACAACAAGATGCAAACCAATAATACATAAGAGAGAGAAGTGTTTAAAAGACATTCTTAACGGTATTTTTTTGAAGTTACTTTTAGAATTTGTGCCATAATTTTACTAAGACATGTGGAAATTTCACATGATTAATGACACAATGCTGAAGCATTGGTTCTTATAGCCATCCCAATTATTAGACACTTGAAAATTTATACACGGATGGAACTACTTTTTCACCCAAACACGCAGGAAAAGTTTCACTGCAGAAAAAGAAGTGGTACAGTATGTTTAGTATTTCCTTTTTTAACCTTTTACCAAGCAATTATATATTCCTATGATCCTGAGGAAGAAGGCTTTTGAAAACATTGCAGTGACCAGCAATTTCTCCATTTCCCACTATGTTTTCAGAAGTCTTCTTCCTGTGGGTTGTTAAAACTCGTGATTGTGTGGTAGAGAGTTAATGTAGACGGATGCTGGTATTTTTAAAACTTTTTTCTAACTGATCTCATTTACTCTTTTTCTTTTTTTTTCTATTTGACTTTTTTTTTTTTTTTTTTTCTATTTGACTTATTTTATGTACTTCTTTTTTAAATTCATGTTTATTTACATTTACATAAATAGCTTCTTTTCATCTTTCATTTTCTCTTGTTGCAATAAATTGATTTTGTTTGTATGGAGAATCCGAAATTTTTTATTTATGAGAAAAGTTGCCATGCTTCAGTCAGAAGGAACAGATTTTAATTATTATATGTACAGTACATGTTGATGGCTGAACTGAACTTTCAAGGTCAACTTACTAACCCTTTACCACAAGACCCAGAGTTTTAACGGCAATTATAAAAAAGGCTTTTGAAAAACATTGTGGGAAAAGGAGAAAATGCTGGTAACCAGCATTTTCTCCTTTTTCCACAATGTTTTCTTCCCATTCAAAGACAACACCCATCATTTGAACCACATTTGTTGTTTGTAGATGCTCTCAGTTTGGACAAGTTTAAAAGTTTGTTGTGTGGTAAAGGATTAATTTACTTCCTTTAGCAAACAACTTTTTGTGCCTTGCAGCAGTCCCCTAATGAAAATATTGTGGTAAAAGGATAAGATGCCTGCAATGTATGCTTTTTCCTCTTGCCATAATATTTCAAATGGTAATATCTCTTTATCAGAGAATATAATTGTGTGATCTGTCCAATACCCAAGCAATTGCAGACAACAAATTAAATGTACCTCAGAGGAGGGGATTTGTCTTTGAAACAGTGGTGTCAATGGTCGTCAGGCAGAGCGTCGGCCTCAACCACAAAGTCCAGAGTTTGATACCCGTAAGCAGTTGTCAACTCTGGGACTGTTCCTTGGCCCACACATTCAGCGCAAGTACTGGTGTAGTTTCCAGGAAGCAGAACCAAGAGAGATTAGTATAAGTTGCAAGAATTCGTTTATCAATTGATGTAAAATAAATGTGTTTAAACTAAGAGTAAAAAGAACATCATTGAAAAAGGAGAAAATGCTGGTTCTAGCATTTTCTCCTTTTCTGCTGATGTTTTTAAAAGCCTCTCTGATAGTGTCATTAAATCTCAGGATTGTGTGGTAAGGTCTTAATGTAGTTAACTGTAAATTATTATGATGTTCTATATTTTTCAAGGATGATGAATTGTTTTCAAAGTCATAAAACTGTAAATTTATTTAGGGAAGTAAAAGATTAACTTCACAACTGACCAGAGTTTGTTCTATTGAAAGTTTTTAACTTGACATCTAAGAAGAGATTATGGGAGGGAAGTTAATACCTTTGGGGCTAGATTTTGGAAGAGATTTTACTTACTTTAGGGCTCTTTTTTTTCACTGTGCAATTTATAAGTTTCAGGCTAGATTTGTGAATAGGGGCAATTATGTGTATGTATTATGCTTTAACAGACTGAATGATTGTTTTTTTTTTATGTACAAATTAAGGCTTGTATATTTTTTAACCCTTTACCAAACAATATGGAGTTTTCACAACCCTGAGAGAGGTAGCAATTGAAAATGCTGTGGGAAAGGGAGAAAATGCTGGTAACCAGAGTTTTATCCTTTTCTTACAATGTTTTATGCCTTCTCAGAGACAAATCCCATCATTTGAGTTGCGTTGAATTATGTCCTCTGCAAATACTTTCAATTTGGACAAATTTAAAAATATGTTCTGTGGTACAGAGTTAAACTTAACGCATTTATTACCTCCTGCTCCATCTTGCTGCACACAGTTCAACCCTTTACTACACGATCCTGAGTTTAACTCCTTATCAAATGACAAAATTTTGGACTGGACAAAATTGAAAGTATTTACAGACGACAAATCAAATTTCACTCAAATGTTTGAATTTGTATTTGATAGGATAGAAAACATTATGGGAAAAGGAGAAAATGCTGGTTACCAGCATTTTCTCCTTTTCCCACAATGTTTTCAAAAGCCTTCTTTTCCAGGGTCGTTAAAAGTCGGGATTGTGTGGTAAAGGATTGAACAACCCTATGGAAGAAGGCGTTTGAAAACATAGTGGAAAAGGAAGAAAATGTTGGTAACCAGCATTTTTTTCCTTTTCCCATTATGTTTTTTTTCCCTTTGAAAGACAAATTTTATGTTTTGAATTACATTTAATTTGTTGGCTGTAAATACTTTCAATTTGGTCTGGGATAAAATTTTGTCATGAGGTAAAGGGTTAAAATATGGTGGCAAAATGAGAAATAATTATGTCTTTATGAGCTCTTCGCCATAAATGCTTTCTCATTCTCATTTATTAAACCATTACTCCTAAACAAAGGCAAAATTTTATACTTGTCCATATGAAAAGCATTTGCACACAATAAAATGAATTTGACCCAAATGAAAGGAATTGCTTCTGAGAGGGTTAGCAGGCATTTTCTCATTTTCCCACAATGTTTTCAAAGGCCTTCTACATCAGGGTCCTTAAAACTGTGGATTGTTTGGTAAATGTTTCACTCATGTTGATTGGCCAAATTTTAAGAGGGAGATTTCAAAGTTGTCTGCCGAAAATTTTTGTGATGAGGCAGGGAGTTAACCTTTTATCACAGGATCATAACTTTTAATTACCTTGTGAAAGAAGGCGGTAGAAAACATTGCGGGAAAAGGAGAAAATGCTGGTAACCAGCATTTTCTCCTTTTCCCGGAATGTTTTCTACCCTTTCAGAAGCAAAGTCCTCAATTTAAGCTACATGTAAAAGCTTTGAATTCTGACCAGTCTAAAATGTTGTTGTTTGGTAAAAAGTTAATTAATGACCTTGAGAAAGAAGGCTGTAGATAACATTATGGGACAAAGAGTAAATGCTGGTTATCAGCATTTTCTACTTTTCCCAAAATATTTTTTACTCCTCCATAGAAAACTTCCATCGCTTTAGCCACTTTTCAATTTGGGTGGCTTTAAGGTTTTGTTCTCTGGTAAAAAGTATAGCAATGACTGTATGAGTTTCAACAATGACAGTCATGAAAAAAATGTTGTTGTGAAAAATCAACTGCTGAATGTATTTTTGTAAGTGATGATAATATTATGGGTACATAGGTCTTGGCTCTTTGACAAATTACAAAGTTAAAACTTCCACACTCCTCTACATTCAACGCAAACAGCAAAATAAAAGTGATTCATTGGATTGGATTTTTCTTTTAAATCTTTTTTCTGATAACCAGCATTTTCTCCTTTTCTCACAATGTTTTCTGACCTTTCAGTCAAAATTCTATTTTTTGAGCCACAATTAATTTGGTGTCTGCAAATGCTTCCAATTTGGATTAGTCTAAAATTTTGCCGTTTAGTAAATGGTTAATTGCCTCTGTTTGTAATGTATTTTTGGAAGTGCCATGATTGTTGGGGTTTTTTAAACTGGCTTACTTTTTATGTCATTTGTAGAAATGATTTGTAATTTAAGACACTGATGATGTTTAAAAATCATACATTTATTTTAGAAGCAGCGTAATTATGTAGGAATTTGAAACCAATTTTGTTTTGAGCTTGATAGATGAAGCATTAACTCTTTACCAAACAACAAAATTTTAGACTAGTCCAAATTGAAAGCATATGCAGACGACATTTAAATCTGACTGAAAAATTGAAATTTGCTGTGGGAAGGGTAGAAAACATGGTGGGAAAAGGAGAAAATGCTGGTTACCAGCATTTTCTCCTTTTCCTGCCATGGTTAAATGTCGGGATTGTGTGGTAAACAGTTAATAAGTGATAACTTCATTTTCATTGACCTGTATAACGTGACTTCTCATTTTCGTTGCATTTTCATAGAATCATGATTTTCATATAAGCTGGAAAAATAACTTTGTTATGCTAAATTGATAAAATGGACATTGGTTGTGCTATATTGATAAAAAGGACATTCTCAGTAAAACAACTCTGTGTTTAACTCTTTACCAAACGACAAAATTGTAGACTAGTTCAGATTGAAAGCATTTGCAGACAACAAAATAAATACGGCTCAAAAATTGAAAATTGTTTTGAGAAGGGTAGAAAACATTGTGGGAAAAGGAGAAAATGCTGGTTACCAGCATTTTCTCCTTTTCCTACGTTTTCAAAAGGCTTCCTCCTCAGGGTCGTTAAAAGTTGGGATTGTGTGGTAAAGAGTTAAATATCCTTAGACAAGAGGACTGGTAACCAGTAATTTCTACTTTTCTCATGATGTTCTTTAACCTGTAATTTGAAATAGTATTACTTTAGCCATGTGGTATTTGTTGTCTGCAGAATACTTTCAGTAAGGATAAGTGTGAAATTTTGTAATCTGGTAAGGAGTTAATTCACTGTTTACCAAACGGCAAATGCTAGACATGTCCAAAATGAAAGTATTTTGCAGACGACACAATAAATGTTTCCCCCCCGCAAATTTTTTTTTTTCTGGAAGGGCAGAAAATGTTATGGGAAAAGGAGAAAATGCTGGATACCAGCATTTTCTCCTTTTCCCACAGTGTTTTCAAAAGCCTTTTCCCTCGGGGTTGTTAGAAGTGAAAATTGTTTGATAAAGGGTTAATGTAAATCAGGGTTTAATTCATGAGAACATTGTAGCTAAAGGAGAAATCATTTTTAGATGCTTTTGATTTTGTTGCCACAATGTTTTCAAGGATGTGCCACACAAATTGCTATGAATGTGTTCTTTGTTATCAACCTACTTATTAAAAATTGAAACACAGTACTTTTTTTGGCAGGCTTATTTGCCTCCCTCTAATGAATGCAAATGAAATAGGCTAGGCAAAGTGTAGTGGTCACTTTTGTAGGTATATCAGTTGAGGCTGAAAAAAGCCAATTGATTGCTGAATGGCTCAGTCTGTTTGTATGCATGATGAGCCCCAATAAGGTGCCTCAGCTACATGTGTTTAGTATATTCCAATTGGGCTGAGGCTACATGCAGACTGTAATAGTATTCTAACGCATGGAGATTTTAATTATTTTTTAGCGTTTTTACCTCCTGCAGACAACGTTTTTTTCGTTTTGTGGCACTGTGAAAACAAGTACAGTAGTTGGAAAAAGAGCAGTTATAAAGAAGCCTATGTGAAGGATGCAAATTGTTTTACTTCTTTTGTAAAGAACAACAACATAAGATGAACTTGAGCCATGCTGTGTTAAAAGGGTGTTTAATGCATATTAATGCAAAAATAGTATCACTCCAGGTCATTCTGGGCAGTCAGCACAGGCTGAACTGGGTCGAAACTTTTTGCTGCTGGTCAATTTTCTGCATGTCAAAGAAACAGTCTACCTCATGATTCATTGGGTTGTTCGAAAAAATGGATTTTATGGATCCGTAATTGTATGATGACTTGCTTGGTATAATGCATCACAGAAATGCTTTAAACCCCTTTTTGCCAGAGGGCTGCTCATTTGTTTACGAACCAATATAAGAAAAACAAGAATGAGATGCATGTACATGTATTATGCTTTTGAAAAAGTTATTAATAAAAATTTGAGATACAAATGCTTGTTTTTTCGATTTACAGTGGTATCAAAATCTCACCTGGTGAAATCTACTCTTAAATTGTTCCTTAATGATAGAAAAGTAGCCAGTGGATGGAAGTTAGATGTGTATAAGATTATTTTTTATTATATACCTGAAAGTTTTCCAAAGAAAATTCGTGCGTTTCACGCGGATAAAATATCCCACAGGACAGAAAAAAAATCAGTATCTACACACTGTGAAATACAGTACCAAATACGGTATGATGACATAATGATGACATAACTCACTATCAGAATATGTATGTATTCTTTTGCAATTTGATTGGTTAAAATTTTAAGGTATAATATTCATACGCTATTCATAAAACCGAAGTTACTGGCTACTAAACCACTGTTTGTTCTATTTTGCTTACCCTTTTCAATTAAAATGTCAACAGTTACAATATTTTTTCATTGAAAGGTGTAGGTATATAATAAAAGGAATATGCTGCTTTAGAAACTTTTATGGCGCTAGCATTTGTTTCTCGCCACGCAAGAAAATTTTGACATCTCGCTCGACCTTTGGTCTGGCGCGATATCAAATACGTGCACCAGGAAAGTCACTACAGCATAATATTCCATATGTATACAACTGAATTTGTGTTCCCTAGGCATCAAAGGTCCAGTACCAAGCCAAAGTAAAAAATGTGGCTGTTTAAATGTATTTGAATTTAAATCATACCATTTAAAACTATGGAAATCGTCATGAAGATGACAATCTATTATTGTATGGATGGACCAAGTGTTAGTTGCTGGCAGAGAAATGAATCTTATAACCAGGTAAAGTTGCAAGGTCGCTGTATCTTTTGGTTACTTTTTATCTGGTTTTAAAATGATTTTTTTGTGCCAGTGAGTAACACTTAGACCGACGGTACAACAACAGACTGCCATCTTTACAATGATTTCCATACTTTTTGAATGGAGTGATTGCTGCTTAACCCTTATCCTGCTAAAGAAGTTAACCCTTTTCCAAACAATCCCTGGTTTTCACGACCCTTGGAAAGAAGCCTTCTGAAAACATTGTGGGAAAAGGAGAAAATTCTGGTTACCAGCATTTTCTCCTTTTCCCGCAATGTATTCAAATGCCTTTTAGCTCAGGGTCGTTAAAACTAGGGATTAAAGGTAAGGTTACATGATTTGCAAGATACAGAAAAAATGTTTATTTAAATATAATGTTTACACAAGTAAGCACATGCCAAGAAGCTTCTGCACAAAGTTACGATTAAGAATATACTGCACAGAACATGCAAGCTGATCTTGGTCTACAGTGTTTGAAGAACTATATTTTTCTCTCCTTCAAATCTGTCCTTGTAGGTTTTCAGTTGATTGTAAAGTAAATGACTATACAGTGAAATTTAAAAAAAGGAATATCTCGAGTGAGCGATAAAGGGCCCTAGTCGTCCTCTTGTAAATTTTAAAGTTAACTCTTTAATAGTGACAAATATTTTAGACCAGATCTAGTCCACATAGAAAATGGAAAAACAAAGGGTGGCTCAAATAATGAAATTTGTTTTTGATTGAAACAGTGGGAAAGGACGAAAATGCTGTTTTCTTTCTTTTCCCACACTGTTTTCGAAAGCCTTCTCAGACTCGGAGAAACACTGTGACATTTGGGGCTTTTCTAAGTTAACCCTTATCCTGCTAAATAATTTACATGAAACTTTCAAGTCGATAGTAAAAACCCCAAATGTTGCTATTTTAAATCCATTCTTGAGGGAAAAAATATATTGTTATCGGAGAGTGCAGATCCAAGATCAGACTGCACGTTCTTTGCAGTCTGATCTTGATCTACAGTGTCTACAAAAGGTCACTGAGTCGCGCTTAGCAGCTAAAGGTTTAATTAGATTCCACGATTTCTACAAGTCTACGTCTTGCTGGTGATATAGTCATTTTTTGCAATATTGAGTAAAAAAAAAAAATCTTGTTAAAATGATGTCTGTCGCCATCGCTTTCTCCTAGCGTGTTTTACAGGTGAGTAATTATTACAGGTATTCCAAGGTGTAATCAGGGTCAAGCAAACGCTCTTGACTCGTGTTGTTCTGTCAAGCGTTTACCTGTAAAATACCTGACTGGTTTTAGTTAGTTATTTCTTGTATATGGTTTTATCATAGTAACTTTCATAGCACAGTCAAAAGTTTGTTTTCGACTTTTCAGGAAGTGACCTCCATATTTTTCGTTTCAAACATTTCCTACAAACACTGAATATGACTTAGATCTATGTACATATGAACCGGACAATTTTGAAGCCCTTATCTTTTAGAATCTCTGAACATAAAGGTAGAACTCAGTAGAGAATAAACTGTCCAGTGCTATAAATCCAAAATGTCGGTTTTACAAATGGTCAAGACGATCATTCTGGGAGCGTCCTGCTTGTTTGGGCTTTTGGCGGCGTTTCTCCCCTATTGGTACACCTTGACTGTACAGGTAAGTTCATACCTGTTGAGTTCATAACTTTCTCACCCATCACAAGATTCTGAGTCTTGACAACCGTTAGGAAGAAGGCTTTCGGAAAAATGTGAGAGGAGAAAATGCTGGTAAGCAGCATTTGTCCTTTTCCAAAAAAGGTATTTTGCAAAGATAAGTCCAGTCAATGAACCCTTTACCACACAATCCTGAGTTTAAACAACCTAAGTGAAGAAAGGCTTTTAAAAACGGGGGAAATGGATAAAATGCTGGCTACCAGCATTTTATCCTTTTCCGACAATGTTTTCTACTCTACCAAAGACAAATCCCATCATTTGAGCCACATTTGAATTGTTTTCTGCAAATTAATACTTTCAATTCCGATAGATCTAAAATTTTGTCTTTGGTAAAGAGTTCTGTTCAGCTCAGTGGTTTGCGTATCAAACTCTTGACCTGGTGGTTGTGAGTTCGATGCCAGGTTGAGGCAAACTTTCTTTCCGGCAATTTTTTCGCCTATCACCTGGGATGCATGTGAGAAAGATAGTGACTTGGAAAGAAAGTTGAGTCGCACTGGTGAGCCTAATCATTAGATCTACAACATGAGTTGAGGTCCAGTATGTGCATGAACATTGTGTTAAAAGTAGAAGTGTTTGTTGCAATCAATTTCCCGTGTGCTCATCAATGTTATAAACTTTTTTCCAGTGTGTCTGTCTGTCTTAGATTAGATGGAGTCCATGGGACTCATTGTCATTCAAAAAGTTAAGTTCCATTGTGATTGCTTTTCAGCTAACTGGCCTTAGAATTTAGAATTAGAATTGAATTTAAAAATGAATGGTAAATAAGACCCCTGTATACACATTTACAGATTTCCTATGATGGTGGACGGACCATGCTAGATAGAACCCTGGATGTCGGGTTGTACTTTATGGACCGTGGCAGTTTGAACATGATAAGCTTGCTGTGGGTGGAGAGAAATTCAAATGATATGACACTTCCTGGTAAATATTCTGAGAAAGTTAGACCTTATACCAAATATGCTCATGTTTTAACATTTGTAATTACAAATGCTTGAGAAAACATTGTGGGCAAAGGAGAAGATGCTTTTTGCCTGTACTTTTGTTCTTTTTTAGTCCCCTACCGGCGAAGCCGAAGGGGACTTTATGTTTGCACTCTGTCTGTCCGTCCGTCCATCTGTCCGTCAGTCCGCCAGTTTTCCGGACTTTTTTTTCTAAACGCAGGCAGATATTGAGCTGGTTTTTGGTGTGTAAGTCAACCACCATGAGTTACAGATCAAGTTTGAGTTTCGTTCCGGTCCACCGATTTTTGATGAAATTACGGGCCTTGGACTTAGAAATTTTCATTGGAAAAACAGTTTTCCGGACTTTTTTTCTAAACGCTGGTAGATATTGAGCTGATTTTCGGTATGTAAGTCAACCACCATGAGTTACAGATCAAGTTGGAGTTTCGTTAAGGTCCACAGATTTTTGACGAAATTACGGGCCTTAGACTTAGAAAATTTCACTGAAAAAACTTCTTCAATGAACTTACATTAACAAGGAAAAATGTTTATATATCTGGCTTTCATTAAAGCATACAAAGACAGACACAATGCTTATAATTCTGAAAGTGGGTCAATTATGTTCTTTCTCCTCTACAGAAATTTACAAACTATACGTGCCAGCGATATATACGGCCGGTAGGGGACTGGGTATTGCTATGCAATACTATCAGAATGTTTGTTCACAATGCTTTGTACACTTCATAAGCCAAATCTCATACAATTCTGATTTTAACGGCCATGAGGAAGAGGGCTTTTTTTTAAACATTGTTAGAAAAGGAGGAAATGCTGGTAACCAGCATTTTCTATCATTTTCCCACAATGTTTTCCACCCTTTTAAATACAATTTGCACCATTTGAGCCACACTTAATTTGTCATTCTGCAAAAGCTTTGAATTGTGCAAAAAGAGTAAAAGGGCAAGAAGTGATTTTTGATTTTGTTACAATGTTTCTAGAATGTATTAGAATTGAGAAAGCATTGTTACTGTAGTAAATATATAAATTCGCTTGATATGAGGGATTGTTCTATTTGCATCAATGTTTTCATGTGCCAACTGCAATAAATGCTTTATGATATGTCTACATGGAGTAAGAATTAACTCTTTACTACACAATCCTGTTTCAATGATCCTGTGGAAGGAGGGTTTTTGAAACATTAAGGGAAAAGGAGAAAATCATGTGTACTAGTTTTTCTCAAGAATTTTATTCTACCTGTTCAAAGACAGATCTTACTATTTGATTTAGTCAAACTGGCTTTGTCATCTGCAGATGCCTTCAATTTGGGAGAGTCCAGAATGTGTCATTTAGGATAAGGTTAATGTCCTACATATTCTGGTTTCAGCATTTTTCAAGGTGGCAGAGATATTTTACATGGTGGGCCTGATAGGTATGATTGTCTGTGCTGCGGCATCAGCAATATATTGGCTACGCAAGTACAACACGGCTACCGGAGAACTGTGTCTGGCGGGCGGCCTGTTTCCTACAGGTATATATAATATAGTCTGAACTTCCTTAACCTCTATTATTACATGACGCCCTGGCACAAAACGGTTGAGTCATGCTCTGACAAAAGGGGGTTAAATGCATCTCTGTGATGCATTACCGTATAAGCACTTTTTTCTATAGGTTCCAAATTCTGCAGTTTTGTCCTAAAATAGGGGGTCTTGAATTTCTGTGTACTTTTTTTTCTACGTTTGTTAGTTTGATCATCAGATGGATTTAATTTCTACGCTTTGTATTTATTTTTTTATCAACTTCCGGTTTGGTCCGGTATAAATACATGTAATAACTTAGTGTGTTTAGTGTTGGTGTTCTGGTCATTATCGTTTGATTGTTCGCCTATACAGCAAACTAACAAATACAGCAAACAAACATAGAATAGAACTAGACTCAGTACTACCTTTAATCGTACGTGTAATAAAATATTGTGACTTTGCTTATCATTGTGTGCGTCTTTATGAGTGTAAAATAAAACAACGTCGAAAAAGAAATCATTCTTATATGAGCAATGAGTTCTCTTTCCATTAAGGTTTAGCGGTGGCCTTTAAATCTTTAAAACTTTATACCGTCAGAATTACATTTGTTCTACCCAGGGGCACAATTATATACAGGTAAGTGTGAAAGAAAAGCGCCCAAGAAATCTACCTGTCAAACTGAAAACAATCAGTCACACCTACACAGCTGCAAATACAGCTTGAAAGTTTGATTGATTGATACAATGTGCATACGTGTACTGTAGAACGATAATGCTAAGACTAATTCATAAGTCCAAATCTATCTCAACTCAAAGCATTCAAATAGGTCTGAACGGTAACAAAACTAAATTATAGCAGCTATATTCAAATTTTCATTATTTATACAGAACATACCATAAAGTAACAGTAAAAGGACAATACCGATATAAGGAATTCAAGAACCCAAAAAGGAACAACAAGAACAACAATAATGAAAACCTTTATATTTTGGTTAAATTTTTTTGCGTAATTTAACTCTATACCACACCAGAAAATTTTAGACTGGTCCAAATTCAAAGCATTTGCAGACAACAAAATAAAGGTGACTAAAAAATTGAAATTTGGTTTGGGAAGGGTAGAAAACATTGTGGGAAAAGGAGAAAATGCTGGTTACCAGCATTTTCTCCTTTTCCCACAATGTTTTCAAAAGGCTTCTTTCTCAGGGTCGTTAAAAGTGGGATTGTGTGGTAAAGAGTTAATTCTACAGTGCTGTCCCTGACCACAGAAATAGCATAAAAAAGCAGAAATAAAATCCGGCAGAAAAAAAGTGCTTATACGGTATACCAAGAAAGTCATCACAGAATATGGATCCATAAAATCCTTTTTGTCTAACAACTGAATGAATCCTGAAGTAGACTGGTCCTTAGACATGCAAAATATTATAGATATCAAAATGTTTAGACACATGCCAACTTGTGCAGACTTCACAGGCTGTCATTGGTTGATACTTTTTGCAGATGCATTAAGCATGAAGCAAGCCGGGTAGCTCAGTGGTTAGCATATCTGACTTGTGACCTGGTGGTTGTGAGTTTGATACCCAGTTGAGGTAAACTTTCTGATGCATGTGAGAAAAGTATTCAGTGACTTGGAAAGAAAGTTGTGTCAGTCCTGGTGTGATAAAGCCAGGAAAGAAATGCGTAGGTGCACTGATCACTGTGATATGACCTAAGCTATTAAAACGGTGTTAAACTCCAATACAATCTATCAATGTTATTGAAACAAGATTCAGAAGAAGAACAAGATACAACTGTTTTGTTCCATCAGTGTCATTTTATTAGTCCCCCACCGGCGAAGCCGAAGGGGACTTTAGCTTTGCAATCCGTCCGTCCGTCCATCTGTCTGTCTGTCCGTCAGTCCGCACAAAAATCAGTTTTCCGGACTTTTTTTCTAAACGCTGGCAGATATTGAGCTGATTTTTGGTGTGTAAGTCAACCACCATGAGTTACAGATCAAAATTTCACTGAAAAACAGTTTTCCCGACTTTTTTACTTACAATGTTCATGTTTGGTATGTAGGTACCTGTCATTGATACCGATCTTCTGTGGGTTATATGTCCAAGGTCAAGGTCAAAAATTTTAAGCCTTCTCATGAAAACTTATCCTCAAAACTTTTCATAGTCATTTCTCTGTATATTCAAAGTACTTAAGTTATAACACTTATACATGTACATGGTAAGCTGGTACCTCTCATTGGTACACACCTGCTGATGATAAGGTCAAGGTCATCTCACAAGATAAAGGTCATATTTCTGAAAATTTGCTTTTACGGGGGCATTTGTGTTTCACAAACACATCTTGTCTTAGTAAAACTTCTTCAATGAACTTACTTTAACAAGGAAAATGCTTATATATCTGGCTTTCATTAAAGCATTGCATACAAAGACAGACACGATGCTTATAATTCTGAAAGGGGGTCAAATACGTTCTTTCTCCTCTACAGAGTTTCACAAACTATACCTGCTAGCGATATATACGGTCGGTAGGGGACTCGGTATTGCTATGTGACCATCAGATGACCTTTCTGTTAGCTAATCAGAATCCTCAGTTCAAGTTTTTGAAAGCAGAGGAAGACATACAAGGGCTATCTGCATTTAGAAGACAATCCCAACTTTTAATGACCCTTAAAGAGAAGGCTTTTGAAAACATTGTGGGAAAAGGAGAAAATGCTGGTAACCAGCATTTTCTCCTTTTCCCACAATGTTTTTACAGGACTTTTCCTCCAGGGCCATTAAAACTGGGGATTGTGTGGTGAAGGGTTAATATATGACATTTTCCACAATATTTTCTACCATTCAAAAGACAGAAATCACTTTCAGGGCTACATTGAATTTGTTGTCTGCATATGCTTTCAATTTGGATAAGTCTAAAATTTAGTCGTGTGGTTAAGGCTTAAAACACATAATTGCATGCTTAAAGGGTATATTTATACCCCTGCAAAATGACTGTTTTCGGGGGTATAATGGAATCAGCCTGTCTGTCCGTCCGTGTGTCCCTCTGTGTACAAAATACTAGTAATTTTGTGTCGCGAACTCCTCCTACAGTTTTGCTGCTATTGTATTGAAAGTTTGTTGATACATCGATCGTATACTGAAGTTGTGCAAGACGCAGTTTTCAATCATCTGCTCCCTATGATTCAAGGGTAATCTCCCCTTGAACTTAGAAAATTTTTTGTTAAATTGCCTGTTTCTGTCAAAGCGCTGGCGGTCACATTCAGTGACAGCTCTAGTATGTTTTACAGCTATATTTATGTTCCTTGGAGTGGTGTTTGCAATTCTACAAGCTACCATCGGAAAGAATGATGTGTGGGAGAGTCTACCTGTCCCTGGTACATTTATGATTCTCAAGGCCCAACCAGATGTCCAAATGAACTTTGGATTGTATGTTGGTGCCGCTGCAGCCGTTGCTGGCCTTGTCGGAATGGCATTTGCTTGGATTCAAGCTTTGAGCCTCTGTAAACATGTGGAGTCCATTCGTGGTCAGATGTTGTATGCACCGTTGACGGAGGAGGAGAGAGGGGTGGGCACAGAAGGCGGAGTTACATATGGCTTTAAGCCAATGGGAAAATCAGGATTCCGATATGATGGTTTTAGCAAGCCTGAAGTTGACTTTTAGATACAGTTTTCCTATGCAGCCTCATTCAATTTTGGGAAATTAGAAATACATAAAATTGCATTGTATTCTACATTTATTAACCCTCTTCCACACAATCTTGAATTTTAATGACCTGGAGAAAGATAGCTTTTGAAAACATTGTGGGAAAAGGAGAAAATGCTGTTACCAGCATTTTCTCTTTTTTCAACAATGTTTTCCAGCTTTCAGAGTAGATTTTGATTTTTGAGTAACATTTATTTTGTCGTTTGCAAATGCTTTGAATTTGGACAAGTCTAAAATTTTATTATTTGGTAAAGAGTTAAACTTCATTTGAAATGGACCAAAACGATTTCCTTGCTACTGTGAAAAGGATAGAGGAAGTTTTTCATACTGTAAATTGGTTTTTCAACCCCCAAACACTGTAACATAATTATACTTACATGAGAACATTCCACTTTGCATATATCTTCATCCAGATAAACAGTTTAATCTCTTGATAGACCAACTATGTGTAATATAAAGGTATCATCAGCTAGTACAATATTGCCCAAAACACCTTAAATCTTTACTAGATGACAAAACTCTAGACTTGTCCCATGTGATGCAAATGATATAATGTAGCTGACTTTGAAAGAGTTGAAAATATGTCTTGTGAGAAAAGGAGAAAATGATGACTATCAGCATTTTCTCCTTTTCCCACAATTTTTAATAAAGCCCTTTTCCTCAGGGTGATTAAAATGTCGGATTGTTTGGTACGGGGATGAAATCTCAGTGGTTTTGGAGGCAATCCTTGAAAACATTCAGGGATGAGCCATTTATGGGCCATGCTCTGTGAATAGGGGGATTCAATGCCTCTGCAAAAAGTATAGACTTGCAACGAAATTACCCCTTAGGCTGCTAGGCGTGACTTACTGACCTTTTGCAGACAATGTAGATCAAGATCAGACTGCACAGAATGTGCAGTCTGATCTTGGATCTACACTGTCCGTTAAGGCAATATTATTCCCCAAAACATAACTTCGAAATAGCAATATTTGGGTTTTTACTATCGGATTGAAAATTTCATTTTAGTTATTTAGCAGGATGATATCAAAAGCTAAAGAGAGCACTTGGCTAACTTGGCTAAAATGCACCATATTGCTCTGCAAACACTTCCAATGCCATAGTTTCTCATTTATGTTTTTTATATGGATGCTGTAATCATGTCCATTTATTATAACTTTTTGTACTTTCTCATGTTTCATCAAATGTATAATAATATTACTATCATTTTGTATGAATAAACTATCTATAAAATGATTTAGATTTATTTTTTTAGAACACCTGTTTTCAGAGAAAATGTAAGTTATTGTTGTAACCATGTCGTCATCTGGGTTGTTGTTGTCCAAACACTTTGACATTTTATATCTCTCTCATTACTGAAGATAATGACTTCAAACTCGGACTGGTTTTTAACTTTTAAAAGGAGAACTTAAACAACAGGGGCAGGTAACCATCAAAATATTTTGACACAGTTACGCAATAGGCCTTTTTTGCCTTGGAATTTTCGCTGAAAATCGATCTTTTTCTTCTAAGAGCAGCCGCAGCAAAGTTTTGGCAACCGCATGTTGTGCTCTTGTTTAGCTTATCTGAGTATATGGCACTCAAGGTGAGCTTTTTAATCATGCACTGTCTGTTTTCTATCAGATACCAGGCTCATGGACCTCCTCACTCCATTTGCAATAGTAAATATCGTTAGATCAGAAAGAATTTAGCCATTCATATTCCGATTTCATTTGCAGCATCTCAAAAACAGGTGTCAAAAAGATTGTTCAAATTATCTTGGTCATGTGACTAATATGGCCAACAATTAGACTGGCAAAAGGGGGCTTATCACATAATGGTTCCATAAGTTCCATTTTGTCTAACAACTGACTGGATCTAAAGGTAGAATGGTCCTTTGCCATGCAGAACATTGACCGAGAGCAAAGATTTTCAACCCAGGTCAGCCTGCTGGCACTGCATAGGTTGACATGGATTGATACTTTTTGAAAATGCATTAAACCCTCTATTGACAGAGTATGGTACTGTTTTATTACAAAATAGTTGGCCCCGCCCGGGTGGCTCAGTAGTGAGCGTGTCGGACTCATGACCTGGTGGTTGTGAGCTCGATACCCGGTTGAGGCGAATTTTCTTTCCGGCGTATTTTCGCCTCTCACCTCTGCTGAAGCATGTGAGAAAAGTAGTCGGTGGCTTTGGAAAGAAAGTTGTGTTAGTACTGGTGTGAGAAAGCCAGGAAACACATGTGCGTCACCGACCGCCATGATATGACCTTAGCTGTTAAAGTGGCGTTAAACCCCAATACAACCAACCAACCAACAAAATAGTTGTATATTACATTACCCTATACATTTAGTCCTTTATCAGTTGTGCTAACTTGAACTTGCAAGCTGATGAATGCATGTACCTACTACAGCTTTCCTTGGCACTAGATTCAGGAAAAAAATTCAAAGGGCCTTAACTCCTGTTATAGAAAAACAATTTTGACCCTAGCAGTGTCTTTCATGAGTATAGGTGCCTTTGCAGCCAGTGTAGATCAAGATCGGACTGCACAAAACGTGCAGTCTTATCTTTGATCTACACTGTCTGCTTTGATGAAACATCATTGACAAAAGGAATCTTGAAATTGCCATTGTTTGGGTCTTATTTCTAGACTGAAAACGTCTGATAGGTTTGTTTGGCGCTCTGATTAACTGATTGATTGTATGGTGTAAAACGCCGTTTTCAACATCATTTCAGTTATATCACGGCGGCCAGTGTACCTAGTCATGCTTTCCTGGAATTTCTTTTACCAGCAGCTGCCATAATATTCTTTCCATGCCAATGGCTGCTTTCCCACATAACCATCGTCGAAACAATGGTCAGCGGTGGTACAGGAATGAATCCTGTCGCAATGACTATCATCAATCCTCGGAAAGAAATTGGCCGAGCCGTGGATCGAACCAGCAACCCCGTGTTCTTGAATCCTGTACGCTACCGACTGCGCTACCGGGGCTTAACTCTGCACTCTGAGGGTTAATTAAAACTGCACAAGTTGCTACAGTAGGAGATCTTCCACTAAAGTTTCAGCCAAATGGATGAGAACTGTAGGGGTTTTGTTTGTATTGAATTGTGACACCGTTTTAGCAGCTTAGGTCATATCACGGCGCCCAGTGCACTGACGCATGTGTTTCCTGACTTTCTCACACCAGTACTGACACAACTTTCTTTTCTTAGTCACTGAATGCCTTTCTCACATGTAGCCTATCAAGGGTAAGAGGCGAAAAATCACCACAAATTTTGCTGCAACCGGGTATCGAGCCCGCAACAACCTGGTCACATCAGATGAGCTACAAAGCCGGGCAGCTGTAGAGACAGAAAGGAAAAAAAAGCATCTAGGCATGGATAAACAGATTCTAAAATTCCCTTTAATTTTGCTGGGGGTTGGGGTGCTATGATTATTTCTAAGAAAATTAAATTAGGGCCTTGCCCAAGGGTCAATTGCCCCCTCCCCATTCACAATATCTATAATTTCATTTTTATCAACCCTTGTATCACTGAACCCTTATTTCAATGCTTATGCCAACAGTGTACCTCAAGATCCGAAATTTATCCGGTTCGCCTTCGGCTCACCAGATAAATTCCTCCGCCTTGCCCGATAAACTTAACCCACCCAAGACACCAACCATCTATTCTCTATTTCTCCTCTTACTACAATGCTTTCATACGCGTAGTCAGTAATATAGATAGTGCGCGAAATCAGGCGATAACTGATTCGATTCCGCAGCTCGGCCAATTTCTTTCCGGGTATTGATGATAGTAAATGCAACAGGATTCATTCCTCTTTCACCAACCGTCGTTGTGTCGACGAGGGTTATTTGGGGAAAGCAGTCAGTGGCTTGGAATGAATATTGTATGAAGTACTGGTAAAAGAAACTCCAGGAAAGCTTAGATAAGTGCAGTGGCCGTCGTGATTTAACCGTAATAATGTTGAAAACGGCGTTAAACAACATGCCAATAATTTTTTTCCAACGCTTGTTATCCTTATGGTAGTCTTCGAGGATTTTCCAATGCCGCAATGTGTTCCCGAAACATTCGCTTTCTAAAAGCGTCCAATAAAAGACAAAAAGACATTTTCTCTTCATGCATTGACCAGCTCAAGTGGTAAAGCGTAGGACTTGTAAACGTCAATGTCTCGGGCCACTTGAGCGTGTGGGTTCGAGCTCCACGGCTGGCCATCCAAAATTACTAGTAGTATTTCGGGTGAGACATCAAGCCGAGGTCCCGTGTGACGGTGCTAATTACATAACTCTGATTGATTGATTGCTTAACTGTACGGTGTTTAACGCCGTTTTTATATCGTGACGGCCAGTGCACCTATCCATGCTTTCACAGAGTTTCTTTTACCAGTACTCCGCACAATATTTTTCCAAGCCACTAGCTGCTTTCCCAAACAGCCATTGTCGAAACAATAGTCAGCGGTGAAAGAGGAATGAATTTTGTCGCACTTACTATCATCAATCCTCGGAAAGAAATTGGCTTCGCCAGGAATCGAACACGCGACCCCATGTTCTCAAGTCCTGCACGCTACCGACTGAGCTACTGGGGCTCAGCTCTGTAACGCTGGTGAATCGACAACAATACACAAGCAGACTACTGTAAGACAAACGAGGTCTACCTAAACATACGAGGTCTTTCTCTTTTACAGTCTGGTCTTTCTTTCCCGTAGACCTGCAGCTTTCCCAACTATATAGAATCACAATCGGCACCATATGGCCTGTAGCACGCGAAAAGGGGCATTCGGACATTTGCGTAAAGTGTCGTTTCGGATCAGCCTGCGTAGTCTGCGCAGGCTAATCCGAAACGACACTTTCCGTTTTTATGTAATTTTCTGTTTTGCGCAAGTCTACTGAAGAACAAAGTCTAATGTAGACGTAAAGTGCCGTCTCGGATTAGCCTGCGCGGACTGCGCAGGCTGATCCGAGACGACACTTTACGCAAATGTCCGATTGTCCCTTTTCGCGTGTTGCAAGCCATATGGGGTATACTCTTTGCCAGACGACAACATTTTGGACCGGACCAAATTGGAAGCATTTGCAGGCGATAAATTATATGTTGCTCAAATGATGTTGTCTGTCTTTGATAGGGCAGAAAATATTGTGGGAAAATAAGAAAATGCTGGTTACCAGCATTTTCTTCTTTTCTCATAATGTTTTCTAAATGCATTCCCTTTTATGGTCCTTAAAACTTGGGACTGTGTGGTAAAGCGTTAAATTAACTCCTTACCACACAATCCACAGTTTTAACGACCCCCAAGAAAAAGGACTTTTGAAAACATTGGAAAAGGAAAAAAAAAAATGCTGGTAAAAAAATGCTGGTTACCAGCATTTTTTTTTTTTTCTTTTCCTACAATGTTTTCTATCATTTCAAAGAAATATTTCCTAGTTTGTGTTGCACGTAGTTTCTCGTCAGCAAATGCTTTCAATTTCGACCAGTTTATACTTTTGTCGTTTTGTAAAGGCTTGATAGCAGCTAAAAATAAACAATACATATGATAAAATGTGTTTAAATTTGAATCATACCATTTGAAAGTACATGTAGATCTATGGAAAATATTGTGCTGATGACAACTAGTCATTTTACTGTCGGTCCATGTGTTAGTCACTGGCAGAAAGAAAGAACTTTAAACGCAGCCGTTAAAAGGCAGGCCCTTCTTTTTTTTTGCATGTTTTCCCTGGGTAAATTTCGTCTCGTATCGATGCGTAACAAATTGATAATTGAAAAAAAAAAGAGAAATGTTGCAGCAGGTCAAAAATCCTCCGAGTGAGCGGTTTCTCCTTTTACCATAATACTTTCATGGATAATAATTATTAACAATTGTGTCAAACATTAATCCGTAGGTGTCGTCTAAAATTTACAAATGTTTTCAAAAGCTCCCGCAGGAAATTTCTTTTCGTAGTTAAAATGAACAGAATGATTCAATGATTTACTACTACGTCTCGCGTTATTGAAGATCGGCATTTGACAGCTTTGGTGGGAGAGCATTAAACGTTCAGCTATCTCTGCTTTTAGCCTGGCATTCAAGCCCTGCGTTTGAGTCATTCTCATAAACAAGGTACACAATTTTAGAAAACTGACAGAAATATGTGCTGTTATTTGCCCTTCATTTGAAATACAGGGTTAAAACAGACATTCAGAGCATATTAAAAAAAACAGACATAATGAACATTTATATTTTTGTATTTGTTTTGCAGTTTTATTTGATTTTTTTTTTCAATGAAAATGCTCTATTTAACGGACTGATACCAGTCTACATTTACATCAGTTTTTTTTAGATACATCTACACTCGTTTTCAGCCAGTTTTTAACCCATTTCACTTTTACTGTATGAAACTACAACCATTCATGTATCTTCATGCCAGTTGCCCCTGACGGTTGCAAGTTTGCATATATTACGACCAGGGATAGTATATAGATCTAACATGTTATTTACGACCCCTGTTTCGACCGATAGAAAAGCATTTCATTTTCTTGAGGCCGTCAAAGAAACAACTGTTTGTCGTTTCCGGTTTTAACCCTTTACCACACAATGCCGACTTTTAACGACCCTGGGAAAGAAGCCTTTTGAAAACATTGTTGGAAAAGGAGAAAATGCTGGTATGTTTTCTACCCTAGATCTAGTCCTGTTCTGTGCCGAGAATGCCCAGATCAGATAGATGTGTATATGTAGCCTGAATGCCATCTAGCGGAAAACACTGATCATTACATATTCAAATTTGCTACAGCATAAAATGTTTATATTTCCTGTGAGAATGTATAGATCTACCAGTAAAACATTAAACCTGCGAACTAGAAACTAGAAAAACTTTGCAAAGAAATGATCTAGAATCCACTGCTACATTCATACTTGGTCAAAATATCAGGTAGACAGAGGTTACTTCGAAAATTCTAGGGAGAAGCCCCCCCCCCCCCCCCCCCCCGCTGGATCCGCCGACGATATGAATATATAATATAAAAGCAGTATGCTACAGTCAATCCTATACAAGTGTACAGAAAAAAAAATCTACACTGTCCACTCTTTTATTCTAGCTTATAAATAACTGAAATGTCTCTTCATCTTGCAGTGGAACTGTATAGACAGATCTATCTGTAGCCATTCACCTTTCACCATCGTGACAATCCGACTTTTACCGACCCTGAGAGAGAGAGAGAAAGCTTTTGAAAACATTGTCGGAAAAGAAGAAAATACTGGTAACCAGCATTTTCTCCTTTTCCCACATTGTTTTCTGTCCTTCCCAACGCAAATATTTAAGTATGAGTCATATTTATTTCATTGTCTGCATATTCATTCAATTTGGACAAGTCCAAAATTTTGTCTTTGGGTAACCAGCATTTTCTCCTTTTCCCACAATTATTCTGTCCTTCCCAACGCAAATATTTAAGTATGAGTCATATTTAGGTTGTCTGCAAATTCATTCAATTTGGACGAGTCCAAAATTTTGTCATTGGGTAAAGAGTTAAAAAAAAAGGTAAAGGTTATTTATTTTGTATTAAAGAGGGGTAAGTTTTTGAGGAAGCAAAACAAAAAACAAAATTGAACTATTGAAATATTTCCTGGTTGTTTCACAATCGATGTGAAATAGACGTATACAAATCACAGGCGCCTAGTCAGGCGGACGCTTGATTGATTGATTGATTAATTGTATGGTGTTTAATGCCGTTTTCAACATTATTTCAGTTATACCGCGGCGGCCAGTTCACCTGTCCATGCTTTCCTGGAGTCCCTTTTACTAAGTACTCCGCACAATTTTCTTTCCAAGCCACTGGCTGCTTTCCCACATAGCCATCGTCGAAGCAATGGTCAGCGGTGGGAGAGCAATGAATCCTGTCGTAATGACTATCATCAATCCTCGGAAAGAAATTGGGCGAGCCAGGGATCGAACCTACGACCCCCTGTTCTCAAGTCCTGCACGCTACCGACTGAGCTACGGGGGCTCGGCCCAGGCGGACGCCCAGAAGCCTTGACTTCAACCAGGGATGTTATATACACATCTATATGAGGCATACTCTGACAAAAGGGCGCTCTATGATTCCCGTGACACATGCTAACAAGCAAGTCACAACACATCTATATGAGGCATACTCTGACAAAAGGGCGCTTTATGATTCCCGTGACACATGCTAACAAGCAAGTCACAACACAATTATATGGATCCATAATTAGCCTTTTTTTTTTAAATAACCCACTGAATCATGATGTAGATTGATCCTTTGACATCTAGAAAATTATCCAATAGCGAAAAATTTCGGCCCAGGTCAGCCTGCGCGGACTGCGCAGGATTACCTAGGTCGAAACTTTTCGCAGATGCATGTAGCCCCCTTTTCACAGAGCATAGCTCAATTTTTTACATTCCTGCTTCAACATTAACCATAAACACATGAAATAAACGAAACATGCATTCTGAATCAGGAAAAGAGACCAAATCATCTTAATTTCAAAATTGTTCTGACCTTAACGACGTATATGACAAATGTTCGTGCGCATCCTACTGCGCATGTATTTTTGTCGTGGATATTTAATCAAAAGTGCACCTATGTATTTTTTGCACATAATGGTAATACAATTGGTGCACTGAAATAAGTAGCACTTTCTTCGGGTAGTATTGGTGAAGAGAAAAAAAAAAATAGATCTTTGAACTGCCACCCTGAAAAAATTAAAATGCTGCTGACATGGCGTTACACACCAAACAAGGAAACAAAGGCAGGAAATTTAAAGCTGTGGAAGTATAGCTGTTTCCACTTTGAAAATTATTGTTGGAAAAGGAGAAATTACTCCTATTGAGCAATTTCTCCTTTTCCCACTATATCTGTTGAGCTTTTATCCTATTTTTTTTCCTTGAAAAAATAACTTCCACATTGACCTTCAACCTTGTATTCTGACGAAATAAGCACGGGTAGGTGCCATTTTTATTTTTTGTTATTGTTGAGAATTATAAATACTATAAGTGTGGAAATTTTAAGAAAAATCTGTCTGTTAGAAGGTATGTATTTATTTAAGATTAACGCTTAATTCGGTCAAATTATCTCCCTTTTTAACTCAATATCCATATATAACATGCATATTTGTTCATTTACCATGCTCAAAACCAGGCTTTAATTTTTTGTGCAAAAATATATGAATTTTCATTAAAATGATGTATATTTGTATATTTTTCCTGTAATTTTCCTGTTCAACTGACTTTTAAAGAAAGGCGCTTTACATGCAATATAAGCTGAATTTTGGAACTGTATATACCCTTTTCAAAGGCAAATATCTCAGAAACGAGCACGGTGACCCACATCTTTTTTTACTGTAATCTCCTAGAGACATGATGAGCTTTGTATGTGCAATGTTTTAAAAAAAATCTGTCCGTTAGAAAAATTAGTAATATACGTCGTTAATAGATGTAGTCTGATCTGAATTTACGTTGGCTGCAATATGTAGTCAGATCTTAATTTGTACATTTTCTCTAAAAAAAAATTACCAAGTTGTGCTTGTCTCTTAGAGGTGTTAACATCTATTTTGCTAAAGAAAAAAACGACGACAGAATTTTCAGAATGAAAAAAAAAGAGAAGGATATTTAGAATGAATTTGGATTCATCTTTACTTTCATACATTTCTTCCTGGATCTACGTTATACGTTGGCAATCTCATCTTTACCATATTGTGGCTATGACCGTGATAACAATGTAACTGCAAATCTTTATCCAAGATATTGCGAAAGTAAGAACGAATTGCACAATACCCCGGTGATGACGTCATTATAATATATCCCTCCACAGAAGGTATATATATCACTCGACTCATCGTGTACAGTCCTTTTACTAGCGGCGGCGCATCTTCTGAGGTTAGGAAAGCATAGTTTCTAAATCTTGTCAGTAGTAGTGATATTTTCAAACCATCACTTTCATACAAGTGAGTATTTTGTTGGTAAAAGTATTTGTCATTTTGTTTAGGATATTATTTCTTGTTGATCATGTACGCTTTAGTGTTATTTCTTTCCTGAAAGATATTGCCGGCAGGTTCACATCCACGTCAACATGCCGGCCATGCTGCGGGGTCGATTTAGCAATATTGTTGTAAAAACTTTCATTTTTCGGGTTTTTTAGATACATTCTTGTACCTGAGATACTGTTGCTTTATGTTTCTGTGTGAGAGTGGGAAATTTGTAATTTGCCTGGACATGAATGATTTACGTAATTTATGTCCGACATCATAGACTTGACGGCCATGCTGATCACACGTGATCTAGTTAAAATGTCGAGTTTTTATATTTAGGCTTATTGTATAAAAGCCCGTTGCTTAACTGGGCACATGACGTAGGCACGGAAATTTTCGATGAATTTTTTTTATTTTGAGAAGTCCCCAAGTCTGTTGTGGACACTCCCTTTTGAGTTAACCGTAGCCAAGTCGTCGCCCTTAACCTGGTGAGTGACGTGAAACTTTCAAGCAAATAGTAAAAACATAAATTTTGCTATTTCGTGAGGTATTCTTGGGGAAAAATATTTCCCTGTTGGACAGTGTAGATTCAAGGTCAGACTGCACTTTCTGTGCAGTCTGAGCTTGATTTACGCTGTCTGTCAAGGGTTCTTTAATCACACTTAGCAGCTTAAGGGTTAAAAATCATGAAGATGGAACTGAAAATTCTGATGATGAACATTTTCCCGTTTCCATGTGTTCTTTACTGTTTCAAAGACAGGAGGAGTTAAGTTTATATGACAAAGTTTTCAGACATGTACAAATTTCAAGCATTTTCAGATGACAAAGTAGCTGTAGCTTGAATGGAAGAATTTGTCTTTGAAAGGGTAGAAAAAATTGGTGACCAAAGTTTCAGTAGTAACAGGGAAGTTGGGTAAATTGGACCTGTACAAAAGATTAGAGGTTTTGATGGCCAAGTTATCTTGCAGATTTAATGCACCATAGGTTTCATTGTTTGTGTTTAAAATTCTGTCCCAAAAGGTAGCAAACAGTGCAATTAATAGGTTCCTTTTTTTTCTCAGAAGTGAACAGTTATGTTAGGTATACCGAAGCTAGGTAACGGGCAGTGGTGGGCCGATGATCGACTACAGTAGAAAGTCAGTTGGTTTTGGCTTCCAATTGCGATAATCGATTGCGAACCCTGGAAACGAGTAGTCGATACCGGAACTTGCTCGGCCTGGATGTGCATACCGGTTTTAAACGTTTGGTTTTGTGACTAATATATTAATCATACTCGTGGATTCAACATGGCGGACAACAAAAATGGAAAAAATGGGCAAGAAATTTTTGTCTGGTTGTCTAGACAAAAAGTAAAACCCTGCAGGGTTCTCATTTGACCCCGGGTTTTGACGCTTGGTTTTAAAGTTATCTGCCATTCTAAATGACAAATTTGTCAAATTATGCTGTAATACTTCTTCAAAAATTAATTGATATGAAAAATAGATGGCCGGAAAAAAAAAAGGGAAATCCCATGACACTACAAAGGTCGGCATGGTATTGTCTGATCAGAGGCACTTCTGTGAATTTACTTAAATCTCTGTATAAAACAATGAGTGGACGCTAAAATCTCTGTTCATGAGTGAAAAAAAAGATTGTTTATGAAATGACGCCCCCCTTCAGAGATTTGTGTAAATTCATCAGAGAAGATCGTTTGAAGTGCCTGTGATCGGATGATGCCACACTGACCTTTGTAGAGTAATGGGTTTTCATGTTTTTTTTTTTTTGCAATCTATTTTTCATGTCTGTTGACCTGTTTCCCGCTGGGCTTCACATTTGGCGCCATTTACGATAGATTTTTAAATGAGGCACAAGAAAATGCTGATTGGCGAAAATGACTGGCGCCGATATTTCTAATACCAGGAAGCAGAGCATTTTTATACTTGTCCCCTTCACCGCAATGCGTGGATGTATTAACGCCAATTCAACGATAAAGTTGAAATAAATCAGCAGGAATAAACTACGGCATCGACAAAATCTAAATTACTTTACAAGTTGATGTCATTTACACCCGACTATCCGAATATACATACACTCCCGATAAATTAAATTTCTGACTAGACAAAACTTGTCGGTTAACTTGGGAATACTGTAAGAAAGTGGAAGTATCGAAGACCAGTGTCCCATATAAATCATGAATGTTACTAATGTCAAAATGAATCATAATCGCAGGTAAAATCATTAGATTCTGTATTAAATTTATATACCCGGGTTTTCCATGACGCACAAATGCTGCGTCAATGACGCGATTTTAACTAAAATGACCCTTAAAAAAATAACAGTGCGTCAACAGTGACGCAACTTTCCAAAATTTCAATCATACAGGTCTGTTCTTGCTTCAACTACAGGGTCTATTTTAGATAAAAGTGGTTTTCCGGTGATTTATTTAAAGAATAAGACTGGTTTACGCATTATTGCGGTTAAGTACATAGGACATGTGTCGTAAATACAGACCCAGTCAGTTTGGTTCTCTGTATTTTATAGCTTATTTTACGCGACTTCCGGTAGATAAAAGTACACATTACCAGTCAGTTCTGTTTGCGGAAAATAATGTCATGACGAAGTAAACTAGTATTCTTTTTTATTGTCGGCTTCCTACAGCTGCTGATCAAGCCACATCAAGCAGCGATTCGGTCGAGAATGTTTAGTCTGCAGGGTTCTCATTTGACCCGGGACCCCAAGTTTTGACGCTTGGAAATCCAAAATGACCCGTTTTTGATGCTAAAAATTATCTGCCTAAGCGTGAATCTGACACATGAGATTATCGGCTAAAGCGTCACAAAAATTAGGTCCCATGCATCCAGAAGAAATATATAGACTGTAATAAACACAGTCAATATAGATCTAATATGAAAGACGCACGCAGCACTGTTTATAACGGCTAATTAAGCTGGCGAGTTGAGAGCCATTTTTAGCTCCACTGGCCGAAGGCGAGCGAGCTATTGTCATGGCATTGTGTCCGTCGTGCGTCCGTAAACTTTTTCTTTAAAAAACTTCTCAGAAACTATTGACTGGATTTTTACCAAATTCCACAGGAATGTTCCTTTGGTGGTCCTCTTTCAAATTCCTTCAAATAATTGTGTTCCATGAAGAATTCTGGTTGCCATGGCAACCAAAGTAAAAAACCTTTAAAAATCTCCTCCTCCCAAACTGCTATTTGGATAGCATTATTATTTTGCAGGAATGTTCCTTAGATACAGGTTTACAGAATTCCTTAAAAAAAAAAAAAAAAAGATCTGTCAAAAAACATGGCTTTTATGGGAGACTCATTTTCCGTTTATGGTATAAAGTAAAATCTTTGAAAAAAATTCTTCTCCAAAACTATTCATTGGATTTCATTGTTGTTTTGCAGGTAAGTTCCTATGGTGGTTGTCTACCAAATTGTTTCTTCAGTGAGCTAAAATGCAGGATTGAATGATAATTGTTAAAAACTTCCTTTCGCCATTATAGAAATACCAGGCCTGTGGAGCGATACAGGCGCTCAAGCGCCTCTAGTTGAATATGTGACAATGGTATTAATCCAATTGTCTGGTGTAAAATGACAGACTTTCAAGTTACCTGCTACCCTGATTCACAAATTCATGTCAAATCATTCAGTTATACTTCTAAAAAAATTAACTGACTTGAAAAGAAGTTTGCTGGGAAAAAAAACGTGAAAACCCATGACAACAAGTCAGTTTGATGTCATTTGATCAGAGGCACTTCAAACTTTCTTTTCATCTTTGATAATAACTTTAATGAATTTACACTGATTTCTGCATAAAACAGTAAGTGGAAGCTAAAATTTCTGTTTAAAATCAGGAAAAACTTTTTTTTTTTGTAACAACCTATAGGTTAGATGAAGGGGGGGGGGTGGACGGGAGAAAGGGGGGGTGGAAAGACGGAGGTTAGGCCTTCTTGTCTTACAGCATTAGCACTGAAACAAGTGTGGAAGAAGTCATTTGGACAAAGAAAAAAAAAGACTAAAATTTAAAGAAATAACACTCAAATGGATGTGACTTTTATTTTCTTCCTTTTTCACAATGTTCTAGGCTATGAAAAACAAGTCATAATAGCCACATTTGAATTGCTGTCTGCAAATGTCTAAAACATGATTGAATCTGTAATTTGTAGCTTGGTAAACAGTCAATAGGTTGTTTGTGTCCGTTAATTCATAAAGATGAATTGCATGCTAAGGCTGCAAGTTAAAATTCTTCTATCCACTTCGTTCCAACAAGTCTCTACATAAGACTTGTCCATAAACAAAGAACATAAATAAAAAATTTTTCTTTTTTCACCCTTAATTCTCCTCGATTACCAAGTAATTTTGACCCTCGAACAATTCTCGTTGACTCCAGCAGGGATCTCCTTTGACCCGGGACTCCGGGTTTTGACGCATGGAAATCCGAAATGACCCGTTTTTGACGCTCAAAAATACCTGCCTAAGCGTCAATCTGACGCATGAGATTACAGCCAAAGGGTCATATAAATTATGTCGCATGCATCCGGCAGGAATGTAGCCTATAATAAAAACGATCAGTGTCAACTGTGTACAGACGCACGCAGCTCTGTTTATCACACGTAATCAAGCTGGCGAGTGGCGAGTCATTTTTGAAAACATGATAAAGGTGTTAGTCCAATTATCTAGTGTAAAATGACAGGTTTTCAAGTTAACTGCTACCCTAATTAACAAATTTATGTCAAATCATGCAGTAATACTTGTAAAAATATTAACTGATTTGAAAAAAAGATCGCTGGAAAAAAACGTGAAAACCCATGACACAACAGAAATCATTTTGACATCGTCCGATCAGAGGCACTTCAAACTATCTTTTTATCATTGGTGACAAATTTAAACAGTGAATTTATACTTATTTCTTTATGAAACAGTAAGTGAAAACTAAAATCTCTGTTTAAAAATTAGGAAAACCTTATTAAGATGAAAATAAACAACAACCTATAGATTAAAGGGGGGGGCAGGAACAAGTGTGAAAGAAAAAGTAATTGGACAAGAAAAGAAGACTTAAATCTTAAGAAATAACACTTTAATGGATGTGACCTTTATTTTCTCCCTGTTCCACAATGTTCTGGGGTAAGAAAGACTAATCAAGTCGTTCCAGCCACATTTGAATTGTCGTCTGCAAATGTTTAAAATAATTATGATCTAGTCAAAAGTTTTTGTTGTTTGGTAAACAGTTCAAAAGTTGTTTGTGTCCATTTATTCATCAAGATGAATTGCATGCTAGGGCTGCAATTTAAAATTCTTCTGTCCACTTCATTCCAACAAGTCTCTACGTAAGATAGGGTATTTTCTTATCTAATTCCTATCCATGAACAAAGAACATAAATGGAAAGTTTTCATTATTTCACCCTTATCTATCCGTGAAAATTTTGACCGTTGGACATTTCTATTAGACTCTTGAAAATTCCATTTTGACTCTTGAAAATTTGGGCCCAAGAGTCAATGACTCTTGGGATTCTGGACCTAGGGAGAACCCTGCTCCAGGAAATTCCATTTTGACTCTTGAAAATTTGGGCCCAAGAGTCACCGGCTTGGGATTCTGGACCTAGTGAGAACCCTGGCCTGTCAAAAATTGAAATCGGGCTTTCAATCAGAAATGACTTAGAGACTTTACTTTCTCATGGAGTTTAAAGGTGAAATGCATTGTAATCTGTGCTTGACGACGAAGACACCCATTTATTTTGACCCCCTAAGTTAAAGAAATGACCAACTAATGAGGCAAGGGGTCACAATGACATCCAATTTTTAGAGCAGAGGGAAAACCCGGATATACAGCGGGTTTTCAAAATGCAGACCGCGTCGGCACTGACTAAAACCCGGACGGTTATGTTATCATCGTCCTCAAAATTTTCTATGTTGTTTTTCCAGCATTAGTCGCCAGCCTTTCGAAAAACCGGTTTGATTTTTAACATTTCTACTTCTGTATGTATAAAAAATGTAAATAGTCCCCTCATGAAAAAAATTGTTACAGATTTAGAAAAAATCTCCGAGCAATCTCTACTTTTGTAACAATTTTTTTCACATATTTTTAACATTATTTTTCACATATTTACTTTGTTGTTGTTTGGTTTGTACCTTTTAAACTTCTATCAGTTTCAAAAAAGTCTCTCTTTAAAACTTAGTTACAATAAGAGACATTTTTAAAGCTTAGTTACATTAAGAGAAATGTCTATCAATGACCTAGTTCTGCTTTTGTCACAGTGGTTTGACAAACATTAATGATAGATCTACTTAAACTCAATACATAATGATTTTTCGTTGTAAATCTAATTTTTGGAATATATTCACACCATAAACATAGATGCGAGTAATTAAATCTGATATTAAAAACAAATGTTTTCTTGTTCATATTATTGCTCATGACAACCATGCAATGATAATTTATTGACCAATTCTTGATTATGCCAGCCCTACTGTACTTTCATTTCAAAATTGACACCAACTGGCTCCAATTATTTCAATCTGGCACAAACTTTGCTCATTTGGCGAAAGTGATGGCGCAAGAAAAAAAGTAGCCACAGGGAACCCCGTGTTAATTTTTTGAGAAGTATTAATGCATAATTTGACCAATTTGCCATTTAGAATGGTTAACCTTAAAATCTGTCACTTTACACTAGATAGGATTAACACTTTTAATACGTTTTCATAAATAACTCGCCAGCTTGACTAGCTGTGATAAACGGAGCCGTGTTATGTCCTTCGCATTTGATACTGATCATGTTTATTAACCCTCAAAGCCCTGGAACCGACTAAAGTTGTTTTTGCAGACAGTGCAGATCTAGATCAGACTGCACAGAACATGCAGTCTGATCTTTGATCTGCACTGTCTGCTACGATTTTGCATATTCTAACAGAAACAACCTTGAAATAGCACTATTATGGGCTGTTTTTCCCATTTAAAAAGGTCCAGATCATTAACTCAGCACATTTAGTGTTAAAGCCTGTATTTCTGCTGGATGCTCGCAAGCTAAATTAATATATATGAATCATGTCATATAGTTAATATGGAGCTTTAGACGATAATACATGGATCTGCGGAAATCAATATTTGACCAATCAGGTCGTCCATTTATTTTACCAGATGAGCAGCCTTGCTGTCTGCTATTTTGGCTTCCAAATTAATAACTGTTAATGTTGGAGGGGTGCAAAAGTATTTACTTATTTTGTGTTTGAAACGCTTGACTTTCAGAAAAAGTTTAATATGTGCTTTGTGAACATGTGTAGCTGACGATACGCGCAGATCCTGCAAACAAGTTTGCACTATAAAAATGACTCGCGGTGGGACATACGCAAAGAATTTTGATCAGCGCTACTGTACATTACACAATGGATTTATTTATGCTATAGCTTTTCTCCTCTGGAAGATTATGAAAGAAGACGCAAAATGTTAAAAGTAGAACAAGTTCGTTAATTGACAGCACATCTAACACATTTTGAAATAGACAACCCTAGTTCCCTTAACCTGAAATTGGAAATGTTCTTAAACTTTCACCTCTCTGTAGAATTCGGCAATCTAAAAATATTTCGAACTGCTAGTAATTCAGTGTTATTTATTATTGAGTGTGATGTCGAGACAACTGAACTAGCCTTATGAAAACAATAGGTATCTTTAATTTTATTATTCTGTGGCAAAACGGAGGTTCATACAGATGTTTCATTCTTTGTCAATAAAGTTAAAAAACTTTGCTAAACCAAGGTCTATTACATTGTCCGTAGCCCCCAAAATTTGCACTTTTTGTACACATCCTTGTGTAAATTAGTTCAAGCATCTCTAAATTTCTTTACCGAGAATTCATCATTGGCAAAAACATAATTATGATAGATTTTTTTCCTCTGAATTTTATCGAGAGAAACAGTCATGACAGCATGATTTACTGAATATGTATTTACTGTGGTTTTTGGAAGCACTTGGCAACACTAACCAAGGAAGTTTCCACAGATCCATGAATTTCATGCGTCAAGACTTGACATTTAAGCAGATTTTTTTAGATGGGTCATTTCAAATTTCCAAGTGTCAAAACCAGGGGTCCTGGGTCAAATCAGAACCCTTCTGATTTGCCAAGAAAACCATAGACAAAAATTTCTTGCTGGTTTTTCCAGCTAATTTTCGTGTTTTCCACTGTGTTGAATCCAAGAGTGTGATTAATTAGTCACAAAACCAAGCGCTACAAACCGGCATTCACGTTTCTGGACTGAGCGAGTTCCGGAACCGACTACAATCGATTCCAGGATTTCTCATTAGATTATCGCAAACGCAAGCCAAAATGAACCGACTCAGAGCTTCAGATTGTTTTCACTGCCTGTGGGTCACATGACCCATCTAGCAGGAATTTGAGGGGTCATTTTTCAAAACCATTGGTCAAAATTAAACTATAACATTTCAAAAACATTTTATGGTTTCTACAGATACAGAAAATTCTTTTTTGGAAACCATTTTTGGAAACGCAGAAATTGCCCAAATTAAGCAATTTCTTCTCTCACAAAGTTTCTTACAGTGTAGGTCATAATACGAATTTACCCAGTAAGAACATTTCGGCCATTTAAATTTTAGTGGAAATTGTAGATCTATATGCCATAATTTGCCAAACAGGTGTTGAAAGCACAAGTAATATGCCGTGACGAGACAACAGTCAGAGTTGTCTGCCAACGCTACAAAATATTGATTTCTGTTTGAAAAAGTTCTCCTGCAAATGATCATTATTTCAAAATATATCGCCAACTGACTTACGTTTGACTGGATCAGAGCTTTTGAAAGAACGTTCGATGTTCCATCTGTCTTGAGTCCGATATTCTGATAACCGGATTTTATAAACTGAAACTAGACTGGGTATCGGGCTCTATCGGTTTTATTTAAAGATAAAGGGGTACCAATCACATCTGTCTATCGACAATGTGGTTGGATATACACGTTTTATATCGGAGGGGTTAATGTTGTAACAGCGTGTAAAAAAAAAAATGACGACCAACGCAGGTATATGTTTGATAATAACGTGTTGATAACGCTAAATAAGCATGTCTGGAGTTTGTAAATGCCTGCGGCTGTATGGCGCACAACTTCCTAAATACATGCGTCATCTTTTGAAACCATGCGGGATTGGCGCGGGCGCATTGTCAATCTGAAGCTCTGCTGACTTTCGGCTTCAATCGATCATCGGCCCACCACAAGGAATTGGAATATTCATTTAATATAGATCTGCATGACTTTCTATTTGATTAAACTTTTAGATTGTTAAAATATTTTTACTTCATTCTTTAACTCGGCTTGCCCACTACAGCTTTTTAGCTCACCTGAGCACGAAGTGCTCATGGTGAGCTATTGTGATCGTGCTGTGTCCGTCTTCCGTCGTCAACTTTTACCTTGTGTACACTCTAGAGGCCACATTTTCAGTCCAAAATTGTGAAACTTGGTCAGAATGTTTGTATTGATGATATCTCGGACAAGGTCAAAAACTAGGTCACTACGTCAAATCTAAGAAAAACCTTGTGTATGCTCTAGAGGCCACATTTTCAATCTGATATTCATGAAACTTGGTCAGAATGTTTGCCTTGATGATATCTCGGGCGAGTTTGAAAATGGGTCATGTCGGGTCAAAAACTAGGTCACTAGGTCAAATCTTAGAAAAACCTTGTGTATGTTCTAGAGGCCACATTTTCAGTCCAAAACTCTTGAAAGTTGGTCAGAATGTTTGCCTTGATGATACCTCTGACAAATTTGAAAACGGGCCATGTTGGGTCAAAAACTAGGTCACTAGGTCAAATCTTAAAATAAACCTTGTGTATGCTCCAGAAGCCACATTTTCAGTCCAATACTCTTGAAATTTGGTCAGAATGTTTGTCTTGATAATATCGCAAACGAGTTCGAAAGTGGGCCATGTGGGGTCAAAAACTAGGTCGCTAGGTCAAGTGTTTGAAAAACCTTGTATATACTCCAGAAGCCACATTTTCAGTCCAATGCTCTTTAAAGTTAGTCAGAATGTTTGTTATGATGATAGCTTGGATGAGTTTGAAAATGGGTCATGTCAGGTCAAAAACTAGGTCACCAGGTCAAATCTTAGAAAAACCTTATGCAAGGTCTAGAGGCCACATTTTCAGTCCAATAATCTTGGAATTCGGTCAGAATGTTAGTCTTGATAATTTCTTTGACTATTATGAAAATGGGTCATGTTGGATAAAAAACTAGGTCACAAGGTCAAATCTCGGGAAAAAACCTTTTGTACTATAATTACAGTCCAATATTCTTTAAACTTTTGTTAGAATGTTTGTCTTGATGGTATCTTGCATGAGTTTGAAAATGGGTCACGTGGAATAAAAACTAGGTCACCAAGTTTCATCCTTGAAAAATCGTGTGTACGCTCTAGAGGCCACATTTTCAGTCCAATAATCTTGAAATTTGCTTTGAATGTTTGTTCGATAATACCTTGGACTAGTATGAATATGGGTCATGTTGGATAAAAAACCAGGTCACTAGGTCAAATCTCGGAAAAACCTTTTATACATCCTACAGGCCACATTTTCTCTCAAATACTCGTGAAAGTTTGTCGGAATGTATGTCTGGATAACTTCTACGTGTCGAGTAGGCCGCTGAGACAAATTGTAGAAGAAGCTTGTGTGCACTCTAGAGGCCATATTTGTAAGCCCAATACTAATGAGTGTTTGTCAGAGTGTTTGTCTTAATATCTCTGAAGAGATTGGAAATGGGTCATGTTTGATCAAAAGGCTCAGGTGAGTGACTTCAGGGCCATCATTGCCCTCTTGTTAATGTATTCCTAAACTTCTCAAAGTCTGACCGTCTCTCCCCATTTTGAAAAACTTCTCCCAAGGCTAGGGAGAAGTTGCTTCTCCCCAAATTCAGAGTTGGCAGAGGCTTGATATTTTGACTGCTGATTTATGGTGCTTGTATGATGGCGAGTCTTTGAATGTGAATTTTTTTTTACTGGAGTCAATTTTTTGTATTTCTTTAACAGATAAAGCCAATTCAACAAACATCAGGATGGGAAAAGAAAAGACTCACATCAACATTGTTGTCATTGGTCATGTGGACTCTGGTAAATCTACATCCACTGGCCACTTGATCTACAAATGCGGAGGTATTGACAAGAGAACTATTGAAAAATTTGAGAAAGAAGCACAAGAAGTAAGTCTCTTATTTAGCTAATTAATGTTCTTGCCCACTATATCTTCTACTCGGAGGCATCTAAACAACCCCCACTACACCTGAATTTGCCTTAGAATCAACGACTGGAGTGACAAGCTTCCAAACACAAGATAACTCCACTATAGCTTTTAAAATAGAGACTGACAAAAATTACTGATGGTAATATTTTGTTAATAAACATGCCAGTACGGCATCGACATAATCCTAATTTCTTCACAAGTCCATGTTGATAACACCTTACTATCCGAAAATTCATACACTTCCGGTAATGTTTTTAACTTCGGTGACACAAAATTTGTCAACAAATTTGGAAAAACTTGAAAATGAAGAATCAAATACCATCGTGAATGCAAGTTAATGTCCAATTGAATCATGATCAGCAGTAAAATTGATTTTGTGCATTAATACGGAGGGCCTTACAAATGGTGATCTCTTTGCACTCTGCACTGTCTGAAACCCTTGGATCAAAGTACCGTAATTTCTGGAAATTGGCTATATCACAAGTGCGCCCTGTAGGTGTTTTGCATGGCCTATTACATGGCTTAACAAAGCATCCTCAAGATACTCTTTGTTAAAAGGATGCCATCTGGACTGTAAGCCCCTCTCTATGGAGAATCTTTGGCGTTTCAATGTATCTGTCATCATGTAATAGTCTGATTAGGTTTTAAAAGTTTTGGAGTGAATAAAACACACATTGTTTCATTATAGTTTTTAGCTCACCTGAGCACAAAGTGCTCAAGGTGAGCTTTTGTGATCGTGCCGTGTCCGACGTGCGTCATGCGTCGTCAACTTTTACCTTGTGTATGCTTTACAGGCCACATTTTCAGTCCGATACTCCGGAAACTTGGTCAGAATGTTTGTCTTGATATCTCGGACGAGTTCGAAAATGGGTCATGTTGGGTCAAAAACTAGGTCACTAGGTCAAATCTTAGAAAAACCTTGCCACATTTTCAGTCCGATAGTCATTAAACTTGGTCAGAATGTTTGTCTTGATGATTTCTCGGACAAGTTCGAAAATGGATCATTTCGGGTCAAAATTTAGGTCACTAGGTCAAATATTTGAAAAACCTTGTGTATGCTCTAGAGGCTACATTTTCAGTCTAAAACTCTTGAAAGTTGGTCAGAACATTTGTCTTGATATTTTGAAGAGTTCAAAAATGGGTCATGTTGGGTCAAAAACTAGGTCTCTAGATCAAATCTTGGAAAAACCTTATGTATGTTCTAGAGGCCACATTTTCAGTCCGATACTCATGGATCTTGGTCAGAATATTTGTCTTGATATCTCGGACGAGTTTGAAAATGGGTCATGTTGGATAAAAAACTAGGTCACTAGGTCAAATCTTAGAAAAACCTTGTGTATGCTCTAGAGGCCACATTTTCAGTCCAAAACTCTTGAAAGTTGGTCAATGTTTGTTTTGATGATATCTCGGAAGAGTTCAAAAAGGGTTATGTCAGGTCAAAAACTAGGTCACTAGGTCAAATCATACAAAACCTTGTGTACGCTCTAGAGGCCACATTTTCAGTCCAAAATTCTAGAAAGTTGGTCACGATGTTTGTCTTGGTGATATCTTGGACAAGTTCGAAATTGGATCATGTGGGGTCAAAAAGTAGGTCATTAGGTCAAATCTTTAAAAAAAACCTTGTGTGTACGCTCTAGAGGCCATATTTTCTGTCCGATACTTATGAAACTTGCTCAGAATATGAAAAGGAGAACCTAGACAACAAAGATGGTAACCATATAAATATTTCTGGCACAGTTGCTTCCTTTTTGACTAAGCATTTTCAAATGGTCAATCTTTTTCTAAACGCAGCTGCAGCAAAGTTGGATGCCACATGCGCTGCTCTTGTAAATTAAAACTTTACCACACTATCCTGAGTTTATACAACCCTGATAAAGAAGACTTAAAAAATTGTGGGAAAAGGAGAAAATGCTGGTATTTAACATTTTCTACATTTCCCACAAATTGTTCTATCCTTTTAGTCATTTAGAGTCAGATCTCATTTTTTAAGCCATATTGATTTTGATGTCTGCAAGTGCTTTCAATAAAGACCAGTCTAAAATTTTGTTGTACAGTAAAGAGGTGTCATCTTTGCATTTTTCGTAGATGGGCAAAGGCTCTTTCAAGTATGCTTGGGTACTCGACAAACTGAAGGCTGAGAGGGAACGTGGAATCACCATTGATATTGCTTTGTGGAAATTTGAAACTACCAAATACTATGTCACCATTATTGATGCCCCTGGTCATCGTGATTTTATCAAGAACATGATTACAGGTAAGAGCATAAAAAAGGTGATCGAGGCCGGCCAGGTAGCACAGTGGTTAGCGTATCCCACTTGTGACTTGTTGGTTGCGAGTTCAATACCCGGTTGAGGCAAGCTTTCTTTACAGTGATTTTTTGCTTCTCATCTGTGATGCATGTGAGAAAAGTAGTCAGTGACTTAGAAAGTTGTGCTCGTACTGGTGAAAGAAAGCCAGGAAACACATGCCTAGGTGCACTGATCACAGTGATATGACCTAAGCTGTTGAAACAGCGTTTGACTCCAATACATTCAATAAAAATAGGGTATCGAAGCCAAAAAGTGAAAATATTACTTTGGTAAGCACAACTGGGCGAGTACCTACCCATAGTTCAAAGGCCAATTTAAAAGCCCCACAGAAATAGAAGGGGGTCCAACCAAAATGACTCCTGGACGACCGGTTCAAAAGTTGGTTTGTTTAGTATGAGAAAGTTAAACTGAACTTTGAGTGATCGACAGGCAAATTAAATCCCTCTTTGATGGAATAATGGAATTTTGAAAATCGGGCATTGAAATTAAATCCCTCTGTGGAATATTGGAATTTTTGAAAATCAAGCATTGAAAGACATTTTGTCTTTTTTTTTATTATTATTATTGGTAGACTCAAGGTTGCATCAATAACAAATAAAATTTCTGCAGTGTTGCAGTTTTGATATAGTATTTATAGATACATGAATGAGAATACACTTGTTAAATAAAAGGACCTCACTTGATAAATAAAAAGGTTAACAGTACAGTAATTATGATTTTTGTATGTGTAACCCCCCCCCCCTTTCTTTTTCCTAAATGTCCCCCCTATTTCATTGTTGGCCCAATGGGCCCCTTTACAAGTCAAGGTAGATTGAAGGCTGCAAGAACAGTGTCTGCAGGTTAAATGTCAATGTCGCACTTCTCAGATGGCTGCATGAGCTATCTCCCATTAGTTGTAAAATTTGTGCAGGCTTTAACCTATTGATCTATTTTTATGATACTTCAGCTGGAAAGGTTTTAAGCAGGTATGTTTCATACAAAAAAAAGGCAAAACCGACTCCTTTTTTTGCATTGCCTCTATAATTGTTAAGTTTTCTTAACTTTTTTCCTGCTAAATAACTACAAGAAAATTTTCAATTCGATAGTAAAAACCAAAATATTTCTATTTCAAGAAATACTATCTCCTTATCCGACAGTGTAGATCCAAGATCAGACTGCACGTTCTGTGCAGTCTGATCTTGATCTTCACTGTTCGCTAATGGTCTGTAAGTCAGGATAAGCAGCTAAAGGGTTAAGATTAAAACTTCTCCAATAATTTCAGATATTTGTGATAGTAAATAGGGTTGCTTAGAACATCAGGGAGAGGTGAATTTAAGAATTGTCATCTGGCACACTCCATCTGTTATCATCTTTCCTGGTGGTAAAATCTTGTGCAGGCCAATGAGGCCATATCTCTGAACCACTAGAGTTATTTGAAGGGTAGTTAGTAGAGGTGCCAAGAACATGAAATTCGGGTGTCCCAATATGTAAGGACAACTTTAACCGGAGTGTTGAAAATATCCATTTACATTCAGATGCACATTATCAGCAGTGCATGCAGCAAGGTGGTCCTGCATGGCTCAGCGGTAAAGTGTAGGACTTGTGACCTGGAGGCCCCTGGTTTGAGTCTCGCTGGATCCACTGGGTTTTTCGTGGGAGTGTCCATGGTACTGGTTAAACTCAGGAAATACATTAATAAGTGATTGTCGCTGTATGCAGTGTAAAACACCATTTTATTCAATTCAATGCATGCAGCAGGCTTTATTTTTCTCATGATATATGGATTCTATGTCGAAAATCACTTACTAGCAAACACAAAATTGAGTTTTTCAGTCTTGCTTTTGATTTCAAGAGTTACTAGCTTTGCAGGCAGCTGCCTTAAATATGCCCCCGTCATAAAATGGTAGATAGCCATATAGTTTTACCTCTGTCTGTGTGGCTGAGCCCTGGTAGCTCAGTCGGTAGCATGCAGGACCTGAGAACAGGGGGTCGTGGGTTCGATCCCTGGCTCGGCCAATTTCTTTCCGAGGATTGATGATAGTCATTGCGACAGGATTCATTCCTCTCCCACTGCTGATCATTGTTTTGACGATGGTTATGTGGGAAAGCAGCCAGTGGCTTGGAAAGAAAATTGTGCGGAGTACTGGTAAAAGAGTCTCCAGGAAAGCATGGATAGGTGCACTGGCCGCTGCGATACAACTGAAATAATGTCGCAAACGGCGTTAAACACCATACAATCAATCAGTCTGTCTCTGTGTGTGGTGGTGTTCTTGGAAAAGGTGGTGTTCGTGTCTGCCCCTTAACTCTTTACCAAATCCCAAATTTTTAGACTGGTCCAAATTGAAAGCATTTGCTGACAACAAAATAAATGTGACTGAAAAATTGAAATTTGTTTTGGGAAGGGTAGAAAACATTGTGGGAAAAGGAGAAAATGCTGGTTACCAGCATTTTCACCTTTTCCTACAATGTTTTCAAAAGGCTTCTTTTTCAAGGTCGTTAAAAGTCTGGATTGTAAGGTAAAGAGTTAACTTCAATGTGCATTTTTTTGGATTTCAAAATAGAATAAAGGGATTTTCATGAACAGACATGTGAGTAACACCTTGCTACCAGCTAAAATGTCTAGGTCACAATGATGGGCAAAAATTTGAGTTGTGCAACATATCACGACTGACCTTTGTCATGTTTGGGGGTGGGGGGGGCGCATCCATTTGGGTGATGCCTGTGGAATTAAGATTGAAAAAAGAAGAAGGAAAATATCCACTTGGTGGGAAACTTCTTGGACCTGGACAGGTTACAGGAAACAACCTTTTACACTTTTTGCCATGAAATCCTTTATCATTATTTGCCAGGAACATCTCAGGCCGATTGTGCTGTACTTATTGTGGCTGCTGGTACTGGAGAATTCGAAGCTGGTATATCTAAAAATGGACAGACTAGAGAACACGCCCTTCTTGCTTTTACCCTTGGTGTGAAACAGCTGATTGTTGGAGTCAACAAGATGGACAGCACTGAACCACCATACAGCGAGGTAAAACATACATATCCCAAGCTGACAGGTTCAACCTTATCTGAACCCCTGGCCATACAATCCTGTTTTCACCTTTTTAGCTCACCTGATCATAAAATGCTCAAGTTGAGCTTTTGCGATTGTGCTGTGTCCATCATTATACCCCCACAAATGATAGTTTGTGGGAGTATGCTGTAGTCTACAATTTACCTTGTGTACACTCCAGATGTTACATTTATATCTTGACACTTGTGAAACTAGGTCAGAATAATTGTCTTGGCAAGGAGTGTTTATTCTAGACAGGTGTGATTGCGTGGTTTACGCTAAAATGGTCTAGGTATTCTTAACTCTTTACCAAACGACAAAATATTGGACTGGTCCGAATTGAAAGCACTTGCAGACGACAAAATGAATGTAACTCAAAAGTTGTAATTAATTTCCAGCAGAGTAGAAAACATTAAGGGAAAAGGAGAAAATGCTGGTTACCAGCATTTTCTCCTTTTCCCACAATGTTTTCAAAAGTCTTCTATCTCAGGGTCGTAAAAACCAGGGATTATTTGGTAAAGGGTTAATATTGCTACATAATGCGTGACAAAGCAGGCACATTTTTTGAATGAAAGAAAATGTGAGAGAGGAAAAAAAGCAAATTTTTTCTTGGATCGATTGCGATCGCACGAAAACAATGAAAGAAGGTTATAAATTTTGGATTGCTTGCAGAAAAACTGCAGAACTGGGAAAAAAAAAAACATATTTCTCTCCCAGTGTTTCACCCAGGATTTGGAAAAAGTAGGGATTTACCTCCATGCTTTTAAAAAATGTGGGGGATTTTGAAAATATGTGAGGGCCTGTATGGCAATGTATATAACTAAGACATCAGATTTGTGAACTCTTAACAAAATGACAAAAATTTTACCCTTGTCCAAACTGAAAACATTTTGCAGACCACTTTAAAGGTGGGTATTTAGATTTTTCACATCTCACCAAATTAGAAAATATATAGATCACTGAAATTTATTTGAAAAAACAATACAAATCATCAATAATTAAGAATCATAAAATTGCAAAAAAAAATTTTTTTTGGTGTTCCCTTAAAAGGCTACGTAGCCTCTTAAGGTATTTTTAGATTTCGCGCCAGAAATCAAAAAGGCATTGTGAGAATGTCAAGTGACTGGCACGTGACAAATGACGCTTAAATTCCATAGCATAACAAACATGCTATTATTTTCCACAATGTCTTCTTCCGACGCTATGTTTGAAGCTTTGTCTGTGTATTTCCGGTATGTAAATGAGCGCGTTGCTCATGCAAAAATAGAACGTGTTTTCCGTCGTTGTTGACCTGGGCCGTAGTAAATCTCTAATTTCTCTTGTTGTCGGATGGTTTTCGATTAGTGGGGTTTTATGAATGAAAATTAAAAGGCTTTGGGAGTACAAGGATGATTTTTTTTGTATTTTTGTAAAATTTTCGTCCCAAAATCTGAAGGGCCACCTTTAAGATGGCTCATATGATTGGATGTTCTATGAAGGGGTAGAAAACAATTTGGAAAAGGGACAAAGTGCTGCTTACCAAATTTCTCCTTTTCCCACAATGTTTTCAAAAGCTTTCATTTTCAGGGTTGTGTGCAGGGTTGCATCTAGAGAGGGGGGGTTTGTGGAAATCCCACATCAGAATCGAAAATTTTGCGAAAATAAAAAAAAAATGTTTGCGCACCAAATCCCATACAGAAACGAAGAAGCCCGCAAAAAAAGCATGGTCGTGCGCACCATAATGATGGAAAAAGAAAAAAACGACTTCGGGGGAATAGAATTCAACAGTTTGCATTTGTCATTGCTTTAATCAGTTGAAACAGTTTTATTGTAGACTGTCAGGTTGTCTATTTATATAACATCAATAGACACTTGTCATCTGTATTATGCAGTGAATTTCCGTGTGCGTCTCGGGTCTGAAACAAATGTAATGGGGGGGGTGTATCTCCATTTCCATGATGACATCGCACGTACCTGCTAACAGGAATAGTTGGCACAAAAATCAATATCCACCATTCATGTAAAGTTGAAAATTCGGTTGAAGTTGAAATTTGCTCATGTAGGGTCAAAAAGTAGGTCAATTGGGCCAAATCTTGTCTGCATTCTGGAGGCAATATTTTCTGTCCAATACTCATGAAACTTGGTCAGAATATTTGATGGTATCTTGGCCAAGACTGAAATTTGGTCACATCAGGTCAAAAAGTAGGTCACTGGGCACAATCTTAAAACCTTGTGTTCACTGATGGCCACATAATCAGCCTGATACTCATTGTACTTTTAGTACAATTTGTTTAGTGATATCATGGACTCGTTTGAAATTGGGTCATGTCGGATCAAAATGTAGGTCACTGGGCAAAATCTTTAAAAAAAAAAAGAACATGCGCACTTTGGAGGCCATATTCTCAGTCTGATACTCGTGAAACTTGGTCAGAATGTGTGTTTTGATATCTTTGACAATCTTGAAATTGTGTCATGTAGGGTCACAAAGTAGGTCATGGGGGCAAATCTTGGAAAAAAAAAAAACCCTAAGTGCAATCCAGAGGTGTTACACATGCTTATTAAATTATTGTGGCAGGTCCAGCTTTCATTTTGAAATGGCTATCGGACTTGCACCTAGAATTTATAGCTTCATTTACGTACATTTCCGACCTTGGTCAAGAGCTATTTTTCAGCTCCAAGATAATTCTGTGCTGTGAAAGATGTGAACAGGATTGGTAGAGTGAAGTGAAAATTTGTGGTCTAATTCATGATTGATTCAAAGAAGCAAAATGATGCCAAGGACCTACAAATGCTCGGATAGGCTCGAAATAGCTGATCTGCATATGCACAAGCTCTTATTTTAAACACATTGCAAGTCAAAAGATTGGCTGGTGTCCTTGGGCCTAAAAAAAAATCTGTTTAGGGTTTCCCTACCCTACTTAGAAAGTGCTGCTGACCCTAAATTTTTTACGCTACAATTGAAAAAAAAAAAAAAAAATCTGTTGGGTGTGTTTTCGGTTCGTCGTTCATGTAAAAAGTTTCTGGGCCAAAAAAAAAAATCCCTACCTACAGCATCTTGGACCGAAACCCTAAACAGATATTTCTTTGTTAGGCCCAATACTAAAAAGTTTGATGTCTATCTTTACTTCCTTGCGTAGTTGTATTTCCTACCAATCAACAGCTGTTGAACATAGGGTACTTAGTCTTAGTTCAGAATTCAGCACCGATTCCTCAGTTTTGATGCAAAGAATGCTGTTGCTCTTGCTGCTTGTAAAAACACATTTATGAAAATGACTGATTTAACGTTCTGATGTTCTTGTGGATAATCAACATGGAAGACTGCCAGTTTTATGGTTACAAAATGGTTAACAAGTAAGCTATTTTATTGTAGAAACGTTTTGATGAAATCCAAAAGGAAGTTGTTTCTTACATCAAGAAGATTGGATACAACCCTAAAGCTGTTGCATTTGTTCCTATATCTGGATGGCATGGTGACAATATGATCGAACCATCAACTAATATGGGTTGGTTCAAGGGATGGTCTATCGAGAGGAAGGAAGGGGGCAATGCCAGCGGTAAAACCTTGTTTGATGCTTTGGATGCCATCGCCCCACCAAAGCGCCCAACAGAACTGCCTCTTAGATTACCATTGCAAGATGTGTACAAAATAGGAGGTAGGTTCTAATGGATTTTCTTAACCCATTACCACACAGCAAAATTTTAGACCTATCCACATTGAAAGCATTTGCAGACGACAATTTCAAAGTGGCTCAAATGGTGCAATTTTGCTTTGATAGGGTAGAAAACTTTGTGGGAAAAGGAGAAAATGCTGGTTACCAGCATTTTCTCCTTTTCCCACAATGTTTTCAAAAGGCTTCTTCCTCAGGGGTGTTAAAAGTCGTCATTGTGTGGTAAAGGGTTAAACTTATTTGGGACTTTACATTGGTCCAACAATATGAAAGGGTGAATCAGGAATGTAATAAATAGCATAATCATTAGCCTGTGTGTGATATTAAAACTGTTAATAGAATGGGGTTTGATGTGGTAAAAAAAACATGTTTTTTAGACTTGTTAGCTCCACTGGCCAAAGGCCAGCGGGCTTATGTCATGGCCTGTTGTCCGTCGTGCGTCCGTCCGTGCGTCCGTCCGTCCGTGCGTTAACTTTTTTTTAAAACGTCTTCTTCTCTGAAACTACCCATCCAATTTTGATGAAACTTCACAGAAATGATCCTGCCATGGTCCTCTTCAGAATTTCTTGAAAGAATTTAATTCCTTCAAAAACTCTGGTTGCCATGGCAACAAAACTGAAAAATTTTGAAAATCTTTGAAAATCTTCTTGTCTGAAACCGTAAGGCCAAGGGCTACCAAATTTGGCATGTAGCTTTATCTAGTGGACCTCTACCAAGTTTCTTCAATTTATAGCCCTGGGGTCAAAATTGGCCCCGCCCCGGGGGTCACAAGTTATACATGGGCTTATTTAGGGAGAACTTTAAAATTCCTCTTCTACCTAGCCATAGGGCCTAGAGCTACCAAATTTGGCATGTAGCTTTATCTAGTGGACCTCTGCCAAGATTGTTCAAATTATAGCCCTGGGGTCAAATTAGGCCCTGCCCGGGGGTAACAAGTTTTACATGGGCTTATATAACAAGTTTTACATGGGCTTATATAGGGAGAACTTTAAAATTCTTCTTTGACCTAGCCATGGGGCCTAGGGCGACCAAATTTGGCATGTAGCTTTATCTAGTGGACCTGTACCAAGGGTGTCCAAATTATAGCCGAGGGTCAAATTTGACTTCGCTCCGGGGGGTAACATGTTTTACATGGGCGGGCTTATATAGGAAAATCTTTCGCATCTAGCTATAAGGGCTAGGGCTATCAAATTTTGCATTTAGCTTTATCTAGGGGGTCTCTATCAAGGGTGCCCAAATTATAGCCCAGGGGGTCAAATGTAGCCCCACCCCAGGGGGTCACAAGTTCTACATGGTCTTATATAAGGAAACTTTAATAATCTACTTGTACATAGCCATATTTAGGCCTAGGGCTACCAAATTTTGCATGTAACTTTATATAATGGGCCTCTACCAAGAGGGCCCAAATTTTAACTTTGAGGGTCAAGTTTGACTCCACACCAGGGGTCACAAGTTTTACATTGGCTTTTATAGTGAAAACTTGATAAACCTGTGTCATGGATCACATATTTTACAGGGCCTTTTATTCAGCAAACTTGTTTTACATGACTTTTTATTGGGCAAGATTAAAAAATCTTTTTGTTTATAACCACACATTCTAGTTTCATATTGTAGGTCTGGGGTCAAAATTGCCTTCATTCCAGGGATCGCAAGTTTAACATGGGCTTCAAAATATTGTCACTTCAATTTAAACATTAATCAAGGGAAATAACTCTTTTTATGAAAGATAAAGTTCGTTACTATTTACCTCCCTTGATTATCAAGCTGCAGTGATACATGATTGACTTAATAGCCAGTGGAGCGATACAGGGCCATCATGGCCCTCTTGTTTTTCAACACCCCATTCTAGTGACATCATTAATATCGCACACAACCAGTTAATTATCCTTTAACCCTTTACCACACGACAAAATTTTAGACCTGTCCAAATTGAAAGCATTTGTAGATGACAGTTTTAACGTGGCTCATATGAAATGATTTTTCTTTGATAGGGTAGAAAACGTGGGAAAAGGAGAAAATTATGGTAACCAGCATTTTCTCCTTTTCCCACAATGTTTTCAAAAGCCTTCTCTTTCAGGGGCGTCAAAAGTAGTCATTGTGTGGTAAAGGGTTAAGAAATAATCTTCTTTCTATCGTGGTTTATCGTTCAATAAACCACAGTTGTGAGTTACGAGGCACAATAAATAATCCAGGAGGGCGATAGCCCGAGTGGTTTATTCATTGTGCCTCATAACTCACAACGTGGTTGAGGAACCAAAGATGAAAAATGTTCATAAGTGTTAAAGGGTTCACCCTAGGATTGTTTCTCTTCTGATAGGGCCTAGCCCTTGTAGCACAGTCGGTAGTGTACAGGACTCGAGAACAGGGTCGCTGGTTAATCCTCTACTGTGCTAATTTCTATTCGAGGATTGATGATAGTAATGTGACTGGATGCATTCCTCTCACCGCTAATCATTGTTTCGACGATGGTTATGTGGAAAAGCAGCCAGAAGCTTTGAAAAAATATTGTGTTGAATACTGGTAAAAGAAAATCCAGGAAAACATGGATAAGTGCACTGGCCGCCGTGATAAAACTGAAATTATGTTGAAAATGGTGCTAAACACCATACAATCAATCGATCAATCTTTTGATAGGTATTGGAACAGTGCCTGTGGGTCGTGTGGAAACTGGAATTCTGAAGCCAGGTATGGTGGTCACATTTGCTCCGGCAAGCATCACAACTGAAGTGAAGTCGGTGGAGATGCACCATGAATCCCTCCCAGAAGCTTTACCTGGAGACAATGTTGGATTCAATGTAAAGAACGTCTCTGTGAAGGAGATCAAGAGAGGAAATGTTGCCGGTGACTCCAAAAATGATCCACCAAAGCCTGCAGAAAAATTCCACGCTCAGGTAAAAATTCTTTAACGCTTTCCTGCAAAATGCGGACTTTTAACGACCCTGGGAAAGAAACCTTTCGAAAACATTGTGGGAAAGGAGATAATGCTGGTAACCAGCATTTTCTCCTTTTCCCACAATGTTTTCTACTCTTTCAAAGAAAGATCGCACCATTTGAGTCGCATTAAAATTTTCATCTGTAAATGTGTTCAATTTGGACAAGGCTCATTTTTTGTTATCTGGTAAAGGGTTAACTCTTTACCAAACGAGAAAATTTAAGAAGAATCAAAATTCACAGCAGTTGCAGACGAAACTTAAATGTTACTCAAAAATTGAAATTATTTTGGAAATGGTAGAAAACATGCAAAAAAGATTACTTGCATTTTATCATTTTCCCACAATGTTTTCAAAAGCTTGTTTATCAGTCATTAAAAGTCCAGATCTTGTGGTAAAGGGTTAATGAAAATTGTAATCCTTTTACTGTCATTGAAAAAATGGAATTGCCAAGAATTTGGAAAAACCCTCGAGTGTGGAGATTTTTTGAAAAAAAACTTAATCTTTACCACAACTGCACCACCCAACAAAAATGTGGACATGGCCAAATTAAAAGCATTTGGAGATTACAATTAAAATGCTGCTCGAATGATGGAATTTGTCTATGAGAGAGTTGAAAACATTGTTGGAAAGGAAGGAAAGTCTCAGAACTGTAAGACCTTTGAAAATTCCAGGTCTTTTATAAGATGTTATGATATAAACACATTGGACACATTTTACAATTATTATTTTTAGCTCCACTGGCTGAAAGCCAGTGGGCTTATGTCATGGCCCGGTGTCTGTCGTGCGTCTGTCTGTCTGTGCGTGTGTTAACTTTTATTTCAAACATCTCCTCCGACACTACCCATCCAATTTTGATGAAACTTCACAGAAATGTTCCTGCCATGTTCCTCTTCAGAATTTCTTGATTTTGATTCCTTCAAAAACTCTGGTTGCCATGGCAACAAAACTGAAGAATATTGAAAATCTTGTCTGAAACCTTAAGGCCTAGTGCCACCAGATTTGGCATGCAGCTTTATCTAGTGGACGTCTACCAAGTTTCTTCAAATTATAACCCTGGGGTCAAACTTCAAAATTCTTCTGATATTTAGCCATAGGGCCTAGGGCTACCAAATTTGGCATGTAGCTTTATCTAGTGGACCTCTACCAAGAGGGCCGAAATTATAGTTTGGCCCCGCCCAAGGGTATGCAGTCACTTCGTACCATAACCATTTCGTACCATTCCGTTTATGACCATTTATCATAGATTTACCACTTTGTACCACATATTTACCATTTTGTACTATAGCATTACCACTTTGTACCATGATAATACCATCTCGTACCATGACCAAAAGTATCAATAAATGTGACAAAAAGAGACTTGATATATTCACTTAGTATAAACCAATGCTTTGGTAATCAAATTTGCGGGATTATCATATATCAATTAAATCGGTTACTATGCAACTGAGTAGATGGGTAATCGGTCTGGCTGTCTGTAATGTTTGTTGCAGGTCGGGCAATTTCAACTGGGATCAAACTGATTACATTTTATTGAACATTTAATCAAAGAATTGCAACTGTTTGACTACCCTTGATTGCCAAGATCAGGGATCTTGTATAACCCCATCTGTCATCCATTCCTTTTCAATCTGGTGTATTATAATTTTATAAACACGATGCCAAGAAAATGCAAGGTCAAACGTCGTGGTCTATGTGACAATTTTATTTCTAGTAAAAACATTATCACAATTATTCATTTGCTAAAACTACACACCTTACGAAAGCAATTCTTTTTTAATGACTCGAAGAAACTACTTTGATAACATAATGGGAAAAGGAGATAATCGGAGAGAGTTATTGCGTATTATATATTGCATCACTTGAAGACCTAGGGCTACTAAATTTGGCCCAGTCTCAGGGGTCTCATGTTTTACAGGGCCTTTTATTGAGGAAACTTCGAAAGTCTACTTGTATGTAACCACACATTCTACACCTGTATTATTTGGTATGGGGCTTTATCCTGTGGACCCCCACCAGGATTCAAGCAATTGTAGCTTTGTGGTCAAAAATGGCTTTGCCCTGGGGTCATAACTTCCTCGTAGGATTTTATAGAAAAATTTTGTATGCCTTCTAGTTTGAAACCAATTGGCCAAGTATCGTAATGTTTGGCTTGTAGTACTGGGACTTATTAGTGAGTGGAGCGATACAGTTGTTTTAAATAATTATTTGTTTTGCAAAAAGGTTTTTTTTTTTTTTAATTATGATGAAGTAAAAAATGATGTCAAGATGTTGGACTTGTAGTTGACCAGAGCACAAAATGATCATCCCTTGTTCATCGTGGGGGCGTCAACAGTAATTGTCCGTGCTGTCTAAGAGGCCACATTTTCAGTTTTATACTGTTGAAAGTTGGTTTAATTATTTGTCTTGATGATGCCGTGGACAAGATCAAAATTTGGTCACATCTGGTCCAAAAATTTAGACACATCTATGAAAAAATTTTTGTGCACTCTAGGGGCCATATTTTCAGTCTGATATCCATAGTAATTGAAATTGGTACGTTTGCTAGATTGTATCACAGGTGATTTGAAATTGGGTCAGATCAGGTCAAAAAGTAGGTCCCAAGGACAAACTTTAGAAAAACATTGTCATATTTACTGTCAAAAAGTAGGTCAGTGGGACATACTTTAGAGCAGCCTTGTTTGCTCTGTATAGGCCACATTTTCTGTCAGATACTCGTGAAAATATGAAGGATGGTCAGAATGTTTGTCTCAAAACTTTTCAGGCCAATACTTGTGAAAATTGGTACAAGCACTTACAGGTTTCACATCACAACGAGGATGGCCGTATAGTTCCATAATTCAAAAACAATCTATCTCGGGGTTGTTAAACCTTTGGATCGTGTGGTAAAGGGTTGACAGAATATTCAGTGATTATATAAACAGTTAAATCTTTAATCTTCCAGGTCATTGTATTGAATCACCCTGGAGAGATCAGAAATGGCTACGCACCAGTGCTCGATTGCCACACTGCACATATTGCTTGCAAATTTCAAGAAATAAAAGAGAAGATTGACCGAAGATCTGGAAAGAAACTGGAAGATTTACCCAAATTTGTGAAGTCTGGGGATGCCGCCATGGTTGACCTTGTACCAAGCAAGCCTATGTGTGTGGAGCCCTTCAGTGCCTACGCCCCACTTGGACGTTTTGCCGTCAGAGACATGAGACAGACCGTCGCTGTCGGTGTCATCAAAGAGGTCACTAAAACCGATACAACCGCTAAAATGACCAAAGCTGCCCAAAAGGCCACAGGTGGAAAGAAGAAATGATTAGTCGGCGAGGGTTTGAAGAGAAGTGGACTTTGGAAAGAACAGTTAATCCCCACTTGTAACACATCGCTGCTTTTTCTTAACAACTCAATACTTTATGGAAGTATTTTCAGGACATCGTCTTTTCAGTTTATAGTTGATCATCCAAAAATGTTGGAGAAAATTTGGACAATTAATATTCATAGGTTTCAAATTCATCGTAAGGAAGTTCGTAGGAAAAACTTGTAATTGGCTTAAGTAAGTCTTTAATTTAAAGCTTAATTAAAATGATTAAAAAATGTAGAGCTTGTGTTCATTGAGTTTAAGATGATCTGACTTACTAAATCTACTCTTTGATTTAAAAAAAAAACGATTTGTCCATGTTCAAAGCAATTGCTGAAAACACTTTGCAACTTGGTAGAATTTGTTTTGTGATGGATTGAAATCAATGGGGAAAAGGAGAAAACGATTAGCAATGTTGTTTTAACTTTGGATTGTGTGGTAAAGGGTCAACTCCTTACCACACAATCCCGACATTTTACAACCCTGAATGAGAAGGCTTTCAAAAACATTGTGGGAAAAGGAGAAAATGCTGGTGACCAGCATTTTCTCCTTTTCCGACAATGTTTTCTACACTATCAGACATTATTTTAGCAACACTTAATTTGTTGTCTGCAAATGCTTTCAATTTGGTGCAGGCCAAAACTTTTAATTTTGGTAGAGTTAAATGCATTTGAAGACAACAAATTAGATGTCGTTTTGATGTCTTCAAAAGAAGATAATATATCGCAAGAGGAGAGCCGAGTCCCGATAGCTTGGTGAGTAGCTCACAGGACTTCAGAACTGGAGGTAGCTGGTTCGATCCCCAGCTTGGTTTATTTCTTTCTGAGGATTGACGAAAGTCATTGTGACAGGATGCATTGCTCTCTGGCCCCTGATCATTGTTTCGTTGATGGTCATGTGGGAAAGCAGATAGTGGCTTGGAAAGAATATTGTGCCGAATACTGGTAAAAGCAAATCTTCGAAAGCATGGATAGGTGCACTGGCCGCTGCGATGTAACTGAAATAATGTTGAAAACGGCATTAAACACTATACAATCAATTAACCAAGAGAAGGAGAAAAGTCATTTTTGGCATTCCCATGTTGTAACCCTTTACCAAACAATCCTGGATTTTAAAGAACCGTTGAAGAAAAGTTTTTGAAAACATTAATCGAAAAAGAGGAAAGGCTGGTAACCAACGTTTTGTCCTTTTCGAATGTTTTCTACCTATTAGAGAGCTTGAGCTCATTTGAATTTGTTGTCTGTAGATCTGCTAACTTTAAAAATCTAAAATTTGTTGTTTGAGAAAGGGTAAGAATGGTATGGCCTTCCTATTAAGGTACATGGCCCTAGGTTTTTGTGTGCCAGAAATTAAGTCGTTAACTCGTGGACAAAAATAGAACTGTGTGCAAATTTTTTACCTTGACAAAATGAATGGTTTTGGGTTTGTGTTTTTGCCATTTAAAACTGCTTTCAATATTGTTTAGTCATATCAAAGGGCAAAGGCACATATTCATGCTTCCCAGGAATTTTCAGGGAATTTAACATTCTTCCCAAGCCACTGGCTGCTTTTCCTCGTAACCATTGTAGAAACCATGATTAATGTTTTTGGGGTGTCCAGGAATCTGCATAAGCTTGTCCTTCCTCGCTCTTCATCTCTCTGGGCTGGTATTTAACAACCATCCGGAATTTCATCTTCAGTCCAGCTTAAAACAACAGTGTTTGGCCAGACAGTTTACTAAAATAGAAATTGCATTACTTTAGAGTATTTTACAGAAAAAAGATCAATACTGTAATTTAGAAAGGTTGGTGAATTTGGGGCTTGGGTCCGTGTATTCACCAAGCCGAGGCTCGGTAGCTCAGTCGGTAGCATGCAGGACTTGAGAACAGGGTGTTGATGGTTATATCCCCGGCCCGGCCTATTTCTTTCCGAGGATTGATGATGGTCATTGTGATGAGATTCAGTCCTCTCTCGCCCCTGACCATTAGTTCGACGATGGTTATGTTGGAAAGCAGCCAGTGGCTTGGAAAGAATATTGTGCAGACTACTGATAAATGGGACACTTGGAAAGCATGGATAGGTGCACTGGCCGCCGCGATATAAATGAAATAATGTTGAAAAAGGCGTTAAACACAATACAATCAACTGTATTCACCAACCATACTTAAGAATTTTCTTAGTCCAATTCTGTAAAATTTTTTAGGTGTGAAATTAAAAAAACTTCAGATTGGCTAGACAAAATGGTTTAACCAATCAGAAAATGTTATTTTCGAATTAAGAAAATTCTTCAGCATAAGACTGAGACGAGAATTTTTAAGAAAGGTTGGTAAATACGGCCTTTGATCTCCCTCCGATCTTGAAACTAAATATATGTAAATTGACCCATTTTTGGCTTGAGCTGCTCTGTCCTCAAACTGGCTGTGGAACATCATTGTGTCGTGAGGAAAAAATAGAGATTTATGCAAACTTTTCTGAAAAGAAACTTTTAGTCTTTGCTGATGACGGAGCAAATTTTGTTTGAAAAAAAAGCTTTTGTTTGAAATCATTCGATTGCTCCTATTTCTCAACATGTTTCTCGTGCTTCGTGGATAAATAAAGGTCGTGCAACTTGCAGACCTTTGTTGGTCCTGTAAATCTAGAACCCAGTAAAATCTAGAACTCGGTCTACTTCTGTTAATCTAGAACCCAGTCTTCACCAGCTGGTCCTTTAAGTCTAGAATCCGGGCTACATTTGGTCCTGTAAATCTAGAACCGGTCTCCAGTTTACATGCTGGTTGTATAAATCTGAAACCCTGTCTACTGAATACATAGAGGATATTTGGCGTTGTTTTTTTTTTGGTGAAAGATTTAAGTTTCTTTCATCAATGATCATCATCGGTAATATTTTCACGAGTGGCACAGCCAGGAGTGAAAATATTACCGATGATGATTACGACATAAAATAAATTTCGATCTTGCACAGAAAAAAACAAGTATTCTATTTTATGCTTCTTACCTTTTTTTTTTCGGGTGGGGGGGGGGGCTACATCAGAATCCAGTACTTTTTTTTTTGGGTAATTCCCCAAGGCGTACCCCCTCTGCATGACAACGCATTACAATATTACGTAAAGTGCGAGAAATATAGGGTAAAGTACACCATACCTTCATCTGGTTGAGTGGCACGCACATTTTACCAAGGTAAGTACTGCGCACGAACTACTGTTAGAGTTCGAAAATAAAAATTCTGTATTTTTCACTTGTCGTAACCATGAAATGTTTAAAAATATTTCAGTTATTTCTCGATGAACTAACGAAAAGCATGAAATAAATGCTTGTCTTGTCAATCTGAAACAGCCTGCACTAAGGGTTGTAAGTTGGTCCTGTAATTCTAGAACAATCTGTTTACAAAGACACAACCATATGGGACACTAAAGCATTAAGCTGATTCTACAGAAACATTAAAGTTATAGATCAGATTTAACAGAATCTGCTGTCTGTGAATGCGCTCATTTCACTAATGTGCTCAGTATTCTGGGAAAAATACGGCCAAAGAGGCATTCGTTACAGTCTGCTTCCTTGAGAAAGCGCATTTATCTAGAGCCTAAGTTCCTATTACAATTGGCAACTTCTATAGTTTTAGCAACGGTTCAGATCAAGATCAAATTTTTATACAGGAAATTGCACTTAACAATGTAAAGGTACTGACATTCTCAATCCCAATTTAGAAATACTCATGTATGATTGATTAATTGGTGTTTTACACCAGAAATATATGAGCCATACTCCAGGAAAGAGAGCTTAATGCCTGTTTGTGATGCATTTTACCAAGCTAGTCATCACATAATTATGGATCCATAAAATTAATTTTGTCTAACAAGCGACTGGATCTTGGGGTAGAATGGTCCTTTAACATGCAGAAAAGTTACCGATAGCAATGAAATTTCAGTCTATGTCAGCCTGCACAGACTGTGAGCTGTTACTCTGATATAGCTGAATTGGTATTAAATGCCACATTACACACCATTCACACAATCCCGACTTTAACGACCCTAAGAAAGAAGACTTTAGAAAACACTATGGGAAAAGAAGAAAATGCTGGTAACCAGCATTTTCTCCTTTTCCCACAATGTTTTCTACCCTTTCCACAGCAAGTTTTAATTTTTCAGTCACATTTATTTTGTCGTCTGCAAATACTTTCATTTTAGGCTACCCTAAAATTTTGTCGTTTGGTAAAAAGTTAAACCCCATTCACACAAATGCTCTGTGTAAAGGAGGCTGACGCAGGTCAAAACTATTCGCTATTTGTTAATTTTCTGCATGGCAAAGGACCATTCTACCTTTAGATTGAGTCGATTATTAGACTAAATGGGTTTTATGGAACCCTAATCATTAATGCATCACAGTAATGCATCAAGCCCCTTTTGCAAAGCATGGCTCATAAAATATTGGCACATGACGGAGGTGTCTTTTCGGCAGACATATAGGATCTGACACGAGTTGGTTTTTGAGACAGAATTTTATTAAACAAGTCTACAAAAAATGTTATTAAGCGAGCCTTTGGCGAGGTTTATAACATTTTTTGTGGACGAGTTTAATAAATTTTTACCTCAAACGCCAACGAGTGTCGGATTCTTTTTGTCACATAACTGTATAACAAGAATTATTGTCTATAATGTGTTAAAACAGAGGGATACATGTATAATGTGTAGTGAAATTTACATGAAGCCTATGCGCTTCTTTGACAGGTACATTACGACCGAAAAATAGTTCCGAAGAAACTTGCGTATATTGATTTTGTTTTGAAACTTACAGTGATTAAATTAACACTTTTATCATGATTAAGAATTTTGAACATTAATTTCCTTCAGGAATCTAGGTCAGCAGTGTTTTAGAAATGAAGCGTATAATTACAGAGTGTTGACCAAATACAGCACTATTTTATTATCTCACACGTGTGTGAGACAAGAAAATTCGTAATGGCTGTATTACATTGAAAACAAGGGGAGTTATGTGATAAAATCAAGTTTGACACCTTGTCATTTATTTCTGTCAGGTTATAGAGCACTCAGTTTTTCGGAAAACTTGGTGATCCACGTAATCTTTAATTTGCTCTTTGCCAAACAACAAAATTATTCACTTGTCAAAACTGAAAGTATTTGCAGAGGACAAATCAAATTTGTCTCAAATGGAGGAATATTTTTCTGATAGGGTAGAAGGCAATTCCGGAAATGGGAAGAAAAATGCTAGTTGCCAGCATTTTCTCCTTTTCCTACAATGTTTTCAAAAGCCCTTTTCCTCAAGACTGTTAAAACTCAGGCTTGTGTGGGTAAAGGGTTAACTGTACCAAACAACAAAATTAAAGACTCAACTAAAAAGGATTTGCTGATGACGAATTCAATGTAACTCAAAATATGATAACTGACGCTGAAATGGTTGAAAATATTCCGGAAAAAGGAGAAAATACTGGTTACCAGCATTTTCTTCTTTTTACGACAATGTTTTCATAAATATTCTTCTGCCCGGCCGGATGGCTCAGTGGTTAGCGTATCTGACTCGATACCCGGTTGCCGCGAACTTTCTTTCTGGCGATTTTTCACCTCTCACCTCTGATGCATGTGACAAAAGTAGTCAGTGGCTTTGGAAAGAAAGTTGTGTTGGTACTGGTGTGAGAAAGCCAGGAAACACGTGGGTGCGTCACTGACCGCCATGGTATGACCTAAGCTGTTAAAATGGTGTTAAACTCCCAATACAAACCAAAAAAAATATTCTTCAGGATCGTTGAAACAAAGAATTGTGCAGTAAAGGGTTGACCTCATGGGAAAACAAGAAAATGCTGATATGTCTATGTTTTTGCTTGGAAATGCTAACAATTTGAACAAGTCTTATTTTAAAACTGTATGATGAAAATGTCCCTTAACTCTGTCACTACCAATGACAACTATATCTAGCTTTTTTTGCAAATGGTGAAGATCAAGATTAGGTTGCACAGAACATGGGGTCTGATCCTGAATCTACACCATCTGCTACTTGATGCTAGATTGCCTGATTGTTTGTCTGGTGTTTAATGGCATTTTCAACATATTTCAGTTATATTGCGGCTGCCAGTGCACCTATCTATGCTTTTCTGGCATTTCTTTTACCAGTACTCCACACAATATTCTTTCAAAGCCACTGGCTGTGGGTGCCAATGCTTGGCTGCGGTTGCTTGATGTTCATTAAAAAGTCGAAAAAGGGGCATAACTGTCAAAAATATATTGATGCTTGCCTGTTCCGTTTGTATGGGTAACCCTTTTGATGGCTACATGTAACAACTTGTTCAAGTTTGCAGTAAATATCTTCAGTAATATCAGATATTACAAAATGTCAAAGTTTTTGCACAACGATGCCAACACTATGACGATACCTCAACAATTTTTTTTCCAGAAAACAATAGAGCTAAAAATCAAACTTCTTGAGTAGCTAGTGAAAGATTTAAGCCTTTTCCATATAATGTGAACGTTAAATGACCCTGACAAAGAAACCTTTTGAAAATATTGTGGGAATAAAAGAGGCCTTTTGAAAACATTGTGGGGAAAAAGGAGAAAAGCCTGGTAACCAGCATTTTCTCCTTTTCCCACAATGTTTTCTGCCCTATCAAAGAAATATCCCATCATCTGAGCCACATTGAAATTGTTGCAAGCAAATGCTCTCAATTTTGACAAGGCTAAAATTAAAAAAAAAATGCACAGCCCCAAGATAACGGTCTGTGCAGTCTGATCTCAATCTATCCTGTCACATTCTGGGTAATTTGATCTACTTCTACACTGCCTGAAATTTTGTTAGCTTGGCTGTTAACGGAGAAAGGGGTATTTTCAATAGCCAGTCCTTGTCTGCAAAATCTGAGTTTATAATATCTCTGTCATTAGTGAAGATAATTACTTTAAACTCTGACTAGAGGTTAACTATCAAAGGGGAACCCATACAAGAGGGGTAGGTAGCCATAAAAATATTTTTGATCGTTATGCCTCTTTTTTTTGCCAAGAGTTTTTACGAAAATTAATCTATAGCTAAATGCAACAACTACCGAGCATTAGCACCTGCATGCAGTGCTCTTGTTTGCCGCATATGTGAAACTGGAAAGGAAGTATAAAGAAAAAAGTTCTTGCAATGTCACTTGTCTGTAAATTTAATCTGAAAACAATAACAATCATGTTAGGATAAAAAATTAAATGTGTTTAATGATATACTACAATAAAATAGATTCAATTTACCACACAATCTTAGGTTTTAACGACCCTGACAGAGAAGATTGTTGAAAACACTGTGAGAAACGGAGAAAATGCTGGTTACCAGCATTTTCTCCTTTTCCCACAATGTTTTCTGCCTTATCACAGACAAATTTCATCATTCGAGCCACACTTGATTTGTTGTCTGCAAATGCTTTGAAAATGGACAAACCCAAAATTTTATTGTCAGGTAAAGGGTCAAAGCACCTTTCACAATTAAAGTTGCTTTTGCGGTCAGTGTAGATCAAGATCAGAATGCACAAAATATGCGGTCTGATTTATGATCTACACAGTCCGCAGCGATGAAATACTGTAGAGCTATACAATCATACATTTCAATTATAGGAGTCTACTTTCTGAATTTAAAAGGTCTTGTTTTTTTTTTTTTGATGCTCTGATCGTGAACACATCTAATGACCTAAAAACTGAGCATAAACCTGGGAACTCCCCACCATAGATTTCGCTTGGCAGATTTTGGGGGATAACACTCGAAATGAACTGAAGGAATGTTGAAATGGCAAATACGCAAGTCCCTCATATTCACCATTCATACTGTATATTTCTTGCATAATCCCTCAAAGAATGCTAAGCAAAACCCCATGGTGGGGAGTTCCTGGGATTATGCCAAATTACGGGTGCAAGTTATTTAGTTATTTGTTCTTTAACTCTTTACCAGACAAAAAATTTTAGACTGGTCCAGACTGAAAGTATTTACAGGTGACTGATTGTGGCTCCAGCAATGTTTACTAGTGTTTTCTCCTTTTCCAACATTGTTTTCTACCCTAATTAGATAGAAATCATTATTTTCGCCACTTTTAACTTGCAGGTGCAAATGCTTTTAATTTGTGGTCCACAATTTTCTAATTTGGTGACATAATTCTATTTGAATTGTCCAAATAAAAAATTCTTGCAGATGACACATCAAATTTGACAAACGATGGAATTATCCTAAAAAGGGTAGAAAACATTGTGGGAAAAGAAGGAGATGCTAGTTACTGACTGATATAACTCATTGCTTGAATGGCATTTCATGCTGCTTTCAACATTCTTTCAGCCACATACTTCAGAAGAATGTCCTGGGTTTCACTAGTGCTAGTCGCGAGTTCTGAGGTGTCCCTCCCTTACACACTCCGCAAAAAAGCCACAACTAATTTTTTTATCCACAAATACTTTCAACTTGGTTGTGTGGAAGATTTGGTCATCCAGTAAAGGGTTAAAAATTATACAGAGGAGAAACATATAAAAAGCAAAATATGGTTCATCAACATTGAAAACATTGTGTAGCTTGGAAGACATTTTGGGAAAAGGAGCAAATCCTTGCTTCTAACAAGCAAGTTAATGCAGTATGGGAAACACTTTGAGAGAGAAAAAAAAAAAAGGAGAAATTGCATGTTTGCAACAAACAATAATTATTGTCCCCTTTCCTATACTGTTTTCTCCAGCAGTATACAAGGTAAATAGATGTCATACATGTATTTGTAACAAATCATTATGTTCAAATAGCAAAAAAATACTGAAAGGTTATCTTTGTTTTGTGGCATTGCTTAACTCTACCAAACAATCCCGGGTTTTCACGACTGAGAAAGAAGCCTTTTGAAAACCTAGTGGGAAAAGGAGAAAATGCTGGTAACCAGCATTTTCTCCTTTTCCCACAATGTTTTCCACCCTTCCAAGAACAAATTCCATTTTCTGAGTCACATTAATTCCGTCGTCTGCAAATGCTTTCAATTTGGACCAGTCTAAAATTTTGTTTGGTAAAGAGTTAAATATTCTTAAGAAACCTTGAAATTCCCTCAATTTACCTCTTATTTCATGCTTTTCGGTAATTAATCGGAAATAATGGTGGATTACATGTATAACGTTCGATACCGGTAATTCATAGTTACAACCAGTGAAATTAACATTACAATATTTCTGTAACTCTTCAGTTGAAGGCAGAAACAATGGTTCCCTTGCACTAGTTAGTAGTTACCTAGATTGACTGATTGATTGTATGGTGTTTAACACCATTTTGAACATTAATTCTGTTATATCTCGGTGGCCGGTGCACCTATCCATGCTTTCCTGGAGTCTCTCTTACCAGTACTCCGTACAGTTTTTCTTTCCAAGCCACTGGCTGCTTTCCCACATAACCATTGTCGAGACAATAGCGCTGGGAGAGGAATGAATCCTGTCGCATTGACTATCATCAATCCTCGGAAAGAAATTGGCCGAGCCGGGAATCGAACCCACGACCCCCTGTTCTCAAGTCCTGCACACTACCGACTGAGCTACCGGGGCTCGGCTAGTATTTACCTAGGTAAACAGTGTGTGCCATTTGACCAGAAAGAAACACGATCTTATTTAAGTGCATTTACCCTACATTTCTTGCACTTTATGTAATATTGTAATCTGTTCTTTTGTAGGGGGAGGTATGCCACGGAATTATGAAAAAAAAACCCAAATGAATTTTGATGAAAGTCCAAACAAAAAAGGGGTTAGAAGCATGAAATAAATATAATATTTGTTGTTTTTAGTGATTGATTGAAATTTATTTCATCTCCTGAACATCATCAGTAATATTTTCACGAGCAGCACATGCACCACTCATGAAAATACTACCAATTATATTTATTTTTTTTTTATTTTATTTAGCCCTGAATGTACATATTATGGTTTTAACAGTAGCACACAACATATTCAAATAAACAATTTAGGAATGTTTACTCTCTTTCGAAAGAGAGTAAACATTTCTAAATTGCGTAAAATTCATTCCCTTAGGAATATTAAGTTTATTAAAAAAATATTTATGTTTCGCCGATAAAAAAATATTCTCCATTTATTTCTAACATCAAAATGCCCATCTAGTATATTATAAGGGTTAACAAACCTGACAAAGAAGTCTATTGAAAACATAGTGGGAAAAGGAGAAAATGCTGGTATCCAGCATTTTCTCCGTTTCCACTTTGTTTTCCTTCCTTTCTGTTGCATATTTTGTCATTGCTGGCAAACTGAGGAAGAAGCAATTTGAAAACATTGTAGGAAAAGAGAAGATTATAAATTACACGGTTTAAGCCACATTGAAATTGTCATCTACAAATGCTTTGAATTTGGACAAGGCTAGATTTTTGTAGTGTGGTGAAGAGTTAACCCTTTACCAGACGACAAAATTTTACCTTGTCTAAATTGAAAGCATTTGCAGACAACGATTTCAATGTGGCTCAAATGGTGCAATTTTTCTTTGACAGGGTAGAAAACATTGTGGGAAAAGGAGAAAATGCTGGTTATCAGCATTTTCCCCTTTTCCCACAATGTTTTCAAAAGGCCTCTTTACTAGGGTTTTTAAAAGTCGGCATTGTGCGGTAAAGAGTTAACCCAGTGTCTTTTTATTTCAAACCACCTCTGAACTCATAGTGTCAAAAATTTTTTTATCCCCTATATTGAAAAATCTCTCCTTTAGCCACAATGATTATGAGTTTTAGTGGAATGTATTTTTAGCCATCCAAAGTGGCCAAGTTTATGTATGAGCCATGCTCTGTGAAGAGGAGGCTTAATGCAATTGCAAAAAGTATCGACCCATGTCAGCCTGCGCAACTGCGCAGGCTGACATGGGCCGAGACTTTTTGCTATCTTTAAATTTTCTGCATGTCCAAGAATTGTTGTACCTCCTTATTTAGTCAATTGTCAGACAAAATGTCTTGCTTCGTATAGTGCACTACCAAGATGCATTAAGCCCCCTTTTCCCAGAGCATGACTTATACACATAGCCTAGAGCTGAAAGAGCTTAATGAAATGATAGCAGCTGATGCTGACTTTGTGTCACTTCACTTTCGGGGATTTCCCTTTCTGTTGGGCTTCCGCTTCCTGGGTGTTTTCTTGTTTGATGGTGTTTTTAATCTTCGCCCAGTCTTTTCTGGGAGAGTTCGAATTATCTGAGAACATCAGGGCACTGCTAGCTACGCTGTCAGCTCGGCTGGGAAAAGCTGCAAGAACCAACAAATAATTGAGCTGTACCCTTGCAAAACAGATTTAACTGTTTACCACTCGACGAAATTTTGGACTGGTCCAAATTAAAAGCATTTGCAGACCACAGATTAAATACGGCTCAAAAACTAAAATTTTCCATTGTAAGGGTAGAAAACATTATGGAAAAAGGAGAAAATACAGCAATTTCTCCTTTTCCCACAACGTTGTTTTTAAAAAGCTTCTTTATCAGGGTCGTTATAATTCGGAATCGTGTGGTAAAGAGTTAATGCATTTCTGTGATGCATTATACCAAACAACTTATCATAATCATATATCCATCAAATCCATTTTGTCAACAACCAAATGATACAAGAGGTAGACTGGTCCCTTGACATGCAGAAAAATAATACTAAAAAGTTTCGATCAAAGTCAGCCTCTGCAGAAAATGCACAGGTCGGTACTTTTTGCACAGCAACAGGAATAATTCCTCTCACACCACTGTCTACTGTTTTGAAATAGGTTATTTTGGAAAGCAGCCAATGGCTTGATAGGAATATTGTGCAAAGTACTTGTAAAAGAAACTTCAGTATGGCATAAAAAGTTGCACTGGCTGCAGCAATTTAAATGAAAAAATCTTCAAAACGGCATTGTCCTCCATACAAACCTGTCTAAATTTTCAGATCTATTAAAAACTCTAAAAAAAACTTAACCCTTTACCACACGAAGAAATTTTGGACTGGACCAAACTGAAAGCATTTGAAGTCAACAATTAAAATGTAGCTCAAATGATGATTTCTGTCTTTGATAGGGTAGAAAACATTGTGGGAAAAGGAGAAAATGCTGGTTACCAGCATTTTCTCCTTTTCCCACAATGTTTTCAAAAGCCTTCCTTCCCAGAGTCGTGAAAACCAGGGATTGTTTGGTAAAGGGTTAAACAAAAGGAAATTATTGCTTTTCATAATGAAACCTTACAAAAACAACATTTAGAGGTTATTACACGGCTGATGAGGGCCGGAGAGTGATATCAGCCCGCCACTTTGATATCTGCCCCGAGGGCTTTAGCCCGAGGGCAGATTTCGAGGTGGAGGGCCAATATTACTCTCCGGCCCTCATCAGCCATGTAATAACCTGTTTATTACATTCATTTGCTCGATTGCTTCGTTTTCTTACAAGTTTAAACACATAAAACAGAGAAATTCTTGTTTTTATTCGACACAACTTTTTTTCCGCGGGTAAACGTCATGTTCATGACATAATCATGCATCATTCATCATCACTATCGAAGCTGCATATACAGTATAAGGACGTTTTAAATAAACAGTTTTTCATACTTATTAATAGTTAAAAAGATGCCTGTATGTGTGTTTTATTTGGCCAAATATTCATTTTAGTATGTAACGTGTTATAAATGACAAACAGGAATAATTAGAATAGATGGTTGGTGCTTTGGATTGTGAAACTTAATCAGTCTCGGTTTCCCTGGCTCAACGGATAAAATTCGTAGAAATACTAGCCTAGAGACACCACGCCTTGCCCGATAAACTTTCCCAATCTAAGACAACAACAATCTATTCTTTATTCATCGTGTCTTTGTTGGTTTTGCGATTCAGTCATTGTCAGTAGTTCTGAAGAAATCTCCGCTAGTGACTGATGGACTGATTCAGCCATTTTTTTTTTTTTTTTTTCAAAATGGATGTTTTAAGAACGTAAGTTTACGATCGAGTGTTCTGTTGCTATAGATTTAGAACAAATATCTTGTCAATGGGCAGGATATCAGATATCAGCCCGTTGCCCCGTCATATCTGCCCTCGCGTGACACTGATATTACACCATTTTCGGTAGAAAATGTTACTATTATTAGTAACAGAATGTAATAAATATTATTATTCAGTTCAATGTGTTGCAAGTGATAGGACAGAGAAGGCTGCAGGAAATGGAGACAAAGCTATTTACCATCGTCTTTTGGGGTATCTTTCTCTTAACTGCATAGATTTTACGCAATTTTTGGGGCATTGTGTATTCACACATACCATCTCTGCTTTACCCAAAAGCTTGTGCTGGCATAAAGGTATGCAACTATTTACTATGACTGTAAAGTTATGTTGTTTTGTGCAACTTGTTTTCAGCCTTAATGCTTGCTTACCTAAATTGCATACGCAAAATTCTGTTGGTTTAAATTGGTAATACTTGGTGAAGGACATTGATTTAAGATGCACTTTCAGTGTAGCCTGACCTTAATCCATGTCATCCGCAAAAGCTTTTTAATTTGACGGGGGCAATGAAAGGGTCAAACCCGACATTTACCGTTGATAGAATTTCCGTACAGTTACTGTCCAATTATACGTGATGATAAAAATATTCAATGTCTATTCTCTGCATAGAGGTCAATATCAAGTCAATTCGTTCGAGTTGTACTAGAGGGACATTAAAGCTCAGAACTGTTTCATAAAGGAATAGCTAAGTTACCTGGGCCTGATCCAGGCCTCCCTCCATAAATGGATTCAGTGGTGTCCAGTCGATCAAAATTCTGTAGTTCTGTCAGGTTCCGTGGCTTGTTTCTTGATTCTGTGAAATGAAAATATATGTTGACTTACAATGCACAACTAATATTGAGTCTTGTCCAGATGACTAAAATTTAGACTTGTCAAGATGGCTAAATTTTAGACCTGTCCAAAATGAATGCATTTGCAGGTGACATTTGTGTAAACAGCTTCTTCTAGTCATTAAATATCCCAAAGATTTCAAAGGTACCAAAACAGATGAACCATGCTCAGACAAATTGGGGTCTAATGCATCTCTGTGATGCATTATGCCAAGAAAGTCGTCACATATTTCACAAGTCCATAAAACCCATTTTGTCTAACAACCGGCTGAATCTTAACTCTTTACCAAACGACATAATTTTAGATTTGTTCAAACTGGAAGCATTTGCAGACGACAAAATTAATGTGACTCAAAAATTGAAATTTGTTTTGGGAAGGGTAGAAAACATGGGAAAAGGAGAAAATGCTGGTTACCAGCATTTTCTCCTTTTCCCACAATATTTTCAAAAGGCTCCTTCCTCAGGGTCGTTAAAACTCAGGATTGTGTGGTAAAGGGTTAAGTGAAAAAAATAGTTCTTGGAAAAATTTCCAAAAAGCAAAAAAGTTTCGACACAGTCCAGCCTGCGCTGATTGCACAGTGATACTTCTTGTAGATGCACTAAACCCCCTTTCCACAAAGCATGGCTCAGATGTTTAATATTCTTTCCCAACACAATAAAACAGCACATGTTGGTGGAAATGCCAGCCTGGAGTTGCTTTTACAGTAAGAAAGTTTAAGTAGAACTGGAACTGTCGCAAAGTGGACAAGTAACCCCCCTCAGCACTATGTCACTGACACAGCACAATCAGCGAACAGAAATGACTTTCAAAATAAAGATCACTAGTGACCTTGACCTTTAACCCATGTGATCCAAAAACAATGGAGCACCTCTTTGGGTCATGAGCAACATTTGTATAAAGTTTCAGATTCCTAGGTCATGCAGTTATTGAGTTAGAGCACGGAAAGAATTTTCAAACGAAGTTCACCTGTGACCTTGACCTTAGACCCATGTGACCCAAAAACAATGGGGTACCTCCTTGGGTTATAAGCAACACTTGTATATAAAATTTCAGGGTCCTAGGTCATACAGCCATTGAGTCTGAGTAAGGAAACAATTTTCAAACAGTGTTCACCTACACATGACCTTGACCTTTGACTCGTGTGACCCAAAACAACAGTGCACCTCCTTGGGTCATGAGCTACACTGGTATAACGTTTCAGGGTCCTAGGTCGACAGCTTTTGAGTTAGAGCACGGAAACGAAAACAAGACCGATGGATGGACGGACGGACAGACAGACATGGCGAAAACAGTATAACCCCCCCAACCCCCCTCTTCGTAGGTGAGGGTATAAAAGGGGGCTTAACTATGTCAAAACATCTTCAGGTTTACTTCCCTTCTGTACTGCTTTCCCCTTTTGATGGTGAACATTTAGCCAGAGTTATACCCTTTTCCACACAATCCCAAGTTTTAACGGCCCTGAGGAAAAGGAATTTTGGAAACACTGTGGGAAAAGGACAAAATGCTGGTAACCAGCATTTTCTCCTTGTCCCACAGTTTTCTACTCTTTCACAGACAGATCTCATAAAATGAGTCATATTGAATTTATTGTCGGCAAATGCTTATAATTCTAAAAGGTCTAAAATTGTGTAATTTGTCAAAGAGTTAACCCTTTACCGCACAATCATGAGTTCTAACAACCCTGAAAAAAGGGCTTTTGAAAACAATGCCAGGAAAAAAAGAAAATGCTGGTAACCAGGGGGTTGAAGGGGCGGGGTTTAATTTGATGCCTGATATTGTAGTGTCTTGATGAATATAGAAGTATTTTACCGTTTTCTCCACCTTCCCAACTGTAATCCATTATATCTTGCACTTTATCACCTTTCCGTTTGATTTGTAATCTCTGTTTACGGAGAGGTTCCTTCTTATTTTGACCCTCCGGCCGCAGGTTTAACTTAGACCAGTTTCGACTGTGCTGTTATTCAAAGAAAAATCATATGAACCCTTTACCACACGATCCCGACTTTTAACGACCCCTGGGGAAGAAGCCTTTTGAAAACATAGTGGGAAAAGGAGAAAATGCTGGTAACCAGCATTTTCTCCTTTTCCCACAATGTTTTCTACCCTTTTAAAGACAATGTTCATCATTTGTTCAACATTTCTTTTGTAGTCTGCAAGTGCTTTCAAATTGGACAACGCAAGAAATTGTCGTGTGGTAAAAAGTTATGCCCTCTTTACCAAACAATCCCATGTTTTGAAGACTTTGAGAAAAAGGGCTTTAGAAAACATTGTGGGAAATGAAAATACTAGTAACCGGCATTTTGTCCTTTCAGTTTGGACAAGTCTAGAATTTTGTCACACCGGAAATCAGCATTTTCTCCTTTTCCCATAATATTTCATACCCTTTTGGAGACAAAGTCCACAATTATTATCACATTTAATTTGTTGTCTGCAAGTGCTTTGAATTTGGAAAGTCTGAATTTTTTTCATTTGATAGAGAATTTACAAAGTACATTTTGAAACAAAACCAAAGCAGACAGCTTCGAAAATAATACTCTAAAACAGGGAAAATAAAAGCGTATATTACATGGTAACAATGTGACAAATTGAAAAATTGTTCGTTACAAAACAAATTCTCCTTATCAAACAATGTTTGATTTGGTGCAAGATAGAATTTTTTGGAGGAGGTATTCTTAAGTCAGAATTTTAGATTAATCAATAATGAAGACATTTGCCAACAAAAACTAAGAATTTTAAAACTCAAATGATCTGGAGGAATAAAATTGCTTTGGAAAAAAATTGTGGGAAAAGGAGAAAATGCTGGTTACCAGCATTTTCTCCTTTTCTCACTATATTTTTTCAAAGCCTTTTTCAGAAGTCTTTTTCCTTTGGGTTGTTAAAACACAGAATTGTTTGGTAGAAGGTGAACTAGATGGCAGCTCACCAACCGGCTGTTTCACAACAACTCCTTCTACAACCAGATATTGAACCTTCAAACTTGTATGCAGTTATATTTCGTGAAAACTTTAAATACAAAAGGAGATAACTGTGTCAAGAATACTTTTAGGGTTATCAGCCCTTTTTGTATGGATTTCCAATATTGGCTGCAAGTGCTTGATCGTCATTGAAAAACCTAAAGTTGAAAAAGGGGCATAACTGTGTCAAAAATATTTTGATGGTTACCTGCTTCTATGGTATGGATTTCCCATTTGATAGTTAACAACCAGTCGAAGTTTGAAGTAAATATGTTCAGTAAAGACATAAATATTGCAAATTTTTAGCATGATGAATTCTGAGTGAAAAAAGGGGTATAACTGTGTCAAAATATGGGGTCTCATTTTGATAATCAACAATGAGTTTGAGTTTAGAGTAAATATCTTCAGTAATGACAAAGATATTACAAAATGTCGAAGTTTTCACACAACAATCCAGACAACAAGTAGACGATGATGCCAGACTACGACAATACCTCAACATTTTCTTCAAATTTTCTATTGGGCTTTAATGCTGTTTTAAAAGCTTAGGTCATATCATGGCGGTCAGTGCACCTATGCATGTGTTTCCTGGCTTTCTCACACCAGTACTGACACAACTTTCTGTCAAAGCCACTAACTGCTTTTCTCACATACATCAGAGGTGAAAGGCAAAAAAGTGCCGAAAAGAAAGTTTGCCTCAATTGGGTATCAAATTCTCAACCAATTTCTTCAAAAACAGCCGAGATAAAAATTTACCCTTTCTGCAAGTTCCCGCATTTTCTGATTTTTTTCCTCAGTTTGACCTCTGTCTCTGTACCGAAGGCCTATAAACTTCTGCAGCATTTCTTTTCTAACTGTAAACAGTATTTAACCCTTTACCACACAATGACGCCTTTTAACACCCCTGAAGAAGAGGCCTTTTGAAAACATTGTGGGAAAAGGAGAAAATGCTGGTAACCAGCATTTTCTCCTTTTCCCACAAAGTTTTCTACCCTATCAAAGAAAAGTTGCGTCATTTGAGCCACTATGAAATTGTCTTCCGCAAATGCTTTCAATTTGGATAGGTCTTAAATTTTGCCGTGTGGTAAAGGGTTAACTCATTAACTCATTAACATTTTACAAAACAATCCTGAGTTTTAACAACCCTCATGAAGAAAGCCTCTGAAAACATTGTGGGAAAGGAGAAAATGCTGGTAACCAGCATTTTCTCCTATTCCCACATTGTTTTCTGCCCTTCCAAAGATGACTCCTATCATATGGATCAAAATTATTATGTCGTTTGCAAATGCCTACAGTCATTTGGTACTAGGGTTAAATCCTGTATCAAATTTGCTGCAGATGATAGAAATGTCCTTGTAGAATAGAAACATTCAACATGAATTAACTCCATACGACATGACAAAAATGTTGACTTGTCAATATTAAAAGCATTGGCAGATGACAATTTAAATATGGTTAATGATTAAATTTGTTTTGATAGGTTAAAAAACATTGAGGGAAAAGGAGAAAATGCTAGTTACCAGCGTTGTTTCCTTTTTCCTACAATGTTTTCGAAATGCTTTTTTCTCAGGGACGTTGAAACTAGGGATTATGTGGTAAAGGGTTAAACATTAATAACATGAATAAATACTGCCACTTTAACATAGCTCTAGCCATGCATTAACAACGTAAATCACAAGCTGTTATAGCACTAATTCTGGCATTTCAAATATGCACATTCTGCCATATACCAAACCCTTTTTCACAAAATTTCAAGTTTTAGTGACCATGGGGTAGAAGCTTTTTGAGCACATGTGGGAAAAAGAGAAAATGCTGGTAACCAGCATTTTCTCCTTTTCCTACAATGTTTTCATCCCTGTCAAAGACAAATTCCATCATATAAGCTACATTTACATGGTTGTCCGCAAATGTTTTCAATTAGGACAAGTCTGTATTTTGCTCATGAAGTACAATGGGGCATGTGCTCTGGTTAAGACATGTAAATGTACTTCCAAATGCATACTTTCATGTCAAGAAAATAGAAAGCGAATCCCAAAATTCTACAATACACAAGTGTATCATCAAAAAAAAAAATCATAATTAATCTTTACCATACAAAGAAATCTTCGACTTATCGAAACTAGACACATTTGCGGCCAGTGCACCTATCACTGCTTTCCTATTTCTTTTACCAATACATCCTACAATATTTTTCCCACATAACCATTGTCAAAATGATTAAATTTGCCTTTGAATGGGAAGAAAACATTGTGGAAAAAAGAGAAAATGCTGGTAACCAGCATTTTCTCCTTTTTCAACATTGTTTTCATAAGCCCTCTTTTCTACGGTCGTTAAAATGTGAGATTGTTTGGTGAAGGGTTCATAAAGCTGGTGGTTTTATGTGATACAACAAAACAAGCAGCATTCTGGAAATAGGGGGTTTAATGAATCTCTGTGATGCATAAAACCAAGCAAGACATCACATAATTACGTATCCATGAATTTCATTCATAAAATTCATTTTATGTAACAACCAATTGAATTATGAGGTAGGCTGATCCTTACAGATGCAAACTATTGACTAATAGCAAAAAGTATCCACTCATGTCAGCCTGCACGGACTGCACAGGCTGACATGGGTTGATACTTTTTGCAAATGTACTAAATCCCCTTTTCACAGAGCATGTCTAAAAAATTTTACCATCTGGGTTCTCCAGGGCTTCTAAGCCTAGTAAATTAATGATGCATAGCCAACATGGCGTCTCAAGGTCATTCTCATTGTCCTCTATAAAACTGAGACCTGATATTGTGAGAAGCTCAAGGTCATCTTCCCTTGTCTGCGTTCTCATGGCGATACCGATGTGACTTTTAAATTCCTCCATGTCAAAGATCTACAACATACAAATTTGTTTGTTTGTACAGTATTTAATGCCGTTTTCAACACTATTTCACTTATATTGTAGCAGACAGTGCACCTATCAATGTCTTCCTGGATTTTCTTCTACCCGTACTTCCCATAATTATCTTCCCAAGCCATTTGCTGCTTTCCAACATAACCACTGTAGAAACAATGATCAATGTTGAGGAAGGAATGATCCCTGCCAGAAAGAAATTTGCTAAGCTGGGGATTTGCACCAGTGACTCACTGTTCTCAGGTCCTCTCACTACCAACTGTGCTACAGGGCTCAGAAGCTTTCTTCCTCGGGTTTATTAAAACTTTGGATTGTTTGGGATCGCTTTGTAAAGGATTAACTCTTTACCACACAATCCCGACTTTTAACGACCCTGAGAAAGGAAGCTTTTGAAAACATTGTGGGAAAAGGAGAAAATGCTGGATACCAGCATTTTCTCCTTTTCCCACAATGTCTTCTACCCTTCCCAAATCGAAATTCAATTTTTGCTTCACATTGATTTTGTTGTCTGCAAATGCTTTCAATCTGGACTAGTCCAATATTTTGTCATTTGGTAAAGAGTTAATGTTACACTAAAGGCCTTTGAAGCTCCATTGGTCTATCACATTTGCAGACGACAGTTTCAATGTGGCTTATATAATTGTTTTGGGTTGGGATGGGTGGAAAACATTGTGGGAAAAGGAGAAAATGCTTTGGATACCTGCCCATTTGTATTGGTTTCCCTTTTGATAGTTAACATCTTGTTCAAGTTTGAAATAAATATCTTTTTAAATAACAGAGATACTGTAAAATGTCAAAGGTTTTGCACAATCACGACAGGATGATCCAGACGCAGACAACAGAGCTACGGCAATAACTTGGTGTTTTCTTCAAAACAGCTGAGCTAACAAGACTAACACAAGCCTTTACAGGACTCAGTACCTTGACAGGTTGATCCTTTGGAAGAAGGCCCTCACATCTGATGACATCAGCAGACAAGCAGTGATTGGCTGGATCCTGGTAACCCTTGACAACGACATCATTCTTACCCAATCGAGTGGCAGTTATACTACCATCTGATTCTTTACATAATCTCAAACCCTGTGTGCAATAAAAGGAGGGAAAATTGAGGAATTTGAGATAAAAATAATATTACTAGATCTATTCTCAAACTTAATTAATAGTAGATATAGGACCTGAAATAAGCTGGCAATTGAGATAAAATGGATCTAGAAAAAATATTTTTTGAGTGAGCCTTTCGATAGCTTATAATAACATTTTTTCAAGATGATTTTAATAAAATTTTTATCTGAAATGCTAGCAAATTTCAGATTCTGTTTAATCACATAATTGTACCACAAGAATTATAAAAAAAAAAAATCATTCAATCTTTATGAGATAACTACATATTCATGCATGAGACCAACTCACTGCTTTGACATAACTGCACATTTGAAAATTAAAACAATCCAAAAGATGCTGACATGAAATTATTTGATCTTAAATCTAACATGATAAAAACCCTTATTTTACAAGTATGAATTTTACAATCAATTTGGGACTACAAAATATGTGTTGAAAGTTGTTTTTTAAAATAACAGGCAGGAATACAATGCTTTATCAAATGACGTCATTTGGCATGCCAATGATGTCACAAAGTCTATTTCAAAATGTATGTAAGATAAAAACAAGAGCGGCAAATTGTCGCAAGATACACCCGTCCCACCGCCAGTTGTCGAGGGGGGATGATAATCGTAAAGGGCAGGTAGAGGAAAATAGTAGTCCAGCAGAAATCATGTAAGTGATTGAAATAGGCATGAATGTCTCCTGTAATGTTAAGGAAACATGCATATAAAGTTTCAGGTCATTCCAACATGAAAAGACAAAGTTATATTGTAGAGAAGCATGAAAAGCTGTAAAAAAAAAAAATAATGAATAGGGAATAATTCCAAAAGGGCATTAGGTAAGGTTACGGCTCCAGTGCATTGCACTTTTCGTAACTGCAACAAACTTGTCTACCAAGTCTCGAGTCAATTTGACTTGAGGTGACAAAGTTCCGTTCCAGACAGGCAAGAAATACTGTAAAAATGAAGATCAAAGTGGAATTACTCAAAATCAGTGCTAGGTAGAGTTATTGTTCTTGCACACTGTACTCTGTAATATTGCAACAAACATGTATACCAAGTTTGAAGTCGTTCTGACTTGAGATGACAAAGTTATATTCCCGACAAGCACTAAATGCTGTAAAAATGACGATCAAAGGGGAAATAACTCAAAGACAGCATGAGGTAGAGTTACAATTCTTGCACACTGCACTTCCAAATATTGCAACAAATAAGCATACCATATTTCAAGTCATTCCTACTTAAGATGACAAAGTTATGCTCCGGACAAGCAAGAAATGCTATAAAAATGAAGATCAAAGGGGGAATAACTCAAAATTCGTGCTAGGAAGAGTTATGGTTCTTGTGCACTGCACTCCGTAATTTTTCAACAATCAAGCATACCAAATTTGAAGATGTTTAGACTAGAGATGACAAAGTTATATTCCGGACAAGCAGAAAATGCTGTAAAAATGACAATCAAAAGGAAATAACTCAGACAGCATGAGGTAGAGTTATTGTTCTTTCGCACTGCACTCCGTATTATTGCAACAAACACAAATGCCAAGTTTCAAGTCAATCGGACTGGAGATGACAAAGTTATGCTCCAGACAAAGAACTGGACGCCACCCGCCCGCCTGGACGCCCGTACGCCATGGGTGATCCCATAATACGTCCCGTCTTCGATGGGCGTATAAAAATGTAATGGCTTTATCACAAGGAAAAAAAGGGAAGTTATGTGATAAAGCTAAATTACAGAAAAACATATACATGTAATAAATAGAAGATATCAACAAATAAGAAATCAACTCAACCTAAACTGTTCTATCCATCTGAACATTTTATGGAAAATACAATATCTTTCTTAATTACTTGGAAAACAATTCAGGCATCAGGATATACTTTTTCCAGACAACTGCTTGATTTCCAACAACGTTTACAAAAGTCTCCTGTACAGGTAAAAGATATTGTATCATCAATTCTAGGATTTAGTTTTATTATTTTACACGTCTAAATTTAGAGATTTTCAATTGATCTGATATTGAGGGTTATTTCACTTTTAACAGTTTTTATTTGTTTGTACAATGTATAATGACAAGTTTGATATTATTCTTGTTATATTGCTGTAGCCACTGAACCTATCCATGCTTTCCTGGAACTCCTTTTAACAGCACTTTGCATGATACACTTCCTATGCCAGTGGCAGCTTTCCTACATAAATATGATCAAAGCAACCTTCAGCAGTGAGAGAGAAATGAAACCTGCCACAAAGACTAATATCAATCCTTGGAAAGAACAAGGAAATCCAAGAAGCAATCCCTTTGTTTCAAGCTTTGTACATTATTTCAATCATATCACGGCAACAGCTCACATATTCATGTATTTCCAAGGTTCCATCCGTACTAGGCTGGGCATCTGAAGTGTCTCACCCAAGGAAACTCCCATTAAAAACAATACTCAGAGAGAAATGGCAAATTGAACAAACAACCCCTATGTTCCAAGCTCTGTTCAATACAGACTTAGCTATGAGACTCTATGAGCCTATTTAACCCTTATCCTGCTAAATAACCTAAATGAAACTTTCAAGCCGAATTCGGCTATTTCAAAACCTGAATTCGGCTATTTCAAAGTTACGTTTTTGGGGAAAATATCCCCTTATCAGACAGTGTAGATCCAAGATCAGACTGCATGTTCAGCAGTCTAGGGGTAAACAGTATTTGAGACATATCATTGCAACAGGTAAATCCTTTGTGTTATGAGGTGCTGTATTTCTGTAGTTCCTTGCCAAAAGGTATTTCCAACCACAAATCTTACCTTGCCAATGAAGCCCCTAATTTGTGACACAATCTCATCCCTATTGGGGTTGTTAAACACACCCAAACCAATCCTAAAAAAGGGTCAAAGTACATTTAGCAATAAAAATTTTATCGAAACAAATCCCCACTTTTAAGGACCTTGACTGAGATGGCTTTTGAAAACATTGTGGAAAAAGAAGAAAATGCTAGTAAACAGCATTTTCCTCTTTTACCACAATGTTTTCTAAGCTTACATAAAACAAATTACATCTTTTAAACCACAAATAATTTGTCAATATACAAATACTTTCAATTTTGTTATATCTAGAATTCTGTCATTTGGTAACAAACATGATGATGGTAATGGTGTAGCGTACTGATGATAATGATGATGATGATGATGATGATGATGACCTACTATCACTTCTTTAACTTAACACATTACAAAATATTTCACTTGTCCAAAATGTAAGTTTTTACAGATTACAAATCTGTTGGCTCAAAGTATGGAATTGTCTTTAAACGAATACAAAACGTTATGCAAAATGTAGAGAAAAGTGCTGGGGCATCCACATTTCTCTCAATGTTTCGAAAAACCTTCTTCAGGGTCTACCACCATTTTTTTCCCCATTTCCCACAACATTTTCATTTTTTTTGCTTCTTCAGAAACATGAAAATGTGGCCTCTTTTGGAAAATGATTGACCCTTTACCAAACTATCCCGGGTTTTCACGATTCTGGAAAAGAAAGCTTTTGATGTCATTGTTGAAAAAGACGAAAATGTTGGTAACCAGAATTTTCTTCTTTTCGCACAATGTTTTCTACCATCAGGGAGCTTAAGTTCATTTGTACCAATTTTGAATTTATTGTCTGCAGATGCTCTGAATGTGAAAGAGTCTAAAATTTGTCGTATGGCAATGGGTTAATAATTTTCCATGTAGAGTAACCTTGGTCTTTATGTTGCAATGAAGTTATGATAGAACAAGAGAAACCACACACATAGGATGACTCTTGCGTGTTTTGTTTACTTAGTGTTTATTTTAAAGAGTTGCCAAAATTCCCCCATTATCAACAATCATTTAAACTTACAACATTGTATTTCCCACTAAGATCATGCTACCCCACCCAATTCAGTATCAATACGATGGTACCCATATTTCAAAACTTACTGTTTCCCAGAGAAATCCAGCTGGGAACCATCTATAGTCACCTCTCTATCACAGATATAGAATTTGGAAACCGGTCTATCATATTCCATATAGAATATCTTACACCATACGTCAGGATCCAGCTCGTGGGATTTGTTTTTCACTTGCTCAATGATGAACTGAAATAAACGAGCAGGTTTTCTTAGAATCAATCCACAATTATCACAGTGTTTATATATAAAATAAACAAAATTTCTGACTTGTTTGTACCAAGGATAGGGCACCCTAATGGGATTCGTGTAACATCACCTTTAATTGCCGAAAAAACGTACAGATTCCGCTAAGACTCAGGTAATCTGTAATCGATCGGCAGACAGACACAGCTTCCCCGCATCAATGAGTGATTTCCTAAATCCTAGTCAATTCCGTACCATTTTGACGATGAAAGGCGATATTACACAAATTCCATTAGGGTGCCCTATCCTTAAAGGCTAAACATAGTGGATGTAGGAAAAAACATTGGTAACAATCAAATTTCTTCTTTTCTCTCAGTATTTTCAAAAGCTTTATTGTCAAGATAGTGACAAAGGAATCATTTGAAAAAAGGTTAACTCTTTACAAAACGATTTTAACCCTTTACCGCACAATACTGACTTTTAACGACCCTGGGAAAGAGGCCTTTTGAAAACACTGTGGGAATAGGAGAAAATGCTGGTAACCAGCATTTTCTCCTTTTCCCACAATGTTTTCTACCCTATCAAAGAAAAATTGTTCTACTTGAGACACACTGAAATTGTCGTCTGCAAATGCTTTCAATTTGGACAAGGCTGAAATATTGTCGTCTGGTAAAGGGTTAAACTACTGAAGATGAAAATCAAATGTTGCTCAAATTAACTCTTTATCAGATCGCAAAATTTTAGACTTGCCTAAACTGAAAGTATTTGCAGCTGACAAAATTAAATAGGGCTCAATTGATGGGACTTTTCTTCAAAGTAGAAAAAGTTACCAACATTTCCTGCTTTCACACAGTGTTTTCCAAAGCCATTAATTTCGGTGTGCAAAAAGCTGTCTATCATGTGCAGTACTGGGTTAGTATCTTACCTTGTAAAACCCTATAGCCCCAGAGTACCGCTCAGTGTTCGGTGAAAAAACATCGGGCAAACGGTTCTGTTCTGTGTGTCTCAGAGATAAACTCTGGTCATCATGATACCTGTTCTGGTTCTAGAAGAAATATAACAACACAAATTAAAGAGATTTGTCATAAATAGTAATTAGCCCTTAAAGCACCTTTCACAACTATGGCTGCCTTTGCAGCCAGTGTTGATCAAGATCAGGCTGCACAAAGTGTGCAGCCTGGTTTTTGATCTCCCCTTTTAAGACAAGAGCACCACATGCAGATGCCAATGCTCAGCTGCAGGTGCTTGAATGACAAAGATGACAACCCTTACAATGACAGGGCTACGGCAATAACTCGATGTTTTCTATGAAAACAGTCAAGCTTATAACTTACCACCTTTTATTGCCCAAACAGGCAAACTGAGTCTGATAAATAAACAAAAACCAATCAATCAAGCATCAATCATACCTCGTATTTAACTTGCAATCTTCTCCTGTCATCATGCTCATATTGTACCAACATGTCTCGATATTTCAGGTCACCATAACTGCTAATGAATCGACTAAACTGATGGAGATCATCTTCGTCCCTCTTGGAAATCTGGCACAATTTCAGGAACTGCTGCCGCGCTAAATAAGCTCTTATTAGAGCCTGGACCTTCAGAAGCTTGACAAGCATTTTGTCTAACAACTGGTTCAGCTGGTCACAATGCCAATACTTGAGGAAAATCTTAGAACAATAAAGTAAAAAAAAACACAATGAAAATACAAATTTACAACAAAAACTTTTAACAGATAGAATTCATCATTATCCCTAATGCTCGACTAAAAGACAAAAGTTTGGACTCATTCAAATTCAAAGCATTTGTGGATGACAAATAATGTAGCTAAAATCATGGTACACGTATTTGACTTTGATAGGGTAGAAAACATTATGGTAAAAAGGGGGAAATGATGGTTTCCAGCATTTTCTCCTTTTTTCTTCCCTACATTTCCAAAAGCCTCCTTGTAATAAGTCATTAAAACACATAATTGTGAGGTATAGGGTTTACTTAGATATGGCTTGCAACATGCAAAAAGGGCATTCGGACATTTGCGTAAAGTGTCGTCTCGGATCAGCCTGCGCAGTCCGCGCAGGCTAATCCGAGACGGCACTTTACGACTACATTAGATTTTGTGCTATAGTAGACTTGTGCAAAACAGAAAATTACATTAAAACGGAAAGTGTCGTTTCGGATTAGTCTGCATGGACTGCGCAGGCTGATCCAAGACGACACTTTACGCAAATGTCCGAATGCCCCTTTTCACGTGTTGCAAGCCATATGAGCTATGCTCTGTGACAAGGGGGCTTCCTGCATCTGCAAAAAATATTGACCTAGATTGCACAGGCTGACCGGAGTCGAAAATTTTTGCTTTTTGTAAATTTTCTGCATGTCCAGGGACAATTCTAACTCAGGAATCAGTAGGTTGATAGACAAAATGGACTTTCAGGTTCCATGATCATGTGATGACTAGCTTGGTATCATGCATCACAGAGATGCATTAAACCGTCTTTTGCCAAAGCATTGCTCATACTTTATAGTTCCTTTCTCCCACTAAGCTTTGTGACATTCATGACCTCATATATTTGAATTATCCCATAAATGTCACCTTATAACTTGGTTTTATCCACAGAATGTTCAAAGTAACAAATTCAAATTAAATTTTTCCAATAGCAGAAAAATTGCTGTTGAGTGAGGAGAGAAAGTTGATGAGCAATAGAGCATAAAAAGGATGTACCTTGCTGTTTCCAATTTGAACATCTTGAACTTTGGCACATTTGATGATTTGATGGCAAGCATTAGGTGATGGGTCTACATGGTAAGCTAGAGGAAAAGCTATAAACTTGTACCTGCAAAAAGATATATGGCCTGCAACACGCAAAAAGGGGCATTCGGACATTTGCATAAAGTGACGTCTCAGATCAGCCTGTGCAGTCCTTGCAGGCTGATCCGAGACGATACTTTCCGACTACATTTGATTTTTTTCCTACAGTAGACTTACCCGAAACAGAATATTATAAAAGAACGGAAAGTGCAGTCTCGGAACAGCCTGCACAGACTGCGCAGGCTGATCTGAGACAACACTTTACGCAAATGTCCGAATACCCCTTTTCGCATGTTGCAGGCCATATATTGCTGTCAATATACCACTGTTTCCAACAATCATTTATAACAACTTAACCCTCACAGCCCCTTTCACAACTGTGATCCCCTTTCAGGCAACTGTAGAACAAGCTCATATTGCACAAAACTTGCAGTCTGATCATTGATCTACACTTTACATTTTACCAGGACATTATGTATGAAATGTAACACTGAGACTGCATTTCGTATTGTTGTATTTCTACACTGAAAATGTCCATTGGGGATTTTTGGTAACCTGAGCTAGTATTTTCTCCTTCTGTTGACAGCAAATGTTTTCAAATTTGGCAAGTCTAAAATCTTGTTGTTTGGTTTTCTACGCTAACAAACCAACCACTCAAGCCACATTTAATTTGTTGTCTGCAAATGCTTTCAATTTGGACAAATCTAAAATTTTGAAGTATGGTAAAAAATAAGAAATAATCAAAATTGCACCTCTTGAGGAACACATCGAATGGAAGCCTAACTGCATAACCAAGTCGCCGTATCTTTGTCGTCTCTAAAACTCCAGTGCTCTTTAACTGTTCTGTTACTATCTTTGGATCAAATACACCAGACAGTTTCTGATGGTTCGGTTTAATGCACCTGTGAGAGAGAATTTTCATAAAAATAATTTTTTTTTTTTTACTTGTTTCAAAACCACAAACCTAGGATCTTTAAAGTTGAAAGCATCTATAAACAACAAAATTGAAAGTGACACAAATGAAGCTAATGAACTTTGACGGGGTAGAAAACATGGTGGGAAAAGAAGAAAATGCTGGCTACCAGCATTTTCTCCTTTTCTCACCATGTTTTCAAAAGCCTTCTCCAACAGGTCATGAAGACTCAGGATTGTGTGGTAAAAGATTGATGAAAACTTAATAATGTCATTATTCCTGAAACAAATCTGCTGCTAATACTGTAAAAGTGGATATTATCGCGGGTCTAAAATTTCGCAAATAACAAAATACTGACCATACGCATGTTTATATTTCTGGGAGAAGTATTATCATTCTCATTCAATTTAACAACTCCCCATTTCACTTTGATGAAACATATTTGAATGTCTTTAATTGGCAGTATTAACAGCCCCTAGACTAGTATTCTGGTCGACTTTGATGAAAAAAAAAATCACTCATTGATGTCGACAAGGGTCCCTGTCAATCGCTCCCACATGCCCAAGTGTCTTGGTAAAATATACTCTTGTCTAGCTTCAATTTACGCTGGCAGATACCTTTGCAGTTTTTAGCAATACGCAAAAAAACGCAAAGATTTCCACCGTGTGAACATTTCCGGTTTTACAGTAACTTTGAAGGCATCCATGTTGAATTCGGAAAATCATTATCAAATGTCATTTTACACAAGTATACAAATGAAAACATTGAGGCACAAGGCAAAACTGCTTGCTAAAATAGATTTGTCCATCAGCCACAATGTTTTGAAAATGGTCTCACTGTAAAGGTAATGACTGTAAATCCTTGGAGCACCACATTAACCAAATTCATGTACTGAACCATGCTTTGGCAAAAAAGGGATGCATGATACAAGGAAGTCATTACATAAATTATGAATCCATAATTCCATTTGGACCAACAACTGACTGGATCATGAAGTAGTACGATCCTTGGACCTGCAGATTGATTGATTGATTGATTGATCGCATGGTGTTTAAAGCTATTATCAACAATATTTCAGTTATATTATGGCCGCCAGTGCACCTATCCATGCTTTCCTAGAGTCTCTTTTACCAGTACTCCACACAATTTTCTTTCCAAGCCACTGGCTGCTTTCCCACATAACCATCGTTGAGACAATGGTCAGCGGTGGGAGAGGAATGAATCCTTTTGCAATGACTATCATCAATCCTTGGACAGAAATTGACCAAACAAGGGATCGAACTCACGACCCCGTTCTCAAATTCTGAACACAACCGACTAAACTACAGGGGCTTGGCATTGGACCTGCAGAAATTTTATGACTGGCAAGAAGTTTCGACCCATGTCAGCCTGCAAATGCATGAAGCCCCCTTTTGATGGAGCTTGGCTCCAAATTTTTATTTTATAGTAGGTTGCTTATGAATAGAATGTCTCAGCAGAGACAATTATCTTTGCTATCAATGTACTCACCGTATAAAATGTGGCTCTCCCCCTTTCAGTTTATCCACCAACATTTGTAGTGAGTTCTGAAGTAAATGGTGGTAAATCATCAAAATTGCTAAAAACATTAATGATAATGTAATGATTACAGTTATCCTACAATAATTGCATCAAAGATTCTACACTGTCTCTTTTACTAATTCTTTACCAGATGACAAAATTTTAGACTCATCCAAATTCAAAGCATAGTTAGACAACAAATTAAATGGGACTCAAATGGTGGAGTTTGTCTCTGAATGGGTAGAAAACACTGAAGGAAAAAGGAGAAAATGCTGGTGACCAGCATTTTCCCCCTTTTTTCACAATGTTTCCAAAAGTCCTTCTATCACAGTGACTCAGGATTGTTTGGTAAAGGATTATGTTATAGGAATGTCATACACTAAAAAAATGTATAAATTATAATGTTTTTGAATATTTTGAAATATCTATGCTTTTTTAAGCTTACAAACCTTGAAATGTGCTGTAACAGAATTGGGTTTATCAGTCAATGGTATATCCTGAAACATCTCATGCATTCTGTAACATAATAAAATATAAGATTAAGCCTTTATCAGACGACAGAATTTTGAACTTGATCAAACTGAAAAGTATTAGCGGATGATAAGTTACATGTAACATCCATCTTAATCAGTATGGTCTCCTTTCCCCACAATGATTTCTTTGTGACGTTAAGTTTGGGGTATTTCAATGGCTGTAAAGCTGAACAACTATTGCAAAGTAACTCGTACACAGAATGGTAAAATTGAAACAGGATCTGCTGACAACAAATCAGATGTAGCTGGAATGCTAGAGCACAGGAACATTGTAAGAGATGGAGTATTTTCTTTTAAAAGATCAATTTCTCCCCTTGTTATCACAATATTTCACACATATGCATATATTCAAACTTTATTCATGCTGCAATGCAGCCATTTTTTTTAAAGGTGTTCGCTTTGCTATAAATTTGTTTCAAGAGTTATCGTGTCAATCCTTTACCATACATTCCCGAGTTTTAACAATCCTGAGACACAAGGCTTCAAAAACATTGTTGCAAAAGGAGAAATGCAGGTAACAAACACTTTTTAATTTCTGAGACACATTCATATTGTCATCTAAAAATACTTTGAATCTGAACAAGTCTGAGACTTTGTTGTTTGGTAAAGCATTAACTCTTAGCCAATCAGCAAAATTTTAGACTTGTCTGAGTCCAAAGTATTGGTAGACAACAAAATAAATGTGGCTAAAACAGTGAAAATGGTCTTTGAAAGGGTAAACATTGTGACAAACAGAGAATTTGCTGAATACTTATATTTTCTACTTTTTCCACTTCATTTTCCAAAACCTCCTTCCACGAGATTGTTAATAACTCTGGATTGTGTGGTAAAGGGATTACACATATGCAAAAAAGATATAAAAAGTGATAAAAAAGTTTATAACAAACTTTTGACGAAGCTTCCTTCCAGCCTGCCTAGATAAACTATCACCCGGAGCAAACTGACGCTTCTGGGGTTGCTTCAACGCAAGTTTCGTCCAACTCTTTCTCGTAGAACCATGTCTGAAAAAGAAAGCAAACAAAGTCTATGCATGTTAGGTTTTGTTCCAGGCACTTTTAACTCTTTACCAAACTTCAAAATTTTAGACCAGTCCAGATTGAAAGCATTTGTACAGAACAAATTTAACTGTGGCTTTGCTATTGAAAGGATAGCAAAAAATAGTGGGAAAAAGGAGAAAATGCTGGCTACCAGCATTTTCTCCTTTTCCCACTATGTTTTAAAAGCCTTCTTTCTTAGGGTCGTTAAAACTTGGTATTGTGTGGTAAAAGGTAAAATTGGCATCCAATCAGATTTCAGTTTGCAAGTTGTTGAGAAAGTCTTAACTAAGACTAGTAATTTCTATTTGCATTCAAAGATAGCTGTAACTCTTTACCAGACGACAAATTTTAGGACTTGTCCAAATTGAAAACATTTGCAGACAACATTTTCAATATGACCCAAACAGTGAGATCTGTATCTAAAAGGGTAGAAAACACTGTTGGAAAAGGGAGAAAATTCTGGTTACCAGCCTTTTCTCCTTTTCCCACCATGTTTTCAAAAGCCATCTTTATCAGGGTTGTGAAAATTCTGGATTGTTTTGGTAAACGGTTAAAATTAGATTATAGACAGGAATACATGTAGAATACACAGTTCCTATTATTGTTTCTTTAACCCTTTACCAAACAATCCCTGGTTTTCACGACTCCGGGAAGGAAGGCTTTTGAAAACATTGTGGGAAAAGGAGAAAATGCCAGCATTTTCTCCTTTTCCCACAATGTTTTCTACCCTATCAAAGGCAGAAATCATCATTTGAGCTACATTTAAATTGTTGACTTCAAATGTTTTCAGTTTGGTCTGGTCCAAAATTTTGTCGTGTGGTAAAGGGTTAAATTTCCCATCTAGTTCGATATGGGGAAGCTGTCATTGTGTAACAAGGGATGAATAAACTTTCTACGCAGAAGAAAAACGGTTGCCCTTGTAGCTTAGCCTGATTATGCAACTGTGTTATGGTTTTGAAGGTCACAAGTTTGAATCCCAGTGGAGGCAAGTTATTTTTCAGCATCTGTTTTGTTGTTTTTCCCAACTATTAGTAATCAGTCAAGTCCGTCTGAATTTTTCTTCCAAAATAACTCCCCTCCCCCGTCTGTCTGTCTGTCTGTATGTCCGTCTGTCTGTCTGTCTGTCTGTCTACGACACATATTTCGGTCCACATTTTTTAATGGGTTATCGTTCTTGTCATTTGTAAGGTGATAAAGTCCGACAGACAGTGTATTGCAGAAATTACAAATAATGCCTTAATCAGAAAAGGATGTTTAGAGGGGTGTCATCGGAAATTAACCCTTTCACAATTACAGTGGTCTTTGTGGCCAGTGTGGATCAAGATCATACCACACAAAATGTGCAGTCTGATCTCTGATCTACAGTGTCCATCTTGCCAAGACAGTCTGGAAAAATTCTGAAATTTCTGTTATCTGGGTATTATTTCTGGACTTTGAGTCTGCTGGGTTTAGTCTGTGTAGTTACGGTTTATGGAAATGTTACGTGTAAGTCTTCATATAAACTTTACCTCATATCTAGAGTACCAGCATCTGAGACTTTAGCAGTAAACAGCTCATTGACTAAATTATTTTGACTATTCTCCATCAAACTTTGCATGTTGGAACTTAAGATGTCTCTGTTTTTCCCAAGAAATCCAATAGCATTATAAGTGACCTGTAAGAAAAAGAATATAGGAATATTGGAAATACTAAAAGTACTGACAGACTGCCCAAAGTGGAATAAATGCCATGAAATTTTTTTTTTTTGCTTAATCTTTAACCCTTTACCACACAATGACGCCTTTTGACGCCCCTAAAAAAGAGGCCTTTTGAAAACATTGTGGGAAAAGGAGAAAATGCTGGTAACCAGCATTTTCTCCTTTTCCCACAATGTTTTCTACCCTATCAAAGAAAAGTTGCGTCATTTGAGCCACTATGAAATTTTCGTCTGCAAATGCTTTCAATTTGGATAGGTCTTAAATTTTGCCGTGTGGTAAAGGGTTAATCTAAAAAGCAAAAAAAAAGAACATGTTAATTTGATGTTTTAGTGCTTGAATTTTTACTTTCATATTGGTTGAGTGAACTCATAGCTAGATGAGACCTACAATACCCTTCAAAACACAAGGATGAAAAAATGGTTGCGTTGGGATAAGTAATGAAAAGTCTGATTTGCATAGGCCACTGACTTGATTTACATATAAGCAAACATCTTGTATCTCGTCAATTATATCATGATCAGTCTTTGTTTTTGTAAGTAGACATCGTTCAAATTTAAGCGGTAGACATTTTGCAGTTTATGTCAGTACTGCCTTATTCAACCCTTTACCAAACGACAAAGTTTTAGACTTGGCCAAATTGAAAACATTTGCAGACGACAATTCAAAAGTGGCTCAAATGGCGGAATTTGTCCTTAATAGAGTAGAAAACATTGTTGGAAATGGAGAAAATGCTGATTACCAGCATTTTCTCCTTTTTTCATCAATGTTTTCAAAAGGCTTTTTTCCCAGGGTCGTTAAAACCAGGGCTTGTTTGGTAAAGGGTTAACAGAATATTGATATCTAATTAAGAATTATATTCTGTGGGGCAGTATTTGGCCATTGTTGGCTTTTTGTATTTGCGTTTGAACCTCATTTACTCTCAATAGCATCAATCTTATGATCGCTAGTCTAAAAATGGGTATAAATAGTCAAAAATCTTAAAGAATCTTGCATTCTAATATTCTTTTTGTGGCAGAGACAGACTGGTTGAATTGTTTCCTCTTACAATAAATTTGCAACACACAATTTTTAGAACATCCTTTTAACTTTACCATATAGCAAAATTTTGGACTGGTCCTAATTAAAAATGTATGCATATGACAAATTCAGTATTACTCAGATGAAAGAATTTGTTCATGAAAGGGCAAAAGAGCCTAATGCTGACAGCTTTTGAAAACATTGTGAGAAAAGGAGATAATGCTAGTATACAGCAATTTCTCCACTTCCAACAATATTTTCTACCCATCTAAGGGCAAATCCAATCATTTGACACACATCTAATTTGTCGTCTGCAAATCCCTTCAATTTGGACAAAAATTTTGTCATTTTGTATATAGATAATTCAGGGTTGGTTTTTTCACCAACGATTCTTTAGAACATTCCAAGTCATGTTCTGGAGAAGTTTCTAGATTTGATAGTAACAAAACTTCTGATTGGCTAAACCAAATGGTTTAGCCAATAATGAGTTGTGTTACTTTCAAATCCAAAAATCTTGGAGAATAAGACTAAGAACATTTTTACAAATGGTTAGTAAATATGGACCCCGGGTTTCATACTTACCAACCCAGCATAATGGCTAACAGCAAAAACTGGTTCCCTGTGTTTGGATTTCCTGTAGAGATCAGTTTTTATGAACTGTTTGTTGAGTTTATCCACTAGAGTCATGTCTGTTGTCTTGGCAAGCATACATTCTTCTTCTAGCAATGAAAACAATCCCATTGGCCTCTGTAAAAATGGTCAAATTTTCAGTTTATTCATTTACCAAATGATTTCAAAGTTTTAATGACCATGGGGAAATTCAGCTTTAGAAAACATTGTGGGAAAAGGAGAAAATGCTGGTCACCAGCATTTTCTCCTTTTTCCACAATGTTTTCCTTAAAAGATAAATACCATCATTTCAGCTATATTTGATTTGTCGTCTGCAAGTGTTTTCAGTATGAACAAGAATAAAATATTATCAGCCGTGATAGAGTTAATCAAAATGGCTGAAATGACGGTATTTATCTTTTAAAGGGTAGAAAACATTGTTGTAAAAGGAGAAAATGCTGGTTACCAAAATTTCTCCAAGCCACTAGCTGTTGTCTAATATTTGGATCCCATTATAAGTGAGACTTCTAAAGCCCTCCATACACAAATACTTGTTTGGTAACTTAGAATTAGTAGTTTTTGCCTATGGATTATAAAATCCTATAATACAAGTTCTGCCTTTGTGGCTGTGATTTCATCTGTTCAAACTTTAATTCATGTTAATACTACAAATTTCATAAGATTTTTTTCAGTCATTGTTGCCTTGCCTGGTAGTGCAGTTGGTAGCAAACAGGACTTGAGAACAAGTGTTCACCAGTTGGAATCCCCAGCTCAAGCTGATTTCTTTCAGAAGACTGATGATAGTAGTTGCAAAAGGATTCATTCCTCTTTAACCCCTGATCATTGTTTCCACGATGGTCATGTGGGAATGCAGCCAGTGCCTTGGGAAGAAAATATTTCTAGTAACATAAACTCCAGGAAAGCATGGATAGGTGCACTGGCCGCTGTAATATTACTGAAATAATCGTAAAATGGCATTTAACACCATATAATCAATCAATCTATTACAGTCAATGTCAGCGAAATTGCATCAGGAAGTAAGGTATAAAATTCAAATTTTACCTGGAAGAGTAGATTCAAAAGTTCAGTGTTGTTGGTGAACTTTAATTTTGGGGGTTTGATACCTTCTTGTTGGAATTCTTGTAGCTCTAATACAAAGATGTGTTCATTAAAGTAGTGCTGTAGGCGCTCATTGGCAGCATTAATACAGAGTTGCTCTAAAGAGTTGTGCTGGAAATTTTCAAAACCAGCCATATCTAGAATACTGATGATAAATCTCTCTCCCTCCCTGAAACAGATAGGGTTACTTCAATCCATTTACAAGTTATAATGACCCTGAGCAAAAAAACCTTGTGGGAAAAGGAGAAAATGCTGGTAACAGCATTTTCTCCCTTTCCCACAATGTTTTCTTCCCTTCTTAAAACTAATTTAAATTTTTTAGTCACATCTATTTCATTGCCTGCAAATGCTGTCAATTTGGACAAGGTAAAAATTTTCTAACTTGGTACAGATTTAACACACAATTGTGAGTTTTAACAACTCTGAACTGAAAGACTTTAAAAGGATTGTGGGAAAAGGAGAAAATGCTGGTACCCAGCATTTTCTCCATGTCCCACAATGTTTTCTACACTTTCATTGACACCTTATATTAGTTGTGCTGTATTTGATTTGTCATCTGCAACTGAATTTAGCTGAGTCTGAAATTTCATTCTTTGGTAAAGAGTTAATCCATAAACACTTGAACAAATGACAGAATTTTTGAACAATAAAAATTAAAAGCAATTGCAGCATTAAATGAAGCTTAAATGATTGGATTTGTTTTTGAAAGACTAGAAAACATGGTAAGAAGAAGAGAAAATGCTGGTTACTGTACCTGCATGTTCTCCTTTACAAACAATATTTTCAAAATCCTTTTCCTCTTCAAAGACATTGAAACTGGAGATTGTTTGGTAAAGTGTTTCGGCGCCATAGGTGAAAACAGTAACTTTTGCAGATAGCACAGATCAAGATCAGACTGCACATGAATGTGCAGTCTGATCTTTGATCTATACCATCCGCTTGTGTAGTCAAGCCTATACAATCAAACTCTTTGAAAGTTTCAATGGATTGTATTTAGAGCTGTCGAAAGAGGTCGAGTTTATTTATTTGGTGCTGAAAGAGTTAAAAAGGTGGGAAACATTAAAAAAAGATAAAATGATGGTTACCAACACTTTCTTCTCCTCCCACACTGTTTTCAAAAGCCTTCTTCCAAGAGTCTAACAACACCAGATCATCTGGTGAAAGTAGAACATACATATCATCTCTTCTTGAGTTGTAATGAACATATTGCAAGAAAAGTTGAATATTTGATGCAAAACATTGACAAGTCCTTTTTCCACCATATTTTTTTAAAGTCTTTACTGGACAACAAGATTCTAGACTCCTCGAAATTTACAGATGACAAGTGCATCTAAAATGATGAGATTTGTCTGAGGAAGGGTAAACAACATCATGATTATAAGCATTTTCTACTTTTCCCACAATGTTTTTAAAAGCCTGTTTCCTCAGGGTTGTTAATATGAAATTAATTGGTAAAGAATTGAATTAAAAGCTAAATAAATTTAGAAATTGATCCATACACAAAACTCTTTACCATACGACAAAATTACATACCTGTCTAAATTCAAAGCAATTGCAGACAACAAATTAAAATTACTCAAAACTGAAATTTCTCTTTTGAATTGTACAAAATGTTGTGGGAAAAGGAGAAAATACTGGTTACCAGCATTTTCTCCTTTTCCCACAATTTTTTCCAAAGCCTTCTTCATAAGGTTTGTTGAAAGTCGGAATTGTGTGGTACAGGGTTAACAAACTCACTATTAGGGATATATCGAATCTATAACTCACCTCTGCTCATCCTCGTGTAACATAAAATTCACTTGTTGTACGATCCAGCTGAACAATTTTGTATAGATGGACATAGCAAGGGAATCTCTCCCTGTGACAGCCTGGCTTAAGGACTTTATATAAACTATTCTTTCACCTGTGAATAAACACAAACTACACCTGTCAAAGTTGGTGACCAAATTTCCCACTATGCAATCGATTGAGAAAAGATGGTTGTTGTCTTGGATGGGTTAAGTTTATCCGCCAAGGCGGAGGAATAGCGGGTGAGCCAAAGGCAAACCAGATAAATTCCGGAATCAAGCCTGATAAACTTAACCCATCAAAGACACCAACCACCTATTCTATTTATTCTGTTTCTCATTTATAATCCATATCTGACTAAATTGAATATAGTGCTCAAACTAAGGCACATAGAATCTATTCACATCTTTTTCACTATCAGAAAAAATAAAGAATTATGTAAAATATTCTGAATTTTGCGGCTGCAATAATGATGTCGTGATTGATATTAAATTTGAAATCTGAAATTAGCCTGCTGAAAGATGTTATGGTAAAAGAATTCTATTTTATACTTAAATATTAAGAAAAATCAACATAGGTATCTTATTTTAAGCAATAATTTTACTGTAAAATATTGATTTAAATTACCAGCACTTAAAAAAGTAGTTCTGGCTGGTCACATGACCAAATGACATAATAAACCCAGTCACATGGTCAACTAACAGTATATCAACAAGTTTATATGACCCCCATGTTATACAATTGGATTTATAGGCTGTAATGGGATAAAACTCATCACATACACCAGGGAACAAAATTTCAGACTCATCCATATTCTAAGCATTTCAAAACAATCAATTAATTTTTGGCACAAATTATCGAACTGGTCTGAGGGAAAGTAGAAAACATTATACCAAAAAGGACAAAATGCTGGTTACCGGCATTTTCTGTTTTCTACAAAATGTTTTCAAAAACATTCTTCTCTGGGTCCTTCAAACACAGGATTGTATGGTAAATACTTAAACTACCTTTTAAAAACATCATAGGAAAAGTAAGCAAATTGCTTCCTTACTGACAAAATTTTGTACAATTGTCAGAAAAGATAATTACCATTTTTCACGAGAGGTCTCCCATTTTGTCACTTAAGCCTTAAATTGCTTTTTACTACCATAGCTGCTTTTGCGGCCAGTGTAGATCAATATAGGACTGCACAAAATGTGCAGTCTGATCTTGGATCTACACTGTCCGCTTTACTGAGACAATGTAAACATAATTGAGCTTGATATTTTATTCATATGGGTTTTATTTCAAGATTCAAAATGACGTTTTGACATTCGGTGCTCTAAGGGTTAAAAAGTTTTCTGCGTGTCTAGTGATAGCCTATTCAGAAATAGGTAAACTCTCTTACAGACAAAGAAATGCTTGTCCTAATTCAGAGCATTTGCTGACAACAACTTCTATGAATCTCAAATGATGGTATTTGTCTTTCAATTCGTATAAAACACTGAGGGAAAAGGAGAAATGCTGTTTACCATGTTTTCTAAAGCTGTTTTTCTATGGGTAGATAAAACTCAGGATTGTTTGGTAAGGGTTAAAAAGGACTTACCTCTGACCCAGTTAACATTGGCAAGTAGTACAGATATCAAATCTTCTGCTTTCACAGACAGCAGTACAGCAGCTGAAAAAACAAAACAGTGCCCTAATGTTCAATGTTACGTTTTCAAAAATTTGTTACAAGGTAAAAAGACGTCATCAAAAGTATAATGTTTTCTGCTTCTTCTCTTAACTCTATACCAAACTACAAAATTATAAAAAGGAGCATAACTATGTCAAAAATACTTTGATGGTTACCTAATCTTAATGTATGGGTTCCTCTTTTAATAGTTAACAACTTGTCTGAGTTTGAAACAAATATCTTCTGTATTAACAGAGATATCATAAAATGTCATAGTTTTTGCACGACGACGCAGACAACAACAGTGCTATGGTAATGACTCAACTTTTTCTTTGGTTTAAAAATTAACCTGTAGCTAGAAATAACTTCTGTCTGCAAAAAACATACCAAAATCTATCTCATCCTCGTTCATCACCATGACCTCGTCTGACTCAGGTTCTACTGCCATTTCTATGTTACATAAGTGTAAAATGGCCGCCAATAAGGCAAATACTACATCCATATCCTACAGAAAGATAAACAAGAGCAACACATGCGGGTGCCAAAGCTCAACTGCAATAGCTTGATTTTGAGCGAAAATTTTAAGTAAAATAGGGGCATAACTGTGTCAATAATACTTTGACAGCTACCTGCCCTTGTTGTATAGGTTCACCTAAAGATAGTTAAGGACCTGTCCAAGTTTGAAGTAAATATTTTCAGAAATAACAGAGATATTGCAAAATGTGAAAATTTTTGCACGACAACGACGAACCAATGATGACAACGCCAGGGCTATGCCAATAACATGTCAATTTCTCCAAAAACAGCCAAGCTAATACAATGAGATATGTTCTTACAAAAAGGGGTTTAATGTACCTCCATGATGCATCATACCAATCAAGTCATCATGTAATTATGGATCCATAAAATCCATTTTGCTTCACAACTGACTAAATCATGAGGTTCACTAGTTCTTTGACATGTCAAAAATTGAAAAATAACAAAAAGTTTCGACAAGTTAAACGCAGATCAAGTAACTGAAGAATTGCATTTGAAAGGAAAGAAAACTTTGTTGGTTACCAACCAATTCTCATGTTCCCGCAATGTTTTCAAAAGCCTTCTTCCTCAGAGTCACAGGTTATAATTTGGTAAAAAGACAAGAAGCAGTATGCTACCAAATGAAAGAAAATGTGTTAAAGTCTTTACCAGACGACAAAAATGCAGACTTGTCCAATTCAAAAGCATTTGCAGACAACAATTTAAAATGTGAATAAAATGATTAAAAGGGTAGAAAACATTGTGGTTACCAGCATTTTCTCCTTATCCCACAAAGTTTTCAAAAGGTTTTTTCCTCAAGATCATTAAAAGTCTGGAATGTGTGGTAAAGGGCTCAACTATTTTCCAAACAACAAAATTAGGATGACACACATGCAGAGAAAGACACGGCTACAACAATAAGGTTTTCTTTTATAACAGTCAGTCCGTCTGTATGTCTATCTATCACACAGTCACAATGTATGATGCACAAAAATCACAATAACTATTTTTCTTTTTACAGGGATGTTGTCTAAGTTGTCTGTATCAAATTTGTGTGCAGAATGAAAATGACTTAAAACGATTCAAGTAAATTGGAGACCAGACAATACCTGATTTGTAAATCCTACAATAGGCATGATGCGTCGAAGATTTTCCATGGCCTCTGAGTATCCTGTAAAATCTATGGCTGATGGTATCACTGGGTCACCGTGACCTGGATCTATTATTCTACAAACAAGGACAAATAGAGATAACTCCTTACCAAATGACAAAATTTTAGACTGGTCCAAATCAAAAGCATCTGCAGATGATAAATTAAAGATGGTTCAAATGACAAAATTTGTCCTCAAAAGGTTAGAAAATGTGGAAAAAGGAGAAAATGTTGGTTACAAGCATTTTCTCCTTTTCCCATAATGTTTTCAAAAGCTTTCTTTCTTCCTCAAGGTTGTTTGAAGTCGGGATCAGGATTGTGTGGTAAAGGGGGTTACACCATTCTTTAGCAAGACAAGTTATAATTTTCATTTCTTTTTTCTCTCATACCGTATTTCTCCTAATAAAAGCACTCTCCCTAACAGTAGCTCTCACCCCCCTCCCCCCCCAAAAAAAACACTTAAAATCATGATAAACTAATGTACATTAGTTGATAAAAATGACAATATTTGAAGAATTTGATGAATATATCCTCTAATTTGATTAGTATTTCCTCTTAAACAATCACTAAAACACAAAAGAAATTAAAAATTGGACAGACTTTTTGCTTTGAAAATTGGGTACAAAATAAAGGCTCCCTATCTTTGTTTTGCATAGCTCCCGGGGGCTTTTATTAGAAGAAATACGGGTAACTTTTCATTTTAATTTGGTCATGACTTCTCTGCCAATACCTACTTCACAATAAATGTTTCTTTTTTCAAACAACTGGCTTTTCACAATCATCTAAAGATTTTAGAGAAAACAATCTTGGGATTTTTATTTTATTTTACTTGTCCTCTTATCAATTCCATAACCAAGAACTTTTTTGACGTAAACAAGTTTCCAACACAAAATCAGCAACACCATGGCAGTCAGTGTGCTATAATACATGCCAAAGTACCAAAAAAGAACATTTTTATCAAGGAACTGGCTGATCTCCCACTTCTGGACAAAGTCGAAGTCTGCTGCGTCTTACACCTGTCAAACACAGTCAACTTGTGCATACAAATCATGGTTCAATAAAAGAGGAAAAGACTGTGTGAAGTTTTCCTTTCCATAGTTTAACCCTTTAACACACAATCCCTGGTTTTCACGACCCTAGGAAGGAAAGCTTTTGAAAACCTTGTGGGAAAAGAAGAAAATGCTGGTAACCAGCATTTTCTCCTTTTCCCACAATGTTTTCTACTCTTTCAGAGACAAATTTTATAAATTGAGACACATTTAATTTGTACGTCTGCAAATGCTTTCAATTTGGACAAGTCTCAAAATTTTGTAGTTTGGTAAAGAGTTAAAAATAATACTGACAAAATTGAATTGTTTATAATTCAAAATCTCCCCTAATGCAAATGGACAACTACATTTGATTCATGCTCTGTGAAGAGGGAGCTTTATGCATCTGCAGAAAGTATTGACCCATGCCAGCCTGCAAAGTCTGTGCAGGCTGACATGGGTCGAAACTTTTTTACAATAGGTCAATTTTCTGCATGTCAGAGAACCTTTCTACCTCATTTTTGACAATGTAGAATCAAGATCAGACATTCTGTGCTGTTTGATCTTGATCTACACTGTCCACAAATGGCCAATGTACCTAAAGTTTGCTTTAAAATACTACAAGTTAACAAACCTGTATCTTTCTGGGGCTTCAAGGAAATACCGTTTTCTCTCATCTTCTGTAAAACCACACATCATATTGTAGAACACATGAAAATTCTTCTCCCCTGGTGACTGTCGAACAATCCGACTTTTTTCTAGCATATGCTCGGTGATTGTTGCTATGGAAAACAAAAACAGGTTGTTGCTATAAAACTTGATATACCCATATACTATACCAATCTAATTCAATCTAAATAGGACCAAAAAGTTAACCCTTTACAGACGTTTAATGACACTGAGAAAGAAGCCTGTTGAAAACGATGTAACCAGCATTTTCTCCTTTCCCCACAATGTTTTTTCTCCCTTTTAAAAACAAGCATCATCATATAAACCATATTTAGTTTATTCTCTACAGATGCTTTCAATATTGATGAGTTTAAAATTTTGTTGTGTGGGAAAAATGTAAAATTATCACTATTTTCAAATCTATCAAATAAAAAAAGTTAAGTGAAAATATATACCTGGTATAGAGTAAAGCACAAGAATGAGACACCTGTAATCTGTGATTTCTCTGAATGGTTTTTTCACTGAGGATAAAATTGGTTTGTGGCCATGTCTGATCCAAATTCTAAACCCTTGACCGAACAATACTCCATTTTAACGACCCCAAGTAAAAATACTGTTGAAAACATTGTGGGAAAAGGAGAAAATGCTGGTGACCAGCATTTTTCCAGTTACCACAATATTTGCTTCTTTTCCAAAAACGCATTTTAATTTTCGAGGAACAATCATATTGTTGTCTGCAAATGCTTTCAATTTGGACAAGTCTAAAAAAATTTGTCATTTGGTAAAGAGTAAAGTGCCGACAGACTATTCAGAGGCATGATGGGCAATGAAGTCTCTTTTTTTCCACACAATTTTTTCATACTTGTCGCAAAAACTATTTTTAGCGCTTCAGAATTGATAGAATTGAAAACTGATAACGTCAGCTTAAGCTTAAGATGTTCAACAAACATAAGTTGAGGTTTAACTCTTTATGAAACGACAAAATTTTAGACTTGTCCAAACTGAGAGCAATAATTTTGCAGACAACAAAATACATGTGACTCAAAAATTGAAATTTGTTTTGAGAAGGGTAGGTAACATTGAAGGAAAAGGAGAAAATGCATGTTACCAGCATTTTCTCCTTTTCCAACAGTGTTTTCAAAAACTTTCTTTCTCAGGGTCGTTAAAAATCAGGATTGTTTTGTAAAGGGTTAATAAATGAATACATGTAAAAAGATTGTGACAGAAAAAAAACTAGAGCTATCACTAAACGTGATCATACCCCCCACCAGCTCCTTGTCACAAAGCAGGTCTTTGTCACAGAATGCAGAATGGTTTAGTACAAAAGCAAAAGTTCAAGGGAAGATAATTCTGCAACAAATCGCAGCAGGGTCATGGAAATTGCACATGCACAACTTCATATATATAGGAACACTGTGTGTAAATTTGAGTTCAGTACCTGAAAAACTGTCTGAGTATTTTGCCAGACAAATTTGTGTCTACCGACAGACGGACGGATGGACGGACGGACAGACAGCCATGGCGATTCCAGTATACCCCCCTCCACTTCGTTGTGGGGGGTATAATAAGTAAACCTATCAGAGAAGATTACTAACCCCCAATTATCTCCCCTGATTCTGTAAAAATCAGTTCAATCAGTTTACCAAATCGGCTGGAATTGTCATTCATCACAGTTGTTGCATTGCCAAATGCTTCAAGAAGAGGATTTACCTGAAAGCATTGTGGCTTTTATGAACAGTGTAGAAGATCACCTGGCACAATATGTGTAGTTAGATCTTGGATTTCATTGATTGTTCAATGATTGATTGATTGTTGTTTTATGCCATTTTCAACCTATTTTAGTATCATGTATAACACAGTGAACAGTGCATATGTCCACGTTTTCCTGGAGGTCCTTTTACAGAAGCTTGTTATTACCTACATTGCTAGCAGTGTCAAATAATGTGACAGAAAAATGAATTCTGTGGCAATGACTATACTCATTTCCATAGAAAAATCTTGGCCAAGCTTGGGACTGAACCAGCAAGTCTGGGTTTTGATCTTGGATTTCATGTACTTGTGTGCAATATTCTGGTACGAAAAGAAATATATAAACAGAGCTCTGGTAATAGAGGAATAAGTGCATCTCTGAGATGCATTTACCAAGAAAGTCATAAAATCCATTACACCCAACAACCAACTGAACCATAAGGTAGACTGGTCCTTGGACATGAAACAAATTGACCAATAGAAAAAAGTTTTGACCTAGGTTAGTCTGGGCAGGCTGACATCGCTCAATGCTTTTAGCAGCAGATATATTAAATTCCTTTTTCACAGAGCACGGCTCATACATTTTGCAATATTCAGTATTTTGTTGTAACTGATAATACATTCAAATAACATTTATTACATTCAACCCAACATTTTTTATCCCTACAGAAGACTGCAAAAATGGTATGAAAAAGGGAGTAACTGATCATAGCAAGCAATTGCCTCTGGCCTCTTTTCTCTGTTTTCCATACTCATGGAAAAAATATGATCTTGATTCCTTCAAATCATAGATTTTTGTGAAACTTGCAATATTTTTTAAAAAGAGCCTATCCAGTCCATACTAAATTCTTTACCAAACCACAAGTCTTAGACTCTTGTAAAATGAAAGCACCTCTAAAACAAATCAAAAAGTGGTACTAATGAACTGAAGCTCTTTGACAGGATTAAAAAAACATCATGAGAAAAGGAGAAAATGCTGGTTACCAGCATTTTCTCCTTATCCCATAATGTTTCCAAAAGGCCTCTTCCACAGGTTTGTTAAAAAATGGATTGTTTGGAAGAAGGTAAAACATATACATAAAACCTCCTACAGCAATGTATAAGTCTTCTTTTCAATAATTCATTTATGCATTGATTGTTTCTTGGGTCCCATTTCTACTTGATTTGTAGTTACGACCATGTGAAGCCAGCAAAACCAACCACTGCATGTGCCGGTATTTATACTACTTTGTCATTACGCCAGATAATGATGTTAAACGTATATGCATGGAAAATTTTATAGTTTTCCTGTTTAATAACAGCAAAAAATGCAGAGAAAGGCATTTAAAATCAATAAATTGTTGAAATCTTTCAGTTTACACCCTCTATAAACCGTTTCCTTCTATTTTTTATGTAACAGTTACAGAGATATTTTCTCGTGTATGTACACGTTTTAATTAACCGAACTACATCTGTAAACATGTATCCATGCACGGTATATAGGCTAAAGGTGATGATGCAGGATACTTTTTTTGTCTGGTATTGGTTTTATGTGATAAATAGAATCTCACATTTGTGTTAAAGTAAAACCATTTTTATCAAAAGTGTTCCCTAAAATGTATTTGATGCTCACCAAAACAATTTTAGTCAACTTGTTTGATAAAAGTGATAATACATAAACACTCATGTAAGATCTTTTATTCATTTACATGTATTTGGTAGTGAAAGACTTAATGCATGGAAGAAAGCTCTTACTTCAATGATCTTATCCTGTAAAAAGTATTCCTCCTCACACCTGGACAGTCTAACAATCTGGGCAATCAACATTTTTGTAATCTCTGTTTTACCTATATTTAAAATAAGAGAAGAATGCTGTTTTAAGCCAGTTTCAAACCTTTACCAAACGATCTGTTTAAACAAACATGAAAAGGAAGGTAACTAGCAGATTCTCCTTTCCTAACAATGTTTTCTTCCTTTTTGAAAAAAAAAAAAAGAAATAAAATAATTAAAATCCGATTATTTGTGCGACATTGAATGAAGTCGTCTGCAATTCCTTTCAACTGGACATGTCTAAAACTTTCCATCCAGTATAGAGCTGAACATGTTTTCAAAAGCCTTATATCTTAGGGATTTAAAACTTGTGAATGTTTGGTGAAAGGTTAAAAGGCATTGAGAATAGACACTTTACCACATACAGAGCTCCAGAAAGAGCGAGTGATTTTGATTTAAAAATTGCAAAATATAAATCATTCTCCCCTAAACCCTATGTTATAGGTACTCATTAGAATCGTCTCATCGAGACCATTCTAACGACTACCCACAACATAGGATTTGGAAGAGAAATAATGGATTTAGAATACTATCACTCTCTCTTATCTGGAGCTCTGCATACAATCTAAGGTTTTTACCATCTGACGGAAGAAAGATATCGAAAAACTCTTCTCCTTTTTTCATAATGTTTCCTATCCTGTCAGAGAAAAATCTGATCAAGTGAAACAGCTCTAATTTGTCTTTTAAAAATGAACTATACCCTGAGAAAAGGGGTTTTAATAAATCTGCAAAAAGTATCGACCCAGATCAACCTGCCCAGTCTGTGCAGGCTGACCTGGGTTGAAACTTTTTGCTTTTGGTCAATTTTCTGCATATCCAAGGACCAGACTACCTCATGATTCAGTCGCTTTTTTTAAAAAATACATATTACACTCTATTCCCAATTTATTCCTTTTCCCACAATGTTTTTTCCCCCTTCTAAAATAGATTTCCATTTGTGAGTCCCATTTATTTTGTCATCTGCAAATGCTTTCAATTTGCGCCAGTCTAAGATTTGTGATGTAGTAAAGAGTTAAGATACTCCATCTTACCTGATCCGGACTCTCCACTAACCAGTAAACACTGGTTCCCCTGATTCCTCTGCACATTCTGGTAGGCTCGGGAACCAGTAGCATATACATGTGGTTTCAGCTCACTGAGTGTCTTTGCCTTTCCATAAGAATGACCAATTTCATCTCCATACAGGTTCTGGATAACAGTATAGGGATTGACACTTATCAGTATGTCTCCGATGTAAGTCTGAAATAGAAAGTCATTTAGTTGACCAGATAGATCGATTTCACAATAAAAGAAACTACTTGGACCCATCCAATCCCAGTCATTACTTTCTGAAAAACTTGTAACCCTATAAACAACTAAATAAAGCAAACAAACTACAAGAGCACAACATGTGGTGCCAATACTATGGTGCAGTTGCTTTTAGAAATATTTGTAGCTTGATTTTCAGTGAAAATTCTATATCAAAAAAGGGGCACAACTGTATCAAAATATTTAGATGGTTACCTGTCCCCGTGGTATGGGTTCCCCTTTTGATACTTAAAGCTAGTCCGAGTTTGAAGTAGATATCTTCTTTGATGTCAGAGATATCATAAAACCTAAAAGTTTTTGCTCGACGACATAGTCAACAGCAGGGCTATGACAATACCTGGTTGTTTTCTTCAGAAAACACCGAGTTTAAAATTTTACTAATAGTAAAAACTCAACTATTCTGCTTTCACTATTCCTTTCACCTGAATAAAGTTCACAGTATCTGACAGCATAGATCCAAGATCAGATCACATGTGCTGTGTTGTCTGATCTTGTTCTACACTGTCCCCAAAAGCGGGCTGTGTAGTGCTTACAAGCCTACGGATTAAAGCAGAATAGATTTTCGGATTTTCAGATAATATAAACAATACTGAGTGTGGTTTATATGAGTGAAAGGGTCAGGATGTCCTGGTAATCAAATACATGTATCGTTATGTTTCAGATTTCACCAAGTTTAGCCTTTACACAAACACACATCACCACTACAGATCTTGAGAATACTGTCAATAATCATGATGAGCAACTGCTTCTTTTTGCGGACTAATTTCAATTTATGAACGGTGTTTTACACTGCTTTCAGCTGAATTGAATTTACATCAAGGCAACTGCTAGCATTTTTATTTTTATTTCTCTCCAAGGTTTCTCTAGTGCTAGGGTGGGACCCTGCAGTGTCTTGCAAGACTTGCATACTCAACCTTCATTCCATACATTTCTTGCATGACATCCCCAAACCCACCCCCAACCCCACCCCCAAAATAGCCAAGCAAAATCCATGGTGGGGAGTTCCCGGGATTACACCTTTTTTTATTATAATTATAAGCTTCTATCAAAAAAAAAACATCTGGGTTAACCCTAGTCTCAATAATGAGGTACTTATGGTGCTTCTTGTCTTATTTGGACATTTATTGTGTACTGCACCCTCTCAAGTCTATTGTGAATTTACCAGTAGCAAAGCTACAGCGCTGTACTGGCCTTCTGTTTTGTCAGTTTAATCTGTATTGCAGCGAATTGCAATTTTTTGACACTAATGACCAAGGACAAATAAATAAATGTTTCACTACCTAAATCGCTTGTAGAAGTCATTTACAACATGTAAATCTAAAAAAAAAACCCAACAAAATTTATCATGTTTGGCCGCCATTTTGTGTGAATTTGTGGGAGCATAAACGCCTAGGACAACAGATGAATTTAATTTTTTTTTTCATATGTTTAGTCCTCTATTTGTGAAAGCCGAGCCCAAGTAGCTCAGTTGGTAGCATGCAGCACTTGAGAACAGAGGGTCATGGGTTCGATCCCTGGCTCGGCCAATTTCTTTCTGAGGATTGATGATAGTCATTGTGACAAGATTCATTCCTCTCCCACCACTGACCATTGTTTCAATGATGGTTATGTTGGAAAGCAGCCAGTGGTTTGGAAAGAAAATTGTGCGGAGTACTAGTAAAAAGAGACTCCAGGAAAGCATGAATAGGTACACTGGCAGCTGCCATATAAACTGAAATAATGTTGAAAATGGTGTTAAACATACAATCAATCAATCGATCTACTGTGAAAATAAGAGAGTTTCAAAGTGCGCACAAAATCTGTGTGCAATTTTTCAACTAGATCTAATTTTCTCATGATTGTCTCTGTACACGGAGGAGACCCATCAAAAACTAAAATCGCCTTCGGGGACAGTCATCTGTGCTAGGCTTAACCCCTACCAAGTGACACATTATCCCTGCTATACTACAGTATAACTTGAATAAACATAAATATAAGATGACAAGGTAATTATGTAGAGCTATCAACTTACAGCTGGCTTTTGTGAATACTGAATCTTTTTTCTGATGTATATCTTAAAGTAAGTGTTGGTCTTATCTACCACAGATTCTTTTGAAAACATTATGGCAGACTGAGAAAAAAAAGGGGGAGGATATGCACAGAATGAGTCTGATCTTGGATTTATTTTGTCTGTTATTCATTAACCCTTTACAACACCATTCCCAGTTTTAACATTTGCAAAAGAAGCCTTTCAAAAACATCACAGGAAAAGGAGAAAAGGCTGGTAACCAACATTTTTTTCCTTTTCCTACAATGCTTTCTACCCTTCCTTTTCCTACAATGCTTTCTACCCTTCCACGAACAAATTCCAACTTTTGAGTCACATTTATTTTGTCTTCTGGAAATGCTTTCAATTTGGACAAGTCTAAAATGTTGTCATTTGGTAAAGAGTAAATCTAAGAATTCCTATAACACCTGATTATTATATTTCATGTGTCTATTTTTAGAAATGTTATGGGTAAAGAAATGTCGTAATTTAAGCTGGGGGGGGGAATTATTTCCCCGTCACAGTGAATATTTTCCTCCTGCCGAAAATCTGGAACTACTTTTTTAAGTTTTTTAAGTTTTAAAAGTGGCATTCATTGACAAAATAATCAGAGGAAATATATAATTTATTTCATCAGCTTGTGGTTAATATGGGGAAATATTTGCCTCAAAAGGGAAAGGTCCGCGAAAATAACTCGTGCCTTACGGCACTCGTTATTTTCGCATACCTTTCCCTTTTTCAGCAAATATTTCCCCATATTAACCACAAGCTGATGAAATAAACTCTATTTATATCATAAAGTTTTCATTCGGTAGACAGGACATACTTGTGGCAATTTAATGGCTCTTTATACCTGAAAATCTCTCGAAGTCAAAATATTTAGGCAGTAGATTAATCCTTTACCAGGCAACAAAATGTTAAGACTTCTCCAAAATGAAAGCACTTGCAGACTACAAATTACATGTTAATCAAATGGTGAGAATTGTCCTTGAAAGGATAGAAAACATTGTTGGAAAAGGAGAAAATGCTGAATACCAGCATTTTCTCCTTTTCCAACAATGTTTTCAGAAGATTTCCTCCTCGGGGTCATTTAACCCTTTACAACAAAATCCTGCATTTTAACAACCCTGAAGAAGAAGGCTTTTGAAAACACTGTAAGAAAAGGAGAAAATGCTTGTAACCAACATTTTCTCCTTTTCCCTCAATGTTTTCTACCCATTTACAGACAAATTTACCCATTTACAGACAGATTCCATTATTTGAAGAACATTTAAATTGTCGTCTGCAAATACTTTCAATTTGGACAAGTCTATATATTTGTGGTTTGGTAAAGAGTTAAACTCAGGACTGTTTGGTAAAGGGTGAATGATCAAAATGCATGTACTGTACAGTTGCCTAGTAGCACACTCATCTCTAAAGTTTGTAACAAACTTTATCTTATTCCGTCAGAACTGACAAGCCTATTTCATTATTTGGTACTACCTTTAGAGTGACAAATGTTTTCCTTATATTAACACCTTTACCAAACAACAAAATTTTGGACATGCCCAAATTGAAAGCATTTGCAGACAACAAACTAAATGTGACCCAAATGATGATTTCAACCTTTGAAAGGGTAGAAAACATTGTGGGAAAAGGAAAAAATGCTGGTTACCAGCACTTTCTGCTTTACCCACAAGGTTTTCCAAAGGCTTCTTCCTCAGGGTCATTAAAACTCAGGATTGTGTGGTAAAGAGTTAAACTGGTAAAAAAAAGAAAAAAAACCCTTATTCACTGTTGATTTGCAAGTTTTTTTAGGAAAACTAAATAAAACCTGAAATCGTCTATTCCAATGCAAAGAAAAAACTATGGTATAGACAGAAATACAAGTAGAAAATATGAAGCATGTCCCATATTTTGATATTTTTCCTTGATAAATTTCTGTACTTTCTATCTAGAGGCCGAGCCCTGGTAGCTCAGTCGGTAGCTTACAGGGCTTGAGAACAGGAGGTTGCTGGTTTCATCCCTGGCTCGGCCAATTTCTTTCCGAGGACTGATGATGGTCATTGCAACAGGATTCATTCTTCTCTTGCGGCTGATCATTGTTTCAACGATGGTTATGTGGAAAAGCAGCCAGTGGCTTGGAAAGAATATTGTGCTGAATACTGGTAAAAGAAATACCAGGAAAACATGGATTGGTGTACTGGTTGCCACAATATAACTGAAATAATGTTGAAAATGGCGTTAAACACCATACAATCAATCAATCAATTCTATCAAAGGATAGCCCTAGTCTCAATAATGAGACGCTACGGTGAATTTTTTCGTATTTGGACATTTACTGTGCACCATACCATCTCAAGTACATCGTAAATGTTCCCGTAGCAAAGATAGAGCGCTATACTGACTTTCTGTTTCATTGATTTAATCTGTATTGTAGCAAAATGCAATTAACTTTCAGTAACAAACATAACCAAAGACAAATTATTAAACCTTTCACTACCTTAAGAGCATGTAGAAGTCGTTTATAAGATGTAAATCTCCGAGGAAAACTGACAAAATCTATCATGTGTTGTGGCCATTTTGTGTGTTTTTGAAAACCTAAATTACTTAAGTAACAGATGAAATGAACTGTTTTTTTCTTATGTTCAGTGTTTAAATTGAAAATATTTGTAATTCAAACGAAGGATTATTGAATATGCCAAAAACAGGTATGTTTAAATCCTAGTTTTGTGCTCTATTTGTAAAATTATGAGAGTTCAAACTTGCACACAAAATCTGTGTGGAGATTTCAACTGTTTTTGTCTTGATCGTCTCTGTACCCAGAGGCGACCAGTCAAAAAGTAACATCGCCTTTGGGGACAGCTATCTGTACTAGGGATAGCCCTTATAGAATAAGAAGAATAAACATATTTTAAACATGCCAGATATTAAGTTGCACAGAAGGCTCAGCCTACAGAGTTGTTGGACCATCTTTTTAAAGGTTGCAAGTTCGAATCCCAGCCATAGGAAATAGTTTTGGTCTTTTTTGTTGTTTTTCCCCAAACTATTTAACTTGTACCATATACCTAACTGTGCTAACAGTAATAATTTTTACTCCAAATTTATCAGTGTGTTATTGTTGTATGTCTCATTCCAGATCCTATTTCTTGTAGAGCTTTTATCCATTTATTTTCAACCCTTTACCACACAATCCACAATTTTGACGACCCAGAGGAAGAAGTCTTTTAAAAACATTGTAGGAAAAGAAGAAAATGCTGGTAACCAGCATTTTCTTCTTTTCCCACAATGTTTTCTACCCTATCAAAGACAAATTCCATCAATTAAGCCAGATTTAAAATGTCGTGTACGAGTGCTTTCAATTTGGACAAGTCTAAATTTTTGTTGTGTGGTATAGAGTGATCTGATTTAATATTCTACATGTTTGTTGACAAATAGCTATCAGCTAATTTTTATTTGTTAATCTAGTCCGACGTCAAATAAAGCAACTTGTATCTTGTAAACTCAGGGTAAACAGTCACACACTCATGATTTTTGTTGCAAAACATCAACTTTCTTCACAAAAAAATGTTTAGGATCAAAATCAAAGAGTAAATAGCTTCAAAGACCCACAAAAAACAATTCCAGAACTGAAATAACCCTAATGTTTCCCGAAATACTGGATGGACAATTGGTTCAAGATCTGACTGAAGGTTTATTAAGTCTGATCTTTATCTACACTGTCTAAAGAATCAACTTATGATTTGCTTGGATCTTTTTTAAGGCTGTAGCCTGCCCAGGTAGCTCAGTGGTTAGCGTATCTGACTTGTGACCTGGTGGTTGCGATTTCGATACCTGGCTGTGGCAAACTTTCTTTCCTGCCATTTTTTGCCTCTCATCTCTGATACATGTGAGAAAAGTAGTCAGTGACTTGGAAAGAAAGTTGTGTCATTACTGGTGTGGGAAAGCCAGCAAACACATGCGTAGGTGCACTGACCCCTGTGATATGACCTTAGCTGTTAAAATGGCGTTAAACTCCAATACAATCGATCAATCAATCTTAAGGGTGTAAGTCTTAACAGTTTAACAGACGGCGAAATTATAGACTAGGCCATATCAAATATTCTTGTAGATGACAAATACGACTCGAACAATAAGGTAATGTCTGCAAAAGGAAGGAAAACATAGTGAGAAAAAGAAGAAAATGCTGGTTACAACCAGTTTCTTCTATTTCTACAGTATTTTCAAAACCCCTTTTTCTCAGAGTAATCAAACCTTGGAATTGCGTGGTAAAGTCTTCCGACCACGAAATTTTAGACTTACTGGTATCTCATTTGAAAACCTTTGTATTCAATAAATCAAATACAGGTAAAATGCATGGGCTTGTCTTTCAAAGGGTAGAAAACATGGTGGGAAAAGAAGAAAATGCTGTTTACCAGCATTTTCCCTTTTTCCCACAATGTTTTCAAAAGCCTGTCTTACATATGGATCTTTTGGTAAAGGGATAAGATTTGATTGGCATAACTAGTGCTTTGTAAAAAAGAACTTTATCATGTCACGCTTTCATGACTCATTGACCATAAAATCTATTTTTTGAGTGTATCTGTCATGCTATGTTTGGTAACCCATTTCAGCTTGAATTTCAAATTTTTTTCTTAACCTTTACTACAAATTCTCTAGTTTTAAAGACTCCGAGGAAAAGGGTTTTTGAAAACATTGTGAAAAAAAGGAGAAAATGCTGGTAACCAGCACTTTCTCCTTTTACCACAATGTTTTCTACACTATCAAAGATAGACATCACAATTTGAACCACCAGAAACTTTAATTTGTTGCCTGCAAATATTTTCAATCTAGTCCAGTCCACAATTTTTTTGTATAGTTAAGATTTCACCTGTTTCCACACAATTCCCAGTTTTAACTACCCTGACAGAAAAGGCTTTTGAAAACATTGTGGGAAAAGGTGAAAATGCTGGTAACCAGCATTTTCTCCTTTTCCCACAGTGTTTTCTGACCTTTAAGACACAAATTTCAATTTTTGGGCCACATTTTATTTGTTGTCTTTTAATGCTTACAATTTAGACCAGCCTAAAATTTTGTCATTTGGTAACAGAGTATAAAACTTGATTTTGACCCCAACTATTTTCGGGGAAGGAAGGTGATGTTTTCGTACAAAATAGTTGAAAAGACTGTTTACTTTTTAGTTAAGAAGAAAACAAAAAAAAAAATACTGCAAAAATAATCTGTCTCAAATGGGATTCGATTGATTGATTGATTGATTGTATGGTGTTTAACACAGTTTTCAACATTATTTCAGTTATATAGGTGCGGCCAGTGCACCTATCCATGCTTTCCCAGAGTCTCTTGTACCGGTAATCCGCACAATTTTCTTTCCAAGCCATTGGCTGCTTTCCCACATAACCATTGTTGAGACAATGGTTCTCAGTGGGAGAGGAATGAATCCTGTCTCACTGACTATCATCAATCCTCGGAAAGAAATTGACCAAGCCTGGGATTGAACCAGCAACCTCCTGTTCTCAAGTCCTTACGCTATTGGCTGAGCTAGCGGGGCTGGACCCAATGGGATTCAAACCTTCAAAACCATAATCCAGTGACACTACCAACTGAATTATCCGGGCAACTGACCAGCTCCAATAGCTTTGTTGACAGAGCTTGAGACTAGTGAATGTCAAATCTCACATAAGGGTGTGGTTTCGATCCCCTTGGCTGGCCAACTAAAATTACAAAAAAATCTTACTACTGAGACATTAGAATGAGGTTCCACATGATGGTGCCAAACACTGGACATGTTGAGGAACCTGAGTGATAACTAAGGATGGGTTTTATTCCATATTCACACAATCCCCAATAACAAAACTAACAGTTATCTAGGAGCCATCACCCATATGGGTAAGTGCTTGCGATGATCAATAAACAAAATAAATCAAATCCGGGCACCTGTTTTTCTTCTGTTTTAAAAATGAACATGTATTTTTCCCTTGTAATGCAATAGTGTCTATATTGTTAGTAACAGAACAAGAACATTTTACAGTTAACCCTTTACTACACCATGCCGAGTTTTAACAACCCTGAAATAGAAGGCTTTTGAAAACAATGTGGGAAAAGAAGAAAATGCTGGTAACCAGTGTTGTAAAGGGTTAAACTGGCATCCAATCAGATTTTGTTTTACAAGATTTTTTTTTTTGCAGCCTTAAAGCCATATAAGCATGTGAATGAAAATTACCAGACTGGTAATTTTCATTCACATGCTTATATGGCTCTAAAGCTGCAATACTTTGTATGTAGTTGTATTGGAGTTAAATGCTGTTCTGAACAGCCTAGGTCATATCACGGCAGTCAGTGCAAGTATGCATGTGTTTCCTGGCTTTCTCACACCAGTACTGACACGACTTTCTTCCCAAGCCACTGACTACTTTTTTCACATGTATCAGAGGTGAGAGGTGAAACTTTGCCGGAAAGAAAGGTTGCTTCAACAGTGTATCGAGCCTGCAACCAGCAGGTCACAAGTCAGATACACTAACCATTGAGCTGCCTGGTCCGGCTAAAAGCTACAACATAAATATAAACACATATGGAAAACAGGAGGATTAACCAAGGTTCGGTATATTTTCCAAAAAATAAAGTCTTTACAAGACACCAAAACATCAGACTTGTCCAAACTCAAAGCAGCTGCAGACAACAAACCACATGTGGCTTAAATAACTAGATTTGTCCTCGATAGGATAGAAAACAATGTAGGAAAAAGGAGAAAATGCTGGTAACTAGCATTTTCTCCTTTTTTAAAAAAAAAAAAAGTTTTCAAAAGCTTTCCTACTAGAGTTTGTGTGTTGAAGGGCAAACTTGTCCAAAATGAGGAAAAGGTTGGTGAAAATTATTTACTTTGATCTTATCAGAGGTTTTAACTCTTTACCAGACAACAAAATTTGGAACTTATCCAAACTGAAATCATTTGCAGATGACAAATCAAATGTGGCAAAAACCATTGAAACGGTAAAAGATATTGTAGGAAAAGGAGAAAATGCTGGTTACCAGTATTTTCTTCTTTTCTCACAATGTTTTCAAAAAGTTTTTATTAGGGGTTGTGTGGTAAAAGGCAAACATCTAGGAAGACACATACAAGCTGTTGCTTCATTACTTCTTGAAACAATTTGTACACAGAGGTTTGGAAATATCCTTGTAAAATACGGATAGCCAATAAAAATTGAGCATTTATATATGAGTAAATTTAAACATTGTGGCAACAGAGGAAATTTATATTCACAAGCAATTTTTGTACTCTGTTACAATGTTTTCAAACAGGGGTCTATTGCATGATGATTAAAGTTGTCTGCCTCTTGTAACATGTCAAGATATGAGTATATAATCATATACAGTAATACTATGACATTTGATTACCTTCCTCATCATCAAAATATTAGATTTTGTTCCTTTCTTGGAATAATAACCCATTATCATGCTAAAAATTCCAGAAAACAAAACTTCGTCCTGATCGGCAACATTTGAAGACAAGCAAGAGCAGCGTATGTGGGTACCAACGCTATACGCTGCAGTTGCTTGATTTACAGAGAAAATTCTAAGTTGAAAAGGGGCGTAACTGTGTCAAAAATACTATAATAATTACCTGGATCCCCTTTCAATAGTGCACAACCTGTCCAAATTTGAAGTTAATATCTTCAGTAATAAGAGAGATATTACAAAGTGTCAAAGCTTTTGAAAATGTCAAAGTTTTTGTGCAACTATGCAGATGACAACGCCAGGGCTATGAAAATAACTTGTAGCTTTCTTCTAAAACAGTCTAGCTAATAATCAGGCTGTGGCTCTCATTGAGCACTCTTGGGCATATTCGGTAAGAAAATGTACAAGTCTGAAAAGAGAGCAATATTAGCATGACATACATGGTGCCCCAAAACACAAACAAAACTTAACTAACCCATAACGTTAGTAACAGACACGATTTGTGACGGACAGACAGACGGACGCACGGGGAAAAACAATATGTCTCCCTGATGAGGTGGAGACATAATAAGAAATGAAAGCCTAAAATACTTATTAGATGCTGAAATAAAATGTGCCTCCCTCGGTATAGATGGCTGCATTTTATTGTACTTCATGTACATGCCACTGATTTTTGTTTAGGAGTTGACCCAGTCCGAACTCTTTACAAAGTGACAAATTTTGGCCTTTTCCAAGGTGAAAGCATTTGCAGATGACAAATTAAGTGTAACTGAAAACTTGAAATTTGTCTTTCATAGAGTTGAAAACATTGTGGAAAAAGCAGAAAATGCTGGTTACCAGCGTTTTCTCCTTTTCCCACAATTTTTCAAAAGGCTTCTTCCTCAGGGTTGTTAAAGGTCGGGATTGTGTGGTAAAGGGTTAACTTTAAGAGTTCTATTAACGGATTAGTGGCTTAGTGGTAATGTGTAGGACTCGTGACCTGTAGGACCTGGGTTCGAGCTGCACTGGATCCACTGGATTTTTCGCGAGGGTGTCCTTGGGCAAGACACTTCAGAGCCCTAGCCTAGTACTGGTGAAACCCAGGATATACATAAATATTTGAGGCGTCTCAATAATATGACTGAAATAATGTTGAAAGCGGAGTAAAACACCATTCAATCAATCTATCCACTGATGGAAATAAGAAGAATTGCATTATCTGGACAGTGTGCAGCAAGATCAGACAACCAAGAATGTGCAGTCTGATCTTGAATCTACTCTGTGCACTTCTTTGCCAGGTATCCTAACACATTCAGTTTTGAGATTGCAACACTTACATAAATAACATCTCTACCAAACCGAGCCCTTAGCTCCTCTACCAGGCCCTGATCGTCCAGATCCCCTAGGGTGGCAAGATCATGTGTGTTCCCTCTCTGGGGGCCCATGGTCACTTATCCAGCCTTGTTAAACCATGTGGTACCGGGTATGTTTGGCAGCCAGTTCAACTAATATTGTGCAATACCATCAGCCTGAAAAATGTAAAACTAATAATAATATCAGGGTTTTTTTTAACCCTTTATCACACAATCCTGAGTTTTAATGACCCTGAGGAAATAGTCTTTTGAAAACCTTGTGGGAAAAGGAGAAAATGCTGGTAACCAAGGTTTAAATTGCTGTCTGCAAATGCCTTCAATTTCTACAAGTCTGAAATTTTTATCATTTGGTAATGAGTTCAAAATTTTTTTCAACACATTACCATCAACAATTTGCATGGTTTATTATGATATCTGACTCAAAATTATGCTGTCAAAAAGGCCCAGGCAAACGTATCTGGGGCTGAAATGTCCATCCCAAAAGATCTGCTGGTATAAATGTTTTTTGACTACTTAACTCTTTTTCATCTGACAAAATTTTACACAGGTTCATATTGAAAGTATTTGCAGACAATAATTTAACTTTTTACCTAACGACAGTTTTTAGGCTTGTTCAAATTTAAAGCATTTGTAGATGACAAGTTAAAGGTGGCTCAGTCATTCAGATTCATCTTTGATTGGACAGAAAACATTGTGGGAAAAGGAGAATGTGCTGGTAATCAGCATTTTCTCCTTTTCCCACAATGTTTTCTACCGTTCCAATAACAAATTTCAAATTTTGAGGGACATTCATTTTGTAGTCTGCAAATGCTTTCAATTTGGACCAGTCTAAAATTTTGTCGTTTTGTAAAGAGTTAAATCCCCTTTTGCCAGAGTGCTACTCATATTATTCTGAAAAATATTTGCAACAGATGTCATTGATTATAATTATCCTTGAGATTGTGAAATATGAATAATCTACATGAATAAAGGTTCAAATAAATATATATAAACAAAGCAAAAGAAGGAGAAATTGCTGATTACGAGTAATTCATCCTTTTTATCATAATGTTTGAATCAGAGTAAGCAAAACTATCAGCAAAAGGTACTTATCCATTTAAATGCACTTTCAATAAATGTAACTTTTTCCCACCAGTAATTGCAGAGGACAGAAAAAATGAGCTAGATCCATACCTTCATTTCAAGCCTTGTAAAAAAAGCAACTGCTCCTTTTTTCATGCTATTTTCTGTACCATTCAATAAAGTAATTTTCTCTCCCCAATAGTTTAAATATGTCTTGTATAGGAGTCAGTGGTAAAAATAATGAAATAGCTTTGCTTGGCAATCAGGAAGTTCAGAAAGTTGATACAGTTTTATGTTTACATAATCCTTTTTACAGGTAAAGACAAGGTGAATATCCTGTGAGTCTAACTGTTGTTCTTATTTAAAAACTATGTTGTGGGTACTCATTAGAATTGTCTCATCAAGACAGTTCTTATGAGTACCCACAGCATAAGTTTTAGTGAAAAAAAAAATCAATGTTTTAAAAAATTTACTGACCTTTTATTATCTAGAACTTTGGAGCTATGATATAGATACATGTTTTAGGTCACAACATTATGTTTGATGACATGGCAATGGCTCCTCCATCATTCTGAATGAGCTATGCTGTGTGAAAAAGGGGCTTACTGCATCTGCGAAAAGTATCAACTCAGGTCAGCCTGCTCAGTCCGCACAGGCTTACCTGGGCAAAAACTTTTTGCTATTGGTCAATTTTATGAATATACAAGGACCAGTCCACCTCATAATCAGTAGGTTGTTAAAAAAAGTAGCTATTATGGATTCATGTGGATTATGTGCTGGCTTGCTTAGTACTATATGTATTACGAAGATGCATTAAGCCTCCTTTTGCCAGAGCATGGTTCATCTCTTTTTATGTTCAGACCCTTTGTGGTCATCATAACAGAATGAGGTAATGATCAGTGAAGCTACAATATGGCCTGCAACAAGCGAAAAAGGGCATTTGGACATTTGCGTAAAGTGTCGTCTCGGATCAGCCTGCTCAGTCCGCTCAGGCTAATCCGAAATGATTCTTTCCGCTTTTTATGTAATTTTCTGTTTTGCTGCAGGCTGATCCGAGACGACAATTTACGCAAATGTCCGAATGCCCCTTTTCACGTGTTGCAAGCAATATCAAAGTCATGTGCACATTCTGTATAGTCTGATCCTGATCTACACCATCCAGAAGAACTAAAATGTTAAGCTTTAAAAGAGTTTAACCCTTTACCAAACGATCAAATATTTCTGCCACTTTGAGGACGACCATAACAAAAACATAGAACGAAACGTAGGAACTTAAGGTAACAAGTATCTTTCCCTCCCCCTCCCAACCCCAAACAAAATATGTTTGCAACCCTTTCATATTGTTTTAGGTTATGTTTCAATTGTAAAATTCGTTTTGATCTTATTTTAACCGAGCCAAAATGTCTGTTGCAGTAACATGCATTAACCCTGTATCAAACAATCATGAGACTGAACAGCCCTAAGGACAAAGGCTTTTGAAAATATTGTGGGAAAAGGAGAAAATGCTGGAAATCAGCATTTTCTCTTTTTCCCATAATGGTTATTATCCTTTCAACGACAAATCTCATCATTTGAGCCACATTACATTTGTTATCTGCAAGTGCATTCAATTTGAAAAAGGGTAAAATTTTGTTGTTTGATTGTTATTTAGATTAAGTCAGATAAGATAACATACCTGAGTCACCTTAAACTTTCGTCAACTTTACGTCAATAAGCGTTTACCTGTCTTGATTAATTTCTTCGATCGGACAAACTCTGATCACTGAATTTCAGTAAAAACCAAACGTCCTTTTCACATTTGCATCGATTACTTCCTGACACTTTGTATTACAAATATGCACCAAAGTTTACGTTCTTAACATGATTATTAGTAACAGCTTTATTGTTAGTTTATCATCTGCTATCTTAATGGTTTCCGGTATGCGGTATTGTTTTAACAATAAGAACCAGTCCATAATTTTAGCGGTAAAGTGGTACCCGTTATGCTTCCATCTGGGTTAGTAAAGCAGGATACCAGTGTAATTTTAGGAGTATAGTGTAAACCATTCCATATATATTTTTTTTTAAATGATTGGTATCCGTTCTAACTACTTTTTCTCATGGAAAATTAGAGTACCATTTTCCCGCGTACTGTCATTTAAGGCGGCGAACACGTGCATTGACGGTTACCGACATGGTAAAGTGAACGAAAATTAAATACAATGCAACAACAAAACTTATTCGTGGTTGCGTTATTTCAGTATCTATGGAAAAGAGGACAAATTCTGCCTTTACATTTTTACGGAATTCTTTTCATAGACCTAATTGCAGAATTTCTATCTCAAACATTCTTCATTGTGCGCATTTGTATATTAAGGTTTAACGACCACTTCCGTTTCCTCTTGTCTAGTCTTTAACCATTTACCAAACAATCCTCTCAACGACCCTGCAGATGAAACTATTTCAAAACATTGTGGGACAAGGAGAAAAAGCTGGTAACCAGCATTTTCTCCTTTTCCCGCACAGTTTTCTAACCTGTTAAAGACGAATCCAAACGTGACCAACATCTGATATTTGATCTGCAGTGCAGATGCTTTCAAACTGGATCAGTCCGAAATCTTGTTGTGTGGCAAAGGGTTATTTCCCTGATAGAAAAACCAAGAACAAATTTGAAAACAAAAACACATGAGAATATGGCATAATACAGGCAAACCCCACCACTGTACACTACAGTACTCAGCTCCAGATAAGGGGGAGTGATGGTATTCTAAATCCATAATTTCTCTTTCAAACCTTATGTTGTGGGTACTCGTCTCGATGAAACGATTCTAATGAGTACCCATAACATAGGGTTTGGTGGAGGATAATTTATATTTTTAATTTTAAAACCAAAATCACTCCCTCTATCTGAAGCTCTGAGTACTATGCCTTAATGAGGCATTGTTTTATGAGTGAAAAGATGAAAAATTAAAGAAACTTTCAGCTACATTCCGTTGAGCAGTATTGTAGACTATTTGGTGTAAATGGAATGGATCAGTAAAAAGTCGTCAATTTATTTCATACATAATTTTGATTTTCATGGAATTTCAGGATATAGTGAGGCGGAGTTGTTGGAATTATGCTGAGAACATATACATGAACATTTTGTGAACAAGTTCTCATTTTTTTAAAAAAAAAAGAGGTGCTAGTAGAAAAAATACAAAAAGTTACAATTTTAAAACATTGTAATGTCACTTGAAACAATTACAGTGTGTACCAGTTACGCAGGTTTTAGTAAAGAAATGTTTTTCTAAAGTTAAATGACCAGCTTTTGTCCAGATATGTGTGATTATTATTTTTTTAGCTCACCTGAGCACAAAGTGCTCAAGGTGAGCTTTTGTGATCGTGCTGTGTCTGGGGTCTGTCATGCTTCATCTGTCATCGACTTTTACATTGTGTAAGCTCCAGAGGCCACATTTTCAGTCCAATACTCATGAAACTTGGTAAGAATGTTTATCTTGATGATATCTTGGACAAGTTCGAAAATGGGTCATGTCACAGTCAGGTCAAAACCTAGGTCACAAGGTCAAATCTCAGGAAAACTTTGTGTACACTCTACTGGCCACACTTTCTCTCAAATAATCATGAAAGGTGGTCAGAATAGTTTCTTCAAGTTTGAAAATAGGCTTTGTGGAGCTTAAAAGTAGGTCACTGAGACAAATTTTAGAAAAAGCTTGTCTACACTGTAGAGGCCATATTTTAAGTCCAATACTAATGAAAGTTTATCAGAAAGTTTGTCACTATATTTTGGAAGAAATTGGAAATTAGTCAAGTATGGTCAAAAGGCTTAGGTGAGCGACTTCAGGGCCATCATGGCCTTCTTGTTTGAAAATTACTTGAAAAGAGCAGAAGACCTAAAAAATGGAAATAGGCAGAAGCAGTCATTTCATCATTTACTAATTATCCCATTTTTTAGCGAGCTTTAGGAAAAATACTATATTAAACATTGTTGAAGAAGGAGAAAATACTGGTAACTAGCATTTGTTCCATTTGGTCACAATGTTTTCACTTTTCAAAGACAAATTCCATAATTTGAGAAACACTTGGGCTTTGTTGCTTAGTGGAAAAGGTGCACGGTATGAAACATGCCGGTTCCTGGTTCATTCCTATCATGATGCACTGGGTTTTTCAGGAGAATATCAGTGGTCGAGACACTTTACAAACCCATTGTAGGTCTGGTGAAACCCAGGACATACAGAAGTATCAGTGGTCAAGACACTTTACAGGCCTGGGTCTGTTGAAACCCAGGACATACACTAATAAGGTAGCTGTGGCCATGATATGAGTGAAATTATGTTGAAAGTGGGATAAATCACTATTCCAGTGCTCACGCTGCCAATCGACATTATCGACAATTGTCGATTTATTAATTCAGCTGTCGATTAATTCTTCCAATTGTCGATAAAAATTGTTGATTAATTTATTCCCATAAAAGTCGGGTAAAATCCCTTTACTTGCCTGGTTCAAGAATTAATTCACACCGGAAATGTGTGGTAATCGCTTGTTTCACACCTCGGCGGACGCAACCTTAGGTAATCGACAGGTCACAATTAGCTTGTATATTCTACAACGCGTGTCATGTTACCGGTTGTTATTTTAAGCCGTTAATTGGACAACAATTTGAGATTATTGTTTGTTTCACTTTGAATTTTGATTGACTATTTAAATTGATGCAGTGATAGAATGCCTTGGATTTCAATACCGCAAAAAATGGCTATGGTGAGTGAAGGAAACCAATATTAGATATCATAAAATTGTTTACATTGCTCACGTTGTTTAAATGTCGGCGAACAAAAAGAAAAACAAAAATTCGTAATTGAATTTAATTGACATGTTGACATTACTCTAATAAATCTCATTCTTGTGCCCCCAAAATCTTATCATTCATCACTTATACGTCAATGTAAACGAAAACTATCGCCAATAAAAAGATAACAAAATAAGGAAAAATTAACTGCATTTACAGTATTGGTTTTTGCAGTGGTACCAGTGAATTGCACTATGAAAATTCAAATGAAATTTAAAGGCTAAGGTTGATAACCTCCGTCTACTTCACTGTTTAGGTACTATCGAGTGAATGACTTTATTTAAACATCTTACCCGCCTTGTTGACCTTATTTGAAAATAATTAAGGTCAACAGATAATAAAATGAGGTAATTCATCATAGAAAATATTCCCCATTACTTGTGCACATCATTTATTACAATAAAAAAAAATAGGAGCACTATCCCAGGAAATGGTGTAGAACAAATTTTCCTTTTCCCACAACATTTTCTACAATGTAAGATTAACATCAAATTTTGTTGTTTGGTAAAGGAGTAACCATTCATCAAAAGAAATTAGGCCCTAAAACCCTTTATGCTTTTATGCAAATATTGTGGGAAAAGGAGCACTATCCCAGGAATTTGCATAGAGCAAATCCCCCTTTTTCCACAATTTTACCACAAGGTAAGATTAAATATATATGATAATTTTTTGTAATGGACATAATTATGTGAATGAAAGTTTGAAACTATGAGTAAAGAATAAAGTTTGTTCAATGCTACACGTGCATTTTTTTTAAACCAAACTTTGCGTGCTAAGTTTGTCTATTATTTTTTTCAAGAAAAAGTTGTTGGCCATTATTTTACTTGGGCCAGAGCTAGCACTGCTATTCAGTCAATCAATAGACCTAGAATTTGTTGTCTACAAATGCTTTCAGTCTACAAATGCTTTATATATGAATATATCTAAAATTAACTTTTGATATCTGCTTAAAGTGTAACACTTTACCAACTGATAATAATTTGGACTTTTCTAAATTCAGAGCAATTGCAGATGACACAATAAATTTGGCTTAAATTGTGGAAATTGTTTTTAGAAGGGTAGAAAACATTTTGGGAAAAGGAGAAAATGCTGGTTACCAGCATTTTCTCCATTTCCCTTAATGTTTTCGAAAGTTTTCTCCATTAAACTTGGTTGTACATGGTAAATGTTTCTAATATATTTTAGCTAGACTGTTTTTGAAGAAAACAAGTTATTGCCATAGACTTGGCGTCGTCATCTGGGTCGCCATAGTGCAAAGACTTGGACATTTTGTAATATCTCTGTTATTAATGAAGATACTTATTTCATACTTGGACATGTTGTTAACTATCAAAAGGAGAACTCATACAGTGTTGTCAAAATATGCCGATTGGCGATCGGAATCATCGCTTAAAATCGCGTTTGGATCGGTTAGTTTTGCCGTCGATGCGATTTTTTTGTTACCGCCAGCCTTGTTTATATTCGTTTAAATTCCGTTAGGATCCTTAAATTTTAAAAACGTTTTATAATAATTGCAAGCTTAACGAGAAACCTTTACACGCCGTGTCCTTAAAAAATATTCGGAAAAACCAGTCTAAAAATAAATGCGGCTTGTATCACAATCGCAACGTCTTGTAACCTACTAAGTCATTGAGATGCTCTTAAAATCAAATTGCTCTGTCAAGCGTCCAGTTGTTATGCTTTTGGCCGATGATTGTCTTGAGTTTTCGCGGCGCGGATTTTTTTTTATTTTTAGAACATATCTCAGCCTGCTGAAAAAAGAAAGAATACACCCGAAGCGCATCTAGAAACGCAAAGCGTATATGAAACAAAGCGTCAGGGCCCCTATCAGCAAAATTGGTAGGAAGATTTCAAAAGGATACTTTATGACGAATTTTGATATCATTAGGCTTCTTCGTCAATGGATTAATACAGCAACTTAAAACTATGTACATGCTATTAAAAGCATAATATACATGATATACTGTATTTCTACCATTTCTAAAGCTGCCCATTTGTTACTTTTGACCTCTGACCATTTAGACTCCCCCTTTTTTTCCCCTTATGTAGTGTGACTCTTTGGACACTCAAACCCATATTTCTGTTTTTCAGATTCCTATAATGTCTCTTACATGCTTGGCAGATGTTTTTAGTGCTTTATAGGAATGTGGCCATTGCTCTACACGGTACTTATACAGTTGTCAATACTGAATTTCTTGTGAAGCAGGCCTAAATCTATTTTCTTTTCACATGTATACATTACATACTTTGCTGATAGCCCATCTATATTTGGTCATTTGTGATTGTATCACACAAAAAAGTCCATAATTATCTGGGTGGTATTCGCAGGATTTGCGTGATCTGCATCCAATTTTTTTATAAGTACAATAGATTATTGATGCAGAGGAACAGGATGATGATCTGTTGGCTCATGATGTTGCCATTCTACAAAACAAGGCATACAAAATGCTGATGAATCTAATTTATAAAAAAAATCCCTGATAATCAGGAGGTCACCCAGATAATAAAGTTAGGGATTCCTGCTGGATCCCAAAGAAAAAATATATTGTGTCTAACCCTGGAAAGTCGATGAATTTGCTGAATTTCAGCTTTACAGTGGATTGTTATGACACAGTTTTGTTGTTAGAAATTTTAAGGTTGCTTAATTTTTTCACAAGCAGATGAAAAAAAAAAAAATGCAATAAATTGCACAAATGTACAACTCCTTTCAAGTTATATAACAGCACCGATACATTTCTTACCCAGTTAGATCTCGGTGGCAGTAAAGCTTGACCAAGTACATGTTATATTTTATAACCTAAAGGGTGATTCTGATTTATTCTTTTCTATACATACAATGTAGGCATGAGAATATGCATTTATAACACCAAAGATGAAAGACGCTAAACACCAGAAATGCACATTAAATGAATCACAAAATTACATTTTATAAACACATAATTTTTAAACATCACTCGATTATAAAAATTCTTTCACTTGTATTTTATATCTAATGGCAGTATTTTTCTCTAAAAATCCACTTTTTCCAAGTTTAAAAAGCTTAAGAATATATTACAAATGATCTATTTTAATAAAAAAAGTTTAATATTATTTTCTCCAAAGAGCAAATGTAATATATTTCGGCAAAGACTGAGAAAGAAGAATGAAGGATTTTGCATGCAAGGAGATGGCTTCCAAGCTGTTTAGAATTGCTGAAATTCAATTTCGGCCGGGGGGCTTTGCCCCCCTGGTCCCTCTACCAGGGCCTTGCCCTGGACCCACAAAGGGGCCTATGCGGCCCCCTTGACCCCCGGCCTGAACTGTTAGAATTCAGTTTTGATCGGTTATTTTAAAACATTCTGACAACCCTGCTCATACAACAGGAGCAGGTAACTATCAAAATATTTTTGATGTAGTTATGCCCCTTTTTTTGACTTAGAATTTTGACTGAAAATCAAGCACTTGTAGCCGAACGTTGGCACCCACATGTGGTGCTCTTGTTTCAGTTTATTTCAGTTTTTGTGAGACTGTTGCTGGTTTTGTGCCAGTTTGTTTTGTCCGTGAGTGACTATCCATTGACCTGCCAAAGAGACTATTTGGGAAATATAGATGTGGAGTACACGGGTGAGGGCAAATACCTAAGCCTTCCATCCAGTTCAAGCTCTATCAATCAGGTATTCTAAATGTTTAGCTCGATGCTCTTATCTCCCCTTAATCTCGAGATATACCAGATGATAAAATTTTAAGCTGGTCCATATTGGGAAACATTTTGTGTTTGTGTAGACTATAAAATTAATCAAATGTGTCTTAATAATTTAAATCTGCCATTGAAAGAGCTGGAAACATTGAAGAGTAAGGAGTAAATGTAGGTTACCAGCATTTTCTCCTTCTCCCACAATGTTTTCAAAAGCCTTCTTCTTCGGGGTGGTCATAAAAAGAGATTTTGTTTGCAAATGGTAAAGCATAGTTTATAGACATTGTGCTTGGATGTAGGTAAAAATTAGGTTATAGCAACATAATTCAATATTAGTTGCTTTCATGAATATTAGGGAGTTCTGATTTACTGAAATTTTTTTTTCGTAGCTCCATGAAAAAAAACTCATGTAGTGCTGGAACCACATGTACTTTTGCTGTCAAACTGATGTAAACAATGATGTATCTGAGATTTTATAATGTTTTTCATTTCTAACTGTATACAGAGTTTGAAGTTCACATGCTAGCTAAGTTTATTTTCTCTGAATATCATAAATTGAAAAAAAAAACCAATAAATTCATAAAGTTTAAGAGAAAATGTAAAACTTATCGTCAGGTTATTTGGTACAAATTATCTAATTTCAGCTTACTTTCTAATAATAGATCTACTAACTCTGTAATGGTCAATGCTATGATGACATCATGAAAATACACATTTTTGTCGTCATGAACGAGCTGTTGCCCCATCATATGAAATACCTATGAAATACACATTAGAAAGTAGAAACTGCAATATTTGATTTACAAGAAAAAAATGCAGTAAGTAACATTATCATTTATGTCCGTATTTGTTATCTGTGATATTGAATTACAAGGAATGAAGAGAATTTATTTGTTTTCATGGAGGTATTGAAAAAAAAATGACTTGATCACACTTGTATCAAACCGGTTTTCAAAAATGGTTTGCTTCAAGACCTAGAGGTCATTTACTGGAGATAAGATAGGTCTTTAGGAAGTGACAAAAATTTTACTTGTCCAAATTGTAAGCATTTGTAGATGGCAAATTCAAATGATGAGATTTGTCTTAGATCCAAAAAGGAAGAAAACACTGTGGGAAAAGGAGAAAATGCTGGTTACCAGCATTTTCTCCTTTTCCCACAATGTTTTCAAAAGACTGTTTCCTATTGGCTATTAGAGCGTGGAATTTAACGCTTAAGATCTGAATTTTTTGCAATTTTGCAGGCAGTCCAGAACATAACAGTTTGCGTGTTTGATAACAGTGCGACAGATGCTCGGGGAACAGCAAGACATATTTATCATGTGGTTTGTGAGGAAAGAGTTGGGGAAGTCGTGAGAACCTTAAGTGTGACGGAAGGGAACCGTTCAGAATTAGAGACATGTGCTGGGTCCAGGTAATACTTGCATATGAACCATGCTCTGTGAAAAGGGGGCTTATTGCATCTGCAAAAAGTATTGGCTCAAGTCAGCCTGTGCAGTCTGCAAAGGCTGACCTGGGCCAAAACTTTCTGCTATCGATCAACTTTCAGTATGTCAGTATGTCTACCTCATGACTCAGTTGTTGGACAAAATGGATTTTATGGATCCATAATCATGTGATGACATTGTATGCTTGGTATCATGTATAACATGTATTAGACGCATTAAACCCCCTTTTGCCAGAACATGGCTCATATACACTTTGAAATCATCCTTTTACAAAATTGGTGATCAACTTAATTTAATTTTTTACCTGACAGCCAAATTATAGACAGCTGACTAGTCCAAATTGCAAGCGTTTGCAGACGACAAATTTTATGTGAAGAAGGCTTTTGAAAACATGGTGGGAAAAGGAGAAAATGCTGGTAACCAGCATTTTCTCCTTTTCCCACAATGTTTTCTACCCTGTTAAAGACAGAAATCATCATTTGACCTCCATGTGATTTGTCGTCTGCCAATGCTTTTAATTTGGTCAAGTCCAAAATTTTGTCGTTTGGTAAAGAGTTAAATAATGGGATTTTATTTTTGAATGGGTGGAAAGTATTTGCTTCTCTCCCTTTCAAAGACGTTTTCTCTAAAAATTGTTTGGTAAAAGAGAAAATGCTGGTTACCTGCATCTTCTTCTTTTCTCACAATGCTATCTTAGACCTTCTAATCTTTAGAACTCGGGCTTGGTAAAGCATGGAATTGTCTTGTGTTGAATGTCTTGTGTTATGTAAAAGGTTAAAAATGGCTGACCTATGAATTCTTTACCAAACAACAAAATTGTGCACTTGTTCAAATCTGAAGCATTTGCAGACAAAAAAATTTAGTGTGACTCAAGTAGTGGAAGGTATCTTTGATAGGGAATAAAACATTGTTGAAAAAGGAGAAAATACTAATTACCAGCATTTTTCCTTAATGTTTTTAAAAGCTGTCTTTGGCAAGTTTATGAGAACACTGTAATCACTCCATGTGGTTAATTTTTTTTTTGTTAGTGAATGTATTTATTTGCATATTTTTGTGTGTGGAATAGAGTGCCTACATGATGACAAAGTTGATCATATGCAAATATGTAGATGTCACCTATCTAAAATAGGAATTTAGAAAAATAGGATTATTTGCTGATTTAATATTTGTCTTCATAAATGTAGATGCGCTACTTCTGGCTTCCCCAGTGGGCTGTATTAGGGCTCATTCTATTAGCTTAACTGTTTTTGAAGAAAAGGTCAAGGTACTGTTGAAGCTCCAGCGTCCCAGTCTGCGTCATGCAAAAAATTTGACATTCTGTAATATCTCTGCTATTACTGAAGATATGTAGCTCAAAATCATACAAGTTGTTAACCACTAAAAGGGGAACCCATACAACAAAGGCAGGTAGCCATCAAAGTATTTTTGACACAGTTATGCCCCTTTTCTGACTTGAAACCTTCTCTGAAAATCAAGCACCTGCAGCAGAACATTGGCACCCGCATGTGGTGTTCTTGCTTTCAATTATACTAGTGCCTCCTATCATAGGTTTGTGGAACATGAAGACTCGAAAGGATCTTCTACAGAAGGGAGTCCACATCCAGTTGCTACCCTGGCCGTCATCAACCCCGATGGTTATATTGTTAAAAGTGTGAGAATGAGTGAAATGCTGCGACTGCGGGTACAAACGCTGACAGATCAAGGTTGTAGGTTTTTCCTTCTTTATTAAGTTTGCTAGCTTAACCCTTTAACCCTTTACCACACAATGATGCCTTTTAACGCCCCTGAAGAAGAGGCCTTTTGAAAACATTGTGGGAAAAGGAGAAAATGCTGGTAACCAGCATTTTCTCCTTTTCCCACAAAGTTTTCTACCCTATCAAAGAAAAGTTGCGTCATTTGAGCCACTATGAAATTGTTGTCTGCAAATGCTTTCAATTTGGATAGGTCTTAAATTTTGCCGTGTGGTAAGGGATTAAGCGGCTTTTACAGTTGTGGTTGCTTTTGTGGCTAGTGTAGATCAAAGATCAGACTGCACGTTTTGTGCAGTCTGATCTCTATCTACACTGTCTGCTTTGTTGAGACATTCAAGACAAAATCAGCCTTGATCTTGGGTCTTAAACTAGATGTAAAATGTCTGTAGTGGCCATTTGGCACTCTAAGGGTTAAAATTTTTTCATCTCTTATGCTTCATGTTATGTTCAGCAATCCGTCTTCATCCCTTTGAGCATAAAATAAACAAAATGAGCCCTGCTCTGGCAAACAGGGGTTTAATACATCTTTGTGAGCCATTATACCAAGTAGCTCATCACATAAATATGGATCCATAAACAAACAACTGCCTGAATCCTGAGATAGAATGGTCCTTTTATATGCATAAAGTTGTACAATAGCAAAAACGTTTGGCACAGACTGCACAGGCTGACCAGGGTTAATAAGCCCCCATTTTCACAGACTGAGAGCATGGCTGAAATATATGTGCTGAAAATAGAGCGATTTCTTTCTTGAAAAGATAAATGAAATGAAGTAAAAGATGATACTAGTATAGCAATTCCATTTATTTCATGCTTTTCGGTAGGTTATCAAGAAATATCGGTGAAATTATTTTTCGATGTTTCATGGTTACGACCAGTGAAAATACCAATTTTTATATTCTAACTCTTCAATTGAAAGTGGAAACAGTTGTTCCTGCACACTGGTTACCTAGGTAAAATGCGCTATTTCTCGCGCTTGACGTAATATTGTAATGCATTGCTGTGTGGAGGGGGTACGCCACAGGGAATAACCGAAAAGAACTGTACTTGATTTTGATTAAGTTTCCCCCGCCCGGAAAGGGTTAAAAGTATGAAATAAATAGAATATTTGTTTGTTTGTTTTTTTTTGGTGAAAAATCGAAATTTATTTCATCTCGTTAACATCAGTAATATTTTCACTCGTGGCTGTACCACTCATGAAAATATTACTGATGATGTTCACTCGATGAAATAAAATTTCGATCTTTCACCGTAAAAAACAAATATCCTCTATATCTTCTTTTGGCAAGAACGACTCAACATAGTGGACAGTGTTGATCCAAAGTCAGACAGTTCACTCTTAAACACTTTACCACACAGTCATAAGTTTGAATGGCCCCAAGAAACAAGCTTTAGAAGACATTGTGGGAAAGGAGAAAATTCTGGTAACCAGCATTTTCTCCATGTCCCACAATGTTTTCTACCCTTTCATGGACAACTTGCGTTGGTTGTTCTATATTTGGTTTGTTGTCTGCAAATGCTTTGAATTTGGTCATGTCTAAAAAAGTTTGTCGTAGAGTTAAGGCTTCCATAAAGCAATAATTGAGAGTGATTAATATAAGTTGTAAGAACCTGGACCCAGTTTCACAAAAAACTTAAAGGTGGGTATTTAGATTTTTCACATCTCACTAAATTAAAAAATATATATATCACTGAAATTTATATAAAAAAACAATACAAATCATCAATAATTAAGAATCATAAAATTACAAAAAAAATTTTTTTTTTGATGGTGTTCCCTTAAAAGGCTACGTAGCCTCTTAAGGTATTTTTAGATTTCGCACCAGAAATCAAAAAAGCATTGTGGGAATGTCAAGTGACTGGCACATGACTAATGATGCTTAAATTCCATAACATAACAAACATGTAATTATTTTCCATAATGTCTTCTTCGGACGCTATGTTTAAAGCTTCGTCTGTGTATTTCTGGTATGTGAATGAGCGAGTTGCTCATGTAAAAATAGACCGTGTTTCCCGTCGATGTCGACCTGGACCGTTGTAAATCTCTAATTTCTCTTGTTGTCGGACGGTTTTTGACTACTGGGATATTATGAATGTAAAATTAAAAGGCTTCGGGAGTATAAGGATGACTGTTTTGTATTTTTGTAAACTTTTCGTCCCAAAATCTGAAGGGCCACCTTTAAGTATTTTATTTTGCTCAATCTGCTGACGGACACCATTTACAACTTGAGTTGGGTTTGTTACTTGAAACCCATTTTACTAATATCAGCAGACCTAAGAAACATCCTTCAATCTTTAGTTGACACAACATTTCATACTCAACTCAGCAAAATAATGGACTTAAGTCTGTTAACATGACTTAGGTCCATTTTTTTATAAGCAAAGTCTGAAACATTGAGTCAGCTTAGGATTTTAGAATGTTTCTAAAGTCTGTTAATGTTAGTGAAATGTGTCTAGATTAACGAAGTGAACTTAAGTAGAAAAATGAGTCTGTTAGTGGACTTGAGCAAACTAAGAAACTTAAGTTTTTTCATGAAACCAGGTGCTGTTCCACAAGCGATGCAAAATAAGTAGGTTTAGATTAAATGACCTCTTTAAAAGGGTAGAAAATATTGTGGCTAAAGAAAATAATGCTGTTAACCAAAATTTTCTTCATTTTCCACAATGTTGTAAAACGTGTTTTCGTTCAGGGTTTTAAAATAGAGGATCTTTTGGAGAAAAGAGTTATTGGCCATCTGACATGGATTTGCAGCAGATTTCTTTGAAAAATTTCTTGTAAAATTTAGGTTATCAACAAAGTTTCAGGTTAACTATTTGAATATATGTGTAAACCTTGTTGAAAAGAGGGAAAATTGCTCTTGATGAGCATTTGTGGATTGGCCACAATGTTTTCAAAAGTTTTCTGCTGCAAATTGTTTGAAAACAATAAATGTATTCAGAGTGAAAATGAGATGGTTCAATAAATGGATACGAGGTATGCTTTGGCAAAAGGGGGCGTATTGCATCTCTGTGATGCATAATACCAATCAAGTTGTCACATAATTATGCATTCATAAAATCCATTTAGTCTGAATCATGAGGTAGAACAGTCCAGGGACATGCAGAAAATTGACTAATAGCAAAAAGTTTCGACCCAGGTCAGACTGCGCATACTGCGCAGGCTGACCTGGGTTGATACTTTTGGCAGATGCATTAAGCCCCCTTTTCACAGAGCATAGCTCGTTTGTACTTTTTACAGCTTTAATTCCACCAATCGTTGGACAGTGTTGGTACACTTTGATTAACAAGACAGATGAGGAGAGGATAGAAGTGGAATCTAATGTGCAGTTTGTTCAATATGGGTAACAAACTTACTTATCTGGGCAAACTTGACACAATTCTATGGCTGTATGCACCATTAGGCCTAACAAAAAAAAAATATCTGTGTTTAGAGTTTCGGTCTGAGATGCTGTAGGTAGGGTAGGTAAGGATATATATTTTTTTCCAGAAACTTTTTACATGGACCATGTGCCGAAATTACACCCAACAGAATTTTTTTTTTTTACGTCGCGTAAAAAGTTTAGGGTCGGCAGCATTTTCTAGGTAGGGTTGGGAAAGTCTAAGCACAGATTTTTTTGGGGAAAGGCCTTATAATAATGAACCATGTTCTGGCAAAAGGGGGCTTAGTGCATTTCCTTGATGCATTCTTCCAACGAAGTCATCACGTAACTATAGATCTATAAAATCCATTTTTTCTAAAAATCAAGTGGATCAGGAGGTGGAATGTTCCTTTGACATGCAGAAAATTGACCAGTAGCAAAAAATATCAACCCATGTCAGCCTGCGCAGACTGCGCAGGCTGACATGGGTTGATAGTTTTTGCAGATGCATTAAGTCCCTTTTCCTAGAGCATGGCGCATATCTAAATATTGTTGTAATTCATAGACTTGTTATCTGCTTGACTACAAAATGTCCGACCCAATTCACCCATATACATTTTGAGGAACGAAGACGTGCTCCATGTTATAAAAGAGCTGATAACTTGTGTCCTGATTACCTTTAACAGCACTTGATTACATTATTAGTTGTACAGTCAGGTGGCAGGGCACTTGGAAACTTGTTCACAGTTCATGTCGCCCCAAGCCAAAGGCGAGGTGCTGACGTGACTTGCCACAGCCGTGAACAAGTTTCAAAGTGCCCTGCCACCATACTGCACAACAAATCTATAACACTGAAAAGTTTTACCATTCAAGTTTGTATTTTGTGAAATTTTCCTGTTTTTTATCTTCCCTTGAATTGAGTACGCTTACGAAATTGGATTTTCCGTCTGAGTATCCCAACACAAATGGTGACGTCACTGAAAACTCAAAACTGTAAACACTGAAGACGTCGCAAATGGTGACGTCACTGAAGTGTATAAGTCAAGTGTCTACTGAGCTCTGGACTGCTGTTCCTTGGAGCTGCAAGTGAGCAGCAATATTTATTTGGAGCATATTATCCAATCAGATCGCAAGAAATTTCTTTGAAGTATGATGAGATCAGAACAAACCATTGTTAAACAAAATTGCTTTTTACACTTACAGTTACTATTCTATTGTTTCAAAGATAATTCCCATTGCTTAAATCACATTTTTGTCACATTGTACAACTGTTATATGTATTTTTTGCAAAAGATTGGACACAAAGTGACAGAAATACATGATTGTATTTGGTTGTGAAAGATTGAGCAGAAAATGAAAGAAAATTAAGAGCAGGTTTTGCTGAAATTTTAGGACAGAAAGTAACAGTATGGCTTCTTCTTTCTGGGAAAAGTATACACAATAAGCAATATGCTTGAACTATATTCAACGAGTCCCCATAGTGCAGTTGGTAGTGTACAGGACTTGAGATCAGGGGGTTGCTTGTTCAAATCCCCAGCTCTTTCCAAGAATTGATGATAGTCATTGCAAAAGGATTCATTCCTCTGTCACTGCTGATGATTGCATCTATGATGGTTATCTGGGAAAGCAGCCAGTGGCTTGGGAAGAATATTTGTGCGAAGTACTGGTATAAAGAAGCTCCAGAAAATGGTGGATAGGTGCACTGGCCACTGCAATATAACGGAAATCATGTTGAAAACGGCATTAAATACCATACAATTAATCAGTTAACTCTTTGCCTGCTAAGCGCGACGCACAGACCTTTAGCGGACAGTGTAGATCAAGATCAGACTGCACAGAACGTACAGTCTGATCTTGGATCTACACTGTCGGATAAGGAGAAATTATTCCCCAAAACATAACTTTGAAATAGCGATATTTGGTTTTTTACCATCGAATTGAAAATTTCATTTTAGTTATTTAGCAGGATAAGGGTTAATCAATCATCAAACTATATTCACCAACCATCCCAACTTCAATTCTAATTCTAAATTGCAATACTAGCCAGCTGATTGGTTTAGACAAAACTGATTGACCAATCAGATAGCTTGTATTTCAGTTTTCAATAAAAATAATGTTTAGAATGGTTGGTAAATACAAACCCTGGTTCCCCTTTCTTTAAATTCAGCTGTTCTGTACAAGATGAAAACCAGCTGATGATGACCAATCAGGATGCATTCTTTGTGAACGGACTCATGGAAAAAGTTTCCTATCCAGTTGGCCTGATGAAGCTTTCAGAGAAAGATTTTAATTACTTACGTTTTACCTGTGAGGTGTATTTCTGTGAGGAGAAAGGGTTATGTTGGGCTGTAAGTGTTGATTTTCTCTTGCTGTCTGAATTCCCTACAAGTTGTACTTGAGCAGTAATCTGTGAAAATGGGATTTGTGCATCTGCGAAATGACTTGACCCAGATCAGCCTGCGCATTCCGCGCAGGCTGGCCGGAAAGGGCAGGCTGGTCTTAATGGAACTTTTTGCTTTTTGTCATTTTTAGCTCCACTGGCCGAAGGCCAGTGGGCTTATGTCATGGCCCGGTGTCCGTCGTGCGTCTGTCAGTCCGTCCGTGCGTTAACTTTTTTCTCAAACTTCTTCTTCTCTGAAACTACCCATCCAAATTTGATGAAACTTCACAGAAATGATCCTTCGAAAACTCTGGTTGCCATGGCAACAAAACTGAAAAATATTGAACATCTTTGAAAATCTTCTTGTCTGAAACCATAAGGCCCAGGGTTACCAAATTTGGCATGTAGCTTTATCTAATGGACCTCTATCAAATTTCTTCATATTATAGGCCTGGGGTCAAAATTGGCTCTGCCCTGGGGATCACAAGTTTAACATGGGCTTATATAGTGACTGTAATTTGAAATAGTAATCAAGGGAAGTAACTCCTGTTATACCAGATAAATTTTGTTACTATTTACCTCCCTTGATTATCAAAACTGCAATGATACATAATAGATGTTGATACTCAAGTTTTTTGGAGACGAAATGTTCTGTTTTAAGGGAGAGTGATTTATTTTGATGCTAATATGAATGGAATGATTAATTTAAAGTAAGGTTTCTATCACTCAAATTTTTTCAGAGCTTTACCTTTCATGCTAATGAATAAACCTGCTTGTATTCACTGACATTATCTTTGCATCTAAAAAGATATGACTGTTTTTGTTTGGCGGGTAGGGTGGAGGTTATGTTTTCAAAGTAAGTTTATTACCATACAGACTTTTTATGCTGTATGTCCTGTCAATGCCAATTAAGCGCATGATATGTTAATTTTACTCTTTAAGAAATGACAATTTTTTTTTACTGTACCAAGTTTAAAGCCATTGCAAAAAGACGAATGTAGCTTAAATGACTATTTCTGTCTTTGATAGGTTAGGAAACGTTGTGGGAAAAGGAGAAAATACTGGCTGACAACATGTTGTCCTTTTCTCATGATGTTTTTGAAAGCCTTCTCTTTCAGGGTCATGAACACTTCGATTTGTGTGGTAAAGGGTTAAAAAGCCAGTGGAGCGATACAGGGCCATCATGGCCCTCTTGTTCTGCATGTCAAAGGACCAATGTACCTTAGTTTCTATACAAAATGGATTGTATGGATACGTAATTATATGATGACTGGCATGGTATCAAGCCTCACAGAGCTGCATTAAACCCCCTTTTGCCAGAGTATTTGTGTTGCTTGTTTCCTGTTTAACCCCTTACCAAACAGATTTTTAACCACTCTGAGGAAGAAGCTTTTCGAAAAAGTTAAGGGAAAAAGAGAGAATGCTGGACGCAAGCATGTTTTCTCCCATATAATAGACAAATTTTATAAATATTAGCTCAACTGGCTGAAAGCCAGCAGAGCTTATTTCATGGCGTGGTTTCTGTCGTCCGCCTGCCCGTCTGTTAGTCTTTTACTGTTTACTTGATAAAGTCTGCGTTAGAGGTCCAATTTTTGTGAACCTTGAATAGTTTTTTAGCTCCACTGGCTGAAGGCCAGCGGGCTTATGTCATGGCCTGGTGTCCGTGCGTGTGTCCGTGCGTCCGTCAGTGCGTTAACTTTTATTTCAAACTTCTTCTTCTCTAAAACTAAACATCCAAATTTGATGAAACTTCACAGAAATGATCCTGCCATGGTCCTCTTCGGAATTTCTTGAAAGAATTTGATTCCTTAAAAAACTCTTGGTTGCCATCGCAAAAAAGCGAAAAATATAGAAAGTCTTTGAAAATCTTCTTGTCTGAACCATAAGGCCCAGGGCTACCAAATTTGGCATGTAGCTTTATCTAATGGACCTCTAAGAAGTTTCTTCATATTATAGCCCTGTGGTCAAAATTGGCCTCGTGCCAGGGATCACAAGTTTAACATGGGCTTATTGGAGAGGTCATCAGACCTCTCCAACAGTGGTGAGTTTAAAAGGCAGACTGCCACAGAATTTGCTGTCTAAATCCATTTTTCTTGCGAAATTGTACTGATACACAGTCTGTTTCGTCATGGTTTTGTAAATAAAGCGAAATCAAAAAACCGAAACAGGAAATGGACATGGTTTATTTTTATGTGACAAATTTCAGAAAATATTTGTTATATTAATTTGCCATGGCTGCAAATGACCTCTTAAATAATTGTAATTTTTTCATTAAGCAAATAAATCTAAGCAGAAGAAAAAATAAGAAGAATTTCATTAAAAAAAAAAAGAGAAAGAAGACCGCTGGACAAGATCATTCGACTTGAAAACGCGACAAGAAGGTCAAATGGGCATCATGTAAAGCATATGAGGTTTCTACGCGGCGGCTTTTTTACTTGTTAGTTTAAACATATTTTATTCATGAAGTGAATGGGGTCGGGCCACAAGTTCTTACAACTTAGATTCGGATTTTACTTGTTTGTTTACATGTACCAAAATATATTGAAATTAAAAGCCAATAAACTATTGGAAAACAATGATGCTGACCTCTCCTGGCTTCTTTTATAAAGAAGCCAACTTGTGTATAGTAACTTTAATTTAAATAGTAATCAAGGGAAATAACTCCTGTTATAAGAGATAAAGTTTGTTACTATTTACCTCCCTTGATTATCAAAACTGCAGTGATACATAATAGATGTTGATATTCAAGTTTTTTGGACAGGACATGTTCTGTTGTCACGGAGAGTGATTTATTTTGATGCTAGTAGTTATGCTCACATCAGTGGAATATTAAACTTAAAGTAAGGTTTCTGTCATTCAGTTTTCTTTCCAGAACGTTACCTTTCATGCCAATGAATAAACCTGCTTGTATCCACTGACAAAATCTTTGCACTTAGGAAGATATGACTGTTTTTTTGTTGGGCAAGGGGGAGGTCATGTTTTCCAAGTAAGTTTACTACCATAAAGACTTTTTATGCTGTATGTCTTTGCAATGCCATTTAAGTGCATGATATGTTAATTTTTCTCTTTAAGAAAGGACAATTTTTTTGACTGGACCAAGTTTAAAGCCATTTCAAAAGACAAATTGAATGTAGCTTAAATGATTATTTCTGTCTTTGATAGGGTAGGAAACATTGTTGGAAAAGGAGAAAATACTGGCTGACAACGTGTTGTCCTTTTCCCACAATGTTTTCAAAAGCTTTCTCTTTTAATTACAGGTCATTAACACTTCAATTTGTGTGGTAAAGGGTTAAGAAAAAAAAAAAGTGGAGCGATACAGGGCCATCATGGCCCTCTTGTTTATTTCATCGAAAGCTCGAACCCTATTGATTTTAAAAAAAAATCTAACTGTCAGTCGGTAAAAGGAGCCATTTAAAGTTGAAAATTTACGTTCTTGCTTACATGGTAAAGTCTGCATTTGTGGTCAGATTTTTATGAAACTCACACAGTTTCATTATATTATTAATAGTTTGAATCCTATTGATTTTGAAAGAAATGTAACAATCAGTAAGGAAAAAGTAGCCATTTAAAGTTGAAAATTTACATTTCTTGTTTACGCGATTATGCCCGCATTTGTGAATGATTTTCATGAAACTTATGCAGTTGCTAGATATCATTAATTCCTTGAAACTTACCGATTTTTGAAAAAAATCCAACAACTCCTAAGGGAAAAGTAGCCATTTAATTTGAAAACTTAAATTTCTTGTTTACCCAATATTGTCCATGTTTCAATCCAGTTCTTTTGAAACTTGCACAGATCATTTGTATCATCAAGGGATTGAGCCCTATTAAAAAATGAAGAAAATCCAGCAATCATTTTAGGAAAAGTAGCCTTTAATGACTTAGTCTTGTTTACTCAACACTGTCCACATTAGTGTTCACATTTCTTTGTAAACTCGCAGGGTTTGTTTACTACAATGAGTACTGAAACCATACTTAATTTGGCAGGATTCCAGATAATTTGATTTGAGAAACTTTTCTTTGATTATTTCACTATTTATTTAATTCACCATGCCTACATGACAATGTATGCAAGAAATTAAGCAAAATCATTGCCAGTAGAGCGATTCAGGCCCTCAAGGGTCTCTAGTACAACATTCGATTTGTTGCCTGTGATTGCTTAAAATGAATATAAACTAAAAAAAATTTCCATTTGGTATGGGGTTAATACCATTTTCATCATTATTTTAGTAGCCATGCAGTCCAGGAGTTTCTCTGCCAGCACTGTGTGTAAGACTAACAGCCACTGGCTGCTTTCCAGCATAAACAAAGTGCAAATAATGTTTTGCAGTGAAAGAGGAATGAATCTTCTTGACTTTCATCAATCTTTTGGCCGAGTTGGAATTCTAACACACATCTGCTGGATTTTCAGCCATGCATTTCTAGGTTGAATCCCCAGCTCAGCCAATTTCTTTCAGAGAATTTTGGTGATAGTATTCCTCACACACTGCTGATCATTGTTTCTATGAATGTTATGTGGGAAAGCAGCCGGTGGCTTGGGAAGAAATTATGTAATGTACTGGGAAAAGAAACATTAGGAAAGCATAGATAGGGGCACTGGCCACTGCGATATACACTATAAAAACAAAACAAAAAAGCAGTGCTCTCAGTGTAACAGTTACTATTAGTTCATAGAATGGTTCATGAATCATGAATATAGAGGATAATCAACTGGTTGTGGTTGTGTGTGATATTAAAAATCTGTCACTAGAATGGGGTGTGATGTGGTTGAAAAATGAGTCCGAAGGACAAGTTTATTTAACTGCATCAAACCCCATTTGAGTGACAGATTTTTGATATCACACATATCTGGTTGATTTTTCTATTTATTATATTCCCAATTCACCCTTTTTGTTCAAATTATTATCAAGAATGGTACAATATGAGCAATATAGGAAAAAAGTAGTTCCGGCAAACATTCTAAAACATTCTAAAACTATATCGTCACTAGTGATGATACCATAATTAGAACTAGTGAAACCATGGTCTAAATTGAAAGTATTTGCAGACAACAAGTTTGATGTGGCCAAATGCTGAGATTTGTCTTTGAAAGGATAGAAAATGTTGTGGAAAAAGGAGAAAATGCTGGTTACACACATTTTCTCCTTTTCCAACAATTTTTCAAAAGACTTCTTCTTAAGGGTCCTTAACAAATGGGGTTGTGTGTTGACGATTTAAAATGTATTGAAGAGATGTCCAACAAGTCAGACTACATACCAGGTGAGCGGCTTCCCCTTAAAACTTAATCTCAGCACAGAGGTGTTTGTAAGCTTCGATTTGCCCAGAACAGAAAGTCCTACAACCAAACGACCCAGGATTATGAGGACAAGAGGTACAGTTTATTTATAGCTCGGCTGTTTTCGGAGAAAACAATGAGTTATTGTCATAACCCTAGCATTGGCAGTGTCGTCGTTGTTGTGCAAAAATTTTGACATTTTACAGTATCTCTGTTGTTACTGATGATAACTTGGACAGGTCGTTAACTATCAAAAGGGAACTCAAACAACAAGAGAAGGAAACCATCAAAGTATTTTTGAGCCAGTTATGCTTCTTTTTGTGACTTAAAATTTTCACTTAAAATCAAGCAGCTGCAGCCGAGCGTTAGCACCGGCATGTGGTACTCTTGTTTAACTTGGCTGTTTTCAAAAAAAAAATGCCAAGGAATTGTTACAGCCTTAATATCCTCTGTGTCTTCAATGTCATGCGAAACTTCATGCAACACAATCCCGACCTATAAGTGCACTGAGGAATAATGCTTTTGAAAACATTGTGGGAAAAGAAGAAAATGCTGGTAAACAGCATTTTCTCCTTTTCCCACAATGTTTGCTAATTTTTCAAAAACAGGTCTTATCATCTTAGCCATGTTTAGTTTCTTCTCCATGATTACTTTTAGGTTATGGATGAGTTTATTGTGGTAAAAGGTTAAAAACTTCAGTTTTTTCTGTAAAACTCTGTCGTTTATTTCAAGCATACACTAGTTGTCAGTTATCAAAAGGGAAAAAACAAGGATAGGTAACTCAAAATATTTTTGAATAAGTTATTTCCCCTTTTTTTGATGTAAAAAGCAAATGCATCCTAGCCTTGGCATTTTTTTCTCTTTGCTAAGGGTATTATCAAAAGCTGTCTGTCTTATGGTAGTTTAGATACAGGTAATTTAGATAACCCTATGCCACACAATTGCAAGTTTTAATGACCCTGAGGAAGAAGCCTTTTGAAAACATTGTAGGAAAAGGAGAAAATGCTAGAAAATGCTGGTAACCAGCATTTTCTCCTTTCCTTGCAAGTTTTACTACCCGTCAAAAAACAAATTCCAAATTTTGAGTGGTATGAAAATGTTTTGAATCAGGACCAGTCTAGAACTTTGTTGTTTGGTAAATATTTAACCCTTTACCACTTGATCCTCATTTTTAACAACTAAAAACGGCTTTTGAAAACATTGTGGGAGGAGGAAAAATGCTGGTAACTAGCATTTTCTCCTCTTCAAAATGTGTTCTTTCCTATTAAAGACAGAAATCATCATTTTAGCAACACTTAATTTGTCGTCTTCAAATGCTTTGAATTTGGTCCAGTTTAAAACTTTGTCGTTTGGTAAAGAGTTTCACAAATTTCAGGAACCACCCCAAAACCTCCTGAGAAGAAGTCAACTCTGGAGAAATCTCAACCTTTAATGCTGATTGGTACACTTGTTGTGACTGTACTCATTCTGACTGCAATCTGTGGACTGGTCATCAAGTTATTTTCAAGACACAGACAAAGTCCTGAAGACAGCAAAAACAATGGCATTTTTCTCACCAGTGTCCCAGTGGATGAGCAAAATATCTACCCTATGAAAGACAATCAAAGGTTGCTTGAAAATCTGCATGTGGATCCGAGATACAGAAATGGTTACCATGGTAACCCAAAGTTACTCGAAAACCTACTTAGTCCACGGTCAGGGTCAGGTCAACATGATAACCCAATAGTTGGTCTGAGAGGAAGCATTCCACCGTCAGATCAACTGACCAGGCATAGCGCTGCAACACCGTCAAAAAGTCCGTACCCAAATTTGTTGAGCTCACCAACAGCCTATATCAGCAAGTCAAATTTGAGGTCACCACTAAGGTCACAAGGTTAGTTCAAAATTTATATTTAACCCTTTACATAACATATTCCTATATTTAACTACCCTTAGGAAATAGGTTTTGAAATCCATTGTGGAAAAAAGAAAAAAAATTGCTGGTCACTGGCATTTCTGTTCTTCCAAGAATGCTTTTAGCTCCTTCCCAGATAAATCCTCTCTTTAAACTGCATTTATTTTATAGTATGCAATGGCAGTTCTGACTTTTATTGACCCTGCGGAAAAAGGCTCTTCAGAACATTTTGGGAAAAGCAGAAAATGCTGGTTTCCCTTTTCCCAGAATGTTTTCTACCCCTCCAAAAATAAAATTTAATTTTTGACTGGCTTTTATTTTGTCATCTGCAAATGCTTTCAATTTTGACATGTTTAAACTTTTGTTGTTTGGTAAAGAATTCAAGAAAGGTTTTGAAATCTTTAATTCTTGCCAGGAAGATCCTGCTGATTTTTATGCTCCCCAAAGGGGGAGCATATAGTCCCCGCTTCGTCTGTCCTTCCGTCTGTCAGTCCTTCCATCTGTCTGTCCGTCCATCCATCCAAAGCCATTTCTCCACAACCCCTGGACCAAATTGGATGGAACTTCATATATGAAGTCTTTAGGATATTGCGCTGATGTCATTTTCCCGGTTTTCCAATTTGACGCTATGTCTTGGAAAAAGGGGGTTTCTTGTAAAATTCCAATTTTTACTAATATCTCCTTCAGTTTTTGTCAAAATTTCATGAAACTTCACATTTATATTGTTTATTAAAAGTTTCACCATGTGCCCTTGTTTTTTTTATCTATGCAAAACCATGTTATGGGAAAAGGGTGCTTAATGTCATAACTTTAGGTTTTGTTTTTTGGGACTCTGAAATTAAAAATTTTCCAGTTTCTTGAAGACTATTCAACAAATATGTTGCTGATCAAAAGCCTCAGACCATGATTTCATTCGTTCCTATTTATACTAAGCTGTGTTATAGAAAAAGAGGGCTTAATGATAAACTCAAACACAAAGTTTATAAATGTTTAATCTAATTTTTTTTCAGACAATTTTGCCATTGATTTACAGATTGTTCACATTGACAGGAAGTTTTACTCCACTGTCCCAAGAGTTATGCCCCTTTTTTATTTAATTATTTGAACATTGGAAAATGCAGTTTGGCAGACGGGACCAAACACAAGTAGCCTGTTTCACCCCCACCCTCCTCTCCCTTGACTAACCATTTACCGACAACCTTCACTTTCCTAAAAAGAGACCTGTTCGGGAAGCATAATCCATCTACGATGGCTCTTGTTTTGCCATTTGGCAGATGAAAGTTAACTCTTTACCAAACGACAAAATTTTGGCCTTGTCCAGATTCAAAGCTTTTTTAGATGACAAATTAAATGTAACTCAAAACATGAAAATAGTTTTTGATGCAGTAGAAAACCAACATTTTCTCTTTTTCCCAAAAGGCTTCTTTCTCAGGGTCGTTAAAAGTCAGGATTTTGTAGTAAAGGGTTAACTCTTTACTTCACAATCCCGAGTTTTAACGACACTGAGGAAGAAGCCTTTTAAAAACATTGTAGGAAAAGGAGAAAATGCTGGTAACCAGCATTTTCTCTTTTTCCCACAATGTATTCTACCCTTCTCACAACATATTATAATTTTTCAGCCACATTTATTTTTTCGTCTGCAATTGCTTTCAGTTTGGTATAGCCTAAAATTTTGTCGTTTGGTAAAGAGTTAAGTGATTTTTGAAAATCACATTATCCTTTATTTAGATGTCCACTAGGACATTTTGAATCAGACTTTTATAGCAAGCTTTCTTCTCTATGGTACCAGTATCATACATACTGAAACATTTTCATTCCAAGCGGCTTACCCCGATATACCTTTTTATCACATAACCTCCCTTGTTTTCAGTGATATATACCTATCAAAAATTTTCTGATCTTATACACGTTTTATATCACAATTATGTGACATCATTTTTGACATCATTTTGTAAGTACTTCATAGAAGTGAATGGGTTTTATGGATATTACACGCATGCATCTACAGATAGTTTTGCATCTTCTGATCTATAAATTGTGAAATATCCTTATGTGATAAATTGAATCTGGCATTTGTTGGTGTTTGAGATAAATTTTATTAAACTCATCATCGCTTAATAATATTTCCCCTAGACTTGTTTAATAAGATTTTATTTCAAATGCCAACTCATGTCACATCTTATATTTCTTTATCCAGGAATTTTTTTGAACAGCATCTTATTTAATAAGATTTTATCTCAAATGCCAGCTTATGTCAGATCTTATATTTCTTTATCCAGAATTTTTTTGAACAGCATCTTACTGTTCTTCTCCTTGTAATTTAGATATGTGCCATGCTTTGGCAAAAGGTGGTTAAATGCATCTTCTTGAAGTGTTATACCAAGCAAGTCATAACATTATGGATCGATAAAATCCCTTATAACAACTGACTGGATCATGAGGTACCCCGGTCATGCACAGAATTGACCTATAACAAAAAAAGATTTGATCTAGATTGTGCAGGCTGACCTGAGTCAATACATTTTGCACATGCATTAAGCTTCCTTTTCACAGACTATGGATCATATTGGTTTCAATATTTATCTTGAGTCAAAAGCTACAATGAACCCTGGGCACTATTGTCTATAGGTTATGTTATAAAACATGCATGCATGGCCAAAATTTTCATCTGTGACCAGGAATCAAATATTCAATCAAGCCATGGTCACATTTACGGTCAAGCACATAGTTGTCTGTAGTTCATTTCAAACGCAGTCTGCCTTAGTGTTACTATGGTCAGCTAGGTTGAAGTACGTTCAAAGTAGGTTCAAAGTTGGCAATAAGAGGAAATGTAGAAAGTCTAAGTAGGTTGAACTACGTGTAACTACGGTTAACTACATTCAACTGCGTGCAAAGTGGCTAGGGTTAACTAGGGTATTACTACGTCTAACTACGATGAACTACATTAAGCTACATATAAACTATGTCCTTAGTATGCACAATTACGGTAAATTAAGGTCAACAGCGTTAAGCTACAGTAAAATGTTGTGGTTGTGCCTGTTAAATACAGTTAAGGTGCAGTCATTGTACTTTTAACAGCTGTCACATCTTATGTAGTTGGCCGTAGTGGGGAATTATCGTAGTTGGCCATAATTGAACATATTAAACACTACAATTAAGTAGGGTCAATTACGGTCAACTACGTTCAAACTACAGTGACAGTAGGGTCACAACATCATAGTTAACCATAACAATTTTTTGAACATGTTAAAAAATTATGCACTTGCTACGGGCATATCAGTTCAAACCACGTTCATTACGACGTTGAACTATGGTTATCTGTATGTAAGTATGTTCAGCTACGTTTAATATGTTCAACTATGGCCATCTACAGTCATTCTCCACTACAGTCAACTATGTAAAGTGTGACCATGTCTTAAAATCTGTTTGGAAAGGGCCAAAGTTTTTGAAAAAAAAAACATGGTATCTTTAATTTCCAAGTTTTCCTTTAAAGAATTCTAATTTCCCATTTGGTCAAAATCTAGTTAATATTTAATATTATCATTTATCACATAACCTCCCTTGTTTTCAGTGTAATATAGCCATTACGAATTTTCTAATCTTATACATGTTTGATGTCACAATTGTGTGACATCATTTTTTGACGTCATTGTGTATGTACGAGGGTCATTCGAAAAGTAATGCAACCTGTTGAATAACTTCTAAAGCAATATATCAATTACTTTGAAACTTTACATGTAGATACTTCAATCTATATGCAATTAGTATGTGATGTCACATCATCATAACGTCATTTAGAGAAGCGCCAGATGACGTCATTTTACGTCAATAACAGCGTCATGGCCGCGGTTACGTCTCAAGATCAGCAAGAAGTTTGCGGCACATCTGCTCTATCATATTGCCAGGTTACAAGATGGGTCAATGAATTCAAATCGGGCAGGGAGAGGGTTGAAGATACCTGCCGTGTGGGTCGACCAATGACAGCTACTGATAATACTGAACAAGTGAAAAAACTGTTGAAGGATGATAGGAGAATTACTTGCGAAGAAATGGCACAGGAGTTAGAAATCAGTGTAGGGTCAGTTCGTTTCATTCTTCGAAATCATTTGAAAATGCGTAAGGTTAGTGCGCGGTGGCTACCGCATCGTTTGATGCCAGAACAAGCAGAATGTCATTTAACCATAGCCACCCAACTCCTTTCTCGTTATGATTCGGAAGGACAAGACTTTTTAGAAAGAATTGTTGCCATCGACGAAACTTCAGTAAGATCCTACGAACCGGAAATGAGGAGACAATCGACCGAGTGGCATACACCTAGCTCCCCGAGACCGGCAAAGTACAGACGGACTCAGTCTAAACTTAAGATGTTAATGATCTTCGCGTACGATTGACATGGAATTCTGACAAGTCACAGGGTGGAAAGTGGTAAGACTATTAACGGGAAGTACTATGAAGAGTACCTTAAAAAAACACTAAGGCAAGCGATCCGTAGGAAAAGACATGGACTCTTGGCAGCCGGTCCAATAATTTTACATGATAACGCTACACCCCATAGCACCGTCAACGTAACATCTTTGCTAGGGTGCTTTGAGTGGGAAATATTGGAGCACCCGCCTTATTCCCCGGATATAAGTCCATGTGACTTTGACTTATTTCCAAAGATAAAAGAGGGCATGAGAGGTATTCATAATAGTGACCTAGACGAGCTTGAAGCTGCCGTGGCCGAAAGGGTGAATGTAGTGGAACGCAGTTGCCTAGCAACTGGAATAGATGACCTCTCGAAGCGATGGCAGTTTGTCATAGACCACAAGGGATATTACTTCAAAGGAATGTAGTATGGTAATTATCATTATATATTTCTTTTGAAAGTTATTTTATAGGTTGCATTACTTTTTGAATGACCCTTGTATTTCATAGAAGTGAATGGGTTTTATGGATATAAACACAGGTGCATCTATAGATGGTTTGCATCTTCTAATCTATAATTTTTGAAATATTGTTATGTGATAAAAAGAATCTGGCATTTGTTTGCATTTGAGATAATATTTTATTGAAATCATCAAGAAAAAAGTGTTATTAAGGTTCTCAAAGGCTCGCTTAATATCATTTCCTTAGACACGTTTAATAAAATTTTGTCTCAAACACCAACTCATGTCAGATCCTGTATGTCAAACAACTTTGTTCTTTTAGGTCAACTGAATTATGGGTATAGTGACGAAAGAATAAACCATGTGCCCCATTTCTCTGGAAACAGAAAGTTGGTGGAGAGGGTATGGATGATTGTATTTGTTGAAGATTTTCTTACACAAAACAGACCTTTTTCCTCATACTGTATACGTGGATATATACGCATGTCAAAAAATTTGCGAATTTCCGATTAAGGGCATTTTGTGTACGAAAATGTTTGCGAATTCAAGACACATGTTATTTGTTGGTATACATGTGGTAAGATATGTGAATAGAAAATTTTGTGAATTTTTCAAATTCGTGAAATCGCAAAAATTTCCATGGCACAAAAATTTCCACATATACAGTATGAGCCATGCTCTGGTAAAAGGGGCTTAATGCATGTCTGTGATCCATGATATGGAGCAACTTATGGATCCATAAAAAACCTTTTTGACCTACAACTAACTGTATCATAAGGTTAACTGGTTCTTTAGTATACAGAAAATTGACGAATAGTGTAAAGTTTCGGCCCAGGTCAGCCTGCGTGGATTGTGCATATTCATTTTCTATGAAATGCTCATATATAGTGTTTCATGCCACTTTTAACAGTATTCAGTTATGTTAAGCTGACAGCTTTCTTCTTTTTTCTTGGTAATAACATGTATATTAGGTCTCTGCAGTGCACTGTTACCTCATAATCTGTGTTTTAATGACCTCAAGAAAGAAGACTTTGGAAAATATTGTGGGAAGAGGAGAAAATGCTGTTTAATCAGCATTTTCTCCTCTTCCTACAATGTTTTCTCTCCAATTAAAGATTCCATCTTCTGAGCCACTTTAAATTTGTCTTCTGCAAATGTTTTAAATTTGGACAAGTCTACAACTTTATTTCAAAGGCCTTTCTTTCTCATGGTGTCAGGCCAAACATGGCTTGATTGGTAAAGGGCTAGCCATAGGCAACCATAACATGGACTAGCACCTGTAAGGTAGCCTGGGTCCACGCGGTAATAATCTTTTAATCCCTCCTTATCGAGGTCTCCTTTCATGGTCCACACAGATCTTTGGCAAGATGATTGATCACTTCAGTAATTATTACCTCATTTTTGACAAAGTAATGTATGATTATATATGAAGGAAAAAAATGATAGGGCTGGAACCCAGGCTACCTGTAGGAGGGAATGAACATGAAACTCATGGTTGTGAATGCAATGCTTTTACCTCTCAGAGAAAAAGGGGTACAATCATACAGATAAAGATTGTCAAAAAAAAAAACCACTGTCTTAGGCAAAAAGCAAAATGAAACATATATGAGGGGATAGTAGTTTATAAGGCAGTTTTACCTGTATAAAGCTGTAAAAATTCCAACCAGGGACTTTCTTATGGATTATTTTTATGCCTCTGCTAAATGATAAACTTTCAGACTTGTCCAAATTGAAAGTATATGCAGTGACAAAGTAAATGTGACTCAAGAATTGGAAATTATTTTTAGAGAAATAAAAAGCATTGTGGGAAAAGAAGAAATTGCTGGTTACAGGCATTTTCTCTTTTTCCCACAATGTTATCAATTTTATCAAAATGTGTCTTCCTCAGGGTCATTAAAAGTTGGGATTGTGTGGTAAAGAATGTCATCAACTGTAGGGGAGACGGGGCTTCAAAATGAGAGTTGCTTATCATATAAAGGAATGGTAGCTTTATTTATTGTATACCTATCATTTTTCCGGCTCAAATACATGTGTGGGATGCAGATAACATAATACATGACAGAGAAAAAATCAGTCTCTACACAGTGTCAGATGTGGTTCCAAGTGTGGTATGATGACATCTATTGCATATGGAATGCAAACATATTAGTTTGCAATTTGATTAGTTGAAATATATAAGCTATTCTCTTCATCCACCATTCATGAAAAAGAAGTTACTACCCACTAAAGCATTATTTGTACTATTTTGCTTACAGTTTTCGAATGAAATTGTAAATAATTGTAGTATTTTATTATAGAAACTTGAAGGTATACAATAAAAGTAATATTATGTTGCAGTAACTTTACTGGTGCTTATGTTTGCTTCTAGTTACGTAATAAAATTTTGATGCATCACTCGACATTTGGTTTAGCGCAATATCAAATTTTCTCACGCTGCTCGAAGCAAATACAAGCACTAGAAAAGTTCCTACAATACGCTATTCCATATTTATACTTTCAGACCCCACAGGATCTCCCAGCCTTGCAGTCTGATCCCGGTTCTCCAGTCGGTGGTCAGCTGTATCATGGAAACAATACAGCGCGGGCACTGTTCAGGGACAGCCATTTTTCGCACCATCTACGGCAACAGCGAAGTGAAACGGCACTATTGAACAATGCACTGAGAGAATATTTCGAACGCCATGGCATGCTGCATTAACTCTTTGTCACATAATCTCGACTTTTAAACAACCCTGAAAAGAAGCCTTTTGAAAATATTATGGGAAGAGGAGAAGATGCTGGTTACCAGCATTTTCTCCTTTTCCCATAATACTTTCTATTCTATCAAATTCCATCATTTGAGTCACTTTTAAATTGTAGTCTGCAAATACTTTCAGTTAAGAAAAGTCTACATTTTTGTGTTGTGGTAGAGAGTTAGTTAGGCAACAAAGTCACAATGTAGGCAATACACAAAGAAAATGCATTTTGTTCAAATGTAGGCAATACAAATGGACTTTTGTTCAAGGATGGTAACAATCTAAATCATTGTATTTTGTTCAAGGGCAGGCAACCCACAAGTCATTGTACTTTGTTCTAGTGAAGGTAAACTCTCGAAGTCATTGTATTTTTTTTTAAGTGTTGGGAACCCCACTGTCACTCTAATTTGTTCCTGTGTAGGCAGAGCTCGAAATTGTTGTATTTTGTTCAAGGATGGGCAACCTCACAGTCACTGTATTTATTCCAGTGTAGGCAGTACTCTAAATAAATGTATTTTGTTCAAGGGTATGCAACCCACAAGTCATTGTACTTTGTTCCAGTGAAGGTAAACTCTTAAAGTCATTGTATTTTTTTTTAAGTGTTGGCAACCCCACTGTCACTCTAATTTGTTCCTGTGTAGGCAGAGCTCGAAGTTGTTGTATTTTGTTCAAGGACGGCCTAAAAAGCAAAATTTGTACAGAAAATATTCGTTCCCTAATGTTTTCTTCCGGATCTTGAGATTTCCGGAAAAATGGAGCCTGGATTAACGCGGCTCGACTGTACTCCCTATGATTCAAGGGTCATCTCCCCTTGAACTTAGAAAATTTTTTGTTAAATTGCCTGTTTCTGTCAAAGCGCTGGCGGGGGTATTAAGTCACATTCAGTGACAGCTCTAGTTTGTTCTGGTGTAGGTGGTACTCTAAATTACTGTATTTTGTTCAAGGATGGGCAATCTCACAGTCATTGTATTTTGTTCAAGTGTAGGCAATTCACGTCAATGTATTTTGTTCAAGTGTAGGGAATTCACAACAACATTGTATTTTGTTCAAGTGTAGGCAACCTTTGGAGTCACTGTATTTTGTTCAAGTGTAGGCAACCTTGGAGTCATTATATTTTGTTCAAGTATAGGCAACCTTGGAGTCATTGTATTTTGTTCAAATGTAGGGAATTCGCTACATCATTGTATTTTGTAAATACTTAAAGTATTTTGTTCAAGCTGTGACCTTTCACAAGTTAACCTTTTACCAAACAATCCAGAGTTTTAACGACCCTAAAGAAGGAGACTTTAGAAAACAATGTGGAAAAAGGAGAAAATGCTGATTACCAGCATTTTCTCCATTTTCCACAATGTTTTCTAACCTTCCAAAGACAAATTTCAAGTTTTGAGAAACATTTAATTTGTCGTCTGCAAATGCTTTCAATTTGGATAAGTCTTAAAATTGTCTCATTTGATAAAGAGTTAACATTGAAAAGTAGTTTGTGCAAAGTAGCATTTTGGAATATCAGAAGATCTTCATTCTTTTTTTTTTTAAGTTTCTACTGTATATTTTGTTACTTTTTTTATGTTCTGTTTCTTATAAAATAAATAATGGATTTAAAATCTAATTTCATAATCTGTGTATGTTAAACTTGGCTCAAGCTGCTTGGAATGATGTTTTTTTTTTTTATCTCATCTGAGCACGAAGTCCTCAAGGTGAGCTTTTGTGATTGCGCTGCGTCTGTTGTCCGTCGTGTGTTGTCTGTTGTTGGTCATGTGGTTGTCAACATGGTTTACCTTGTGTGCACTCTAGAGGCCACATTTTCAGTATAATACTCATGAAACTTCATCAGAATGTTTGTCTTGATAAAATCTTGGACAAGTTTGAAATTGGGTCATGTCTGGTCAAAAAGTAGGTCACTTGACCACATCTAAGAAAAACTATGTATGCACTTTATAGGCCACATTTCTAGCCTGATACCAGTAAATTTGGTCAGGATGTTTGTCTTGATTATATCTTGAACAAAATTGAAACTGGGTCATGTCAGGTCAAAAAGTAGGTCACTGCACCAAATATAAAAAAAAAAAAAATCTTTTGTGCACTCTATAGGCCACATTTTCAGTTCGATACTTTGAAATTTGGTCAGAATGTTTGTCTAGATGATATCTTGGACAACTTTGAAATTGGGTCATGTTGGGTCAAAAATAAGGTCACTTAGACTTATGTGTTTTGCAACTTTTAAACCAGGATCTCTTCAGCTTTATCAGCTCTAGATGACTTTACTCAGGCGGGCACTTTAGGACCAATGGCCCTCTTTTTCAAATATGATAACACATTCTCCACGGAATTATTCTTCATAACCATTATGTGATGTATCGTTTATGTGCTTTGCATGATGCAGGGAGGCTTGCTAAATCAAATTCATTGATAAAACTGATAGGATTGTTTGACACAGGATTATTGCTTAGGGTGCCAATAACAATTTTTCCTCACATCATATAATCATGGATCCATACAATTCATTTTGTCTAGCAATTGACTGAATCTCGAGGTAGACTGGTTCTTCCACATACAGAAAATCAACCAATGACAAAAAGTTTCGGCCCAGGTCAGCCTGTGCGGATTGCGCAGGCTGACCTGGGTTGATACTCTTTTCAGACGCATTAAACCCTCGTTTCACAAGAGCATGGCTGATTTATTGTATCCAGCGGGAATTGTACATAAGCATGCAGTCTGGTCATAGCCTACTGTCTTCTCATTCCATTCTTTTACTTTCGGTTTTCTCCTTTTGTACTCTTTAACAGACAAATCTAATAATTTTTGTAACATTTAATATGTTGTTTGCAAATCTTTTCAATTTGGACAAGTCTAAATTTTTGTAGTTTGGCACAAGGTTGAGAGAATTTCATTATTGATATAACCGGGTATTGATCTTAAGTTACCCCTGTATATAACAAATATCCCAGGTTTTTCGCTCACTTCAGCAGGTAGTGCTCAAGTTGATGGTTGACAGTCCATTGTGGGCCCTCCGTCCGTCGTCTTTTCATCAACCGTTCGAAGATCTCGAAGTTTTTATTTCTCTAAGCAAGTTCAAATTTCATTTGCTTTCTTAAAGCATGTGGCCATAAACATTTCAATAAAGTCCAAATCCCCATTGACTTGCATGTGTTTTAAACTACTTCTTCGTTTCTTGTGGGTTAAAGACAAAATCTGTGATTTTTAAACTTATATGAGATAAAGGCTAAATAAATTTGACATTAAATTCGAAATATCTATTTTCAGCCTGCTTTCAATGTAATATGATCTAAATGCAGCTCTTTAAAAAGTGATATATATTTTCGAAAAACGTTTTTTGACATTGACGTCAAATGCGAGGTGGCCAAAATTTAGCAGAAAAATAACACTCGTCATATTTTAGAGAGCTACAACTTTGATGTCAAGCGACGAACACAAATAGTATATAAATAAATGTAAATGGATCCAGTAACCTCGCTTTCTAGCAGTACATTTTTCCTTATGATCGAATGAACAGTAGCAGCGTAATTATTTTTTTTTGCACACCGAAAAATACATTTAAAGATAGGGCACCCTAATGGCATTCCTGTTACATCGCCTTTCATCGCCAAAATCGTACGGATTCGACTAAGACTCGGGTAATCCGTAATCGAGCAGGGAATCGGCGTGTATCGGCCGATCGATTACGGATTACCCGAGTGATCGCCGAATCCGTACGGTTTTTTTTTATGGCGATGAAAGGCGATGTTACACGTATCCAATTAGGGTGCCATATCCTTATATAAATTTGAATTAGGAATTTCGTGAAATATTAACGGCCACTTAGTGTAGAAAGGATTGGCATTTATAATATCATTCTCCATATTATCATTTTCTCCTTTTCCCACAATGTTTTATACCATTCCAAAAACCAAGCCAATTTTTTATTAACATTTATATTATTATTTTCTTAGGCCTATACAATCAAAATCTTTGTGAGTTTCAATGGATTGTATTAATAGCCATTGGAAGAGGTCGAGTTTATCTAAAAAAAAGTGTTAAATGATTAATTATTAATGAGCCATGCTCTGGCAAAAGGGGGCTTAATGCATCTCCGTAATCCATCACACCCGGAGCAAACCATTACGTGCTTATGGATCCATAGCATCCACCATTTTTCATAATCGACTAAATCATGAGGTAGACTGGTCCTTAGACATACAGAAAATTGATCAATAGCGAAAAGCGTCGGCCCAGGTCAGCCTGCGCGGACTGCGCAGGCTGACCAGGGTCGATACTTTTCGCAAATGCATTAAGCCCCCTTTTCACAGAGCATGGATCATTTCTATTGGATGAACAATGGCCCCCATCACATTTTCCCCCACTTCCAAAGACTCAACCTGTCCAAAATCACAAAATCCATTGCTTTCATCCTTTGGACGCCGTATCACTAGATCGTCTACTTATCAAAGTTGTGTTATTTATGTCGGAGGTGGGTGGGGGGTTATAGATGAGCAATCCATCGGGCCTGTATTCACCAACTATTCTGAATTGCATGCTTAGTCTTTTTTCCAGATTTACAAAGTTACGCTCCTATGAAATATAGAAAATTGTTGAGAATTAGGCTGGAAACACTATATTCGAGCGTCGAATAAACCCAACGGACATATTTGGACCAGGAATACGATCCAGTTAATTACAATTTGATGGCTGCTTTTTATTATTTTATTTTTTTTAACCAAAGACTATTCCTACGAACGAAGTCCGTAACAAAGAAACAAATGAACAAATGCATGGCAGTACAAACCGCATCTGGCGGGATTCGAACCCATGGCGGACACGATCCTCGTTTTTCGAGGTTTAAAAGACCAATACCTTAACCACTGAGCTAAAGAGATATCTCCCTAACGCTAGGTATTGTATTTAAATCGGGACGAAGCCATGCATGAAGGAGTGGTCTCCCGGAACACTATTATTACTACTTTATTTTATTTTACTTTATTTTTGTGGTATTTGTCGAAGACAATACCACTACAAGTTGGCTTCTTTACAAAAGAATCCAGGAGAGGTCAGCATCAATGTTTTCAAATAGTTTATTGGCTTTTAATTTCAATATATTTTGGTACATGTAAAGAAACAAGTAAAAAGGCCACCGCGTAGAAACCTCATATGCTTTACATGACGGTCATTTGACCTTCTTGCCGCCTTTTCAAGTCGCATGATCTTGTCCAGCGGTCTTCTTTCTCTTTTTTTTAACGAAATTCATTTTTTCTTCTGCTAAGATTTATTTGCTTAATGAAAATTTACAATTATTTGAAAAGTCATTTTCAGCCATGGCAAATGGCAAATTAATATAACAAATCTTTTCTGAAATTCGTCATATAAAAAATAAACCACGTCTATTTCCTGTTTCGGTTTTTTGATTTCGCTTTATTTACAAAACCGTGACGAAACAGACTGTGTATCAGAACAATTTCGCAAGAAAAATGGATTTAGACAGCAAATTCTGTGGCAGTCTGCCTTTTAAACTCACCACTGTTGGAGAGGTCTGATGACCTCTCCAATGAGTTCAATATTGAATTTTGAAGACCATGTATCGTCAGAGTTCCAGATAAGAGGGAGTGATGGTATTCTAAATCCATTATTTCTCTTTGAAACCCTATGTTGTGGGTACTCATTAGAATTGTCTCGATGAAACAGTTCTAATGAGTACCCAATGAGTAGGGTTTAGTGGAGAATTAATAACATTTTCAATTTTAAAATCAAAATCACTCCCTGTATCTGGAGCTCCGTATCGTATTTTGTGCAAAGCCGAAGGAAATAAACCCAATTAAACTCAATTTTTCTCAGACAAATGAGTTTTTCGGTAGCACTCAGATATGTTATTGGAAATGGCACGTTAAAATACACTGGGTGAGGCCATTGATCGTGAAAATATTAATTCTTGATTGAAAATAGCTTCACTCGCCCATATCCTTCTATTGGCGCAACGATATATACAAAATTTGTCTACTGATCGCTTGGTCCTGGGCTTTTTCGTTCCAAAACCAGTTCGTCCCATGGCTTGTTCGTCCCATGATTGCGCGCTACTCCATTTGATTGGGCATGAATATCTATATATCGAAATAATTGATTTTAATGTTGGGAATTAAATGTTAACGGCTTAATATATTTCAAAATCATAGTTTTCAGTTACAAACTTAATTTTATTTGATATATTCACATGGTTTCTCTCTCTATCCATCATGCATCCTATTGTCAAGGGACGTTACTCCTGACTCCTCATAATGATCAATGGGAGACCACCAATACACAAATAATCCTAATTTTGTCGTGAGTACTCTCCCTTCAACGAAAAACGTATTTATTTGCTTCGTAGGTTGACTTTTAAGCCAATATTTGAATAATATTTCTCCTTTTCTTTCAAATTATTAATTCCACACAATGGCTTCCTTGACAAATACCACTTCAGTGTTCTCAACGCTTTGATATTTGATACTGATTGTAATTCTGTGTTTCCTGTCATTTTCTGACGTGTTCTGTTTTCTTGAAAATTTTGTTGAATTTATTTTCATATTTTATTTGTTTTATTACCGTATATACTATAAGAGGTTGTTTCAAAGCAAATTTGTGAAACAATTTATGTTCAAAGTAGTAATTCTGTTAAAGCTAAGAGGACAGTGTAGATCAAAGATCAGACTGCAGTCTGATCTTGATCTACACTGACCGCAAAGGCAATAATAGTTGTGAAAGGGTTAGGAATTGTTGGTAAATATAGGTCACAACTCTGCCCCAAATTATCTATTTTTTTTTAATTAATTCAGGTGAGTGATATAGGGCCGTCATGGTCCCCTTTACTCTGTAAAAATGAGACGACATATCAGATTTCAAAAATAGAAACAATCATTTACATTTCCTGTCCGGGCCCGATCTATAATACAGTGGTGATGAAGTCATTATGCTCATTTCCGGTTAGCCGTGGAAAATGTGTGTAATAATACACTTTGCGATCAAACTGTACAAGCCAATCCTTATGCTTTTAAGCGCAATATACTACATTTTTGCGGACATTGTAGATCAAGATCAGACTGTGCTGGACGCATAGTCCGATCTTGGATTGACGCTGTTCGGTACGATAGAGTTTTTCCAGTATACTATAGAATTCTGAATTCACAATTTTTCGATATATAAACATTTGGCTTAAATTTTTATTTTGATTAATCTAGCAGTTGTAAGAATTTATTCCGCATGTACTCAAAGCTATATATTGATTATGCTGATAAAAGCGAATTTTGATCAGGTTCGTTGCCCGTCGATTTGACTGCCCAATGTATGCCTTTTCCCTTATCCATCCATCCATCCATCCATCCATCCATCTATTCCTCCGTCCGTCCCCCTGTCCGTGATTCCATCCATCCATCCACCCTCAATCCATCTGTCCGTCTTTCGATCAGTCTGTTCTTCTATTCACCAGTCCACTCACTTATCTATGGAAACAAAATTAACTACTGTTTTCCCCTCTCTCTGTTATTGAGTTAGTTCTTATTTCGGTAATGAGAGAGAGGGAGAAAGAGAGACAGACAGACAGACAGAAAGACAGACAGAGAGGAGAAAGTGAAACAAACAGACAGGCTGGCTGGCGGAATGAAGGGACAGACACACAGACAGACAGACAGACACAGAGTGAAACAGAGGGAAAAGTGAAACAAACAGGAAGGCCGGCGGGCTTGCAGACGGACTGAAGGGACAGACAGACAGACAAACAGACAGAGGTGATAGACAGAGAAGCACACATAATATGGCCTGCAACACGCGAAAAGGGGCATTCGGACATTTGCGTAAAGTGTCGTCTCGGATCAGCCTGCTTAGTCCGCGCAGGCTAATCCGAGACGGCACTTTACGTCAACATTAGATTTTGTCCTACAGTAGACTTGCGTGAAGCAGAAAATCACACACGATCGGAAAGTGTCGTCTCGGATCAGCCTGCGCGGAGTGCGCAGGCTGATCCGGGACGACACTTTACGCAAATGTCCGAATACCCCTTTTCGCGTGTTGCAGGCCATATATGAGTCATGCTCTGGCAAATGGGGACTTAACACATCACCGTAATGCATGATACCAAGTTAGTCAATACAGTATTATGGGTCCATAAAACCCATTTTGTATTTAAATCGACTAAATCATGAAGTACACTTGTATTTTGTGCTGCAGAAAATTGACCAACAGCAAAATAAGTCGATACTTTTTGCAGATGCATTAAGCCACCTTTTCACAGAGCATGATTCATGTACACCTGTTTCAAGAGAAATCCTTCTGGGTGAGAAACAAGGTCTTCTTTTTAAATTTTGATAGAAATGGACTGATTCAAAAACCATTATGTCTATTTGAACAGTGTGTTACTAATCAATAGGATCGAATTTCATTCATAAAAGGACGATTTTAAATTCACTGAAAGTGGGTCAGTCAATTGAAATTTTTTGTGGACGACTTTTCCTGTCGTGCAGAAAACCGCTTCTGAAGCCACTGTGGTTAAAGAGGAAATTGCTCAAGAATTTTATAAGGTGCACTACCCCAGGGATAATACGCACAGAATTCCTGACTACTCATATACTCATATATTCAATCTAGATGTATTTTTAAAGCGGGGTTCTCATACAGTGACGGTATTTTAAAAGCGTGGTTCTAATACAGTCATTGTATTTTAGAAGAGCGGTTCTCATACAGTCACGGTGATTTAAAAGCAAGGTTCTTGTACAGTCACGGTATTTAAAAAGCGAAGTTCTCACATGGTGACTGTATTAAAATTTTTAAAATGACGATTCTCATGTAGTATTTTAAAAAGCGCAGTTCTCGTCGTACGGTGACGGTATTTTAAAAGCGCGGTTCTCGTACGGTGCGAAATTTTGAAAGCGCTTCTCTCATACAGTCACGGTATTTTAAAAGCGCGGTTCTCATACAGTAAATGTATTTTAAAAGCGCGGTTCTCATACAGTGACGGTATTTTAAAGTGTGTATCTCATAGAGTGACAGTATTTTAAAAGTGCGGTTCTCATACGGTAACGGTATTTTAAAAGCGCGGTTCTAGTACGGTCACGATATGTTAAAAGTGCGGTTCTCATACGGTGACGGTATTTTAAAATGCAGTTCTTATACAGTGACTGTATTTTAAAAGCACGGTTCTCGTAAAGTCAAGGTATTTTTTGAAGCGCAGTTCTCATGCGGTGACGGTATTTTAAAAGCGCGGTTCTCATACGGTGGCGGTATTTTAAAAGCGTGGTTCTCATTCGGTGACGGTATTCTAAATGCGCGGTTCTCATACGGTGACAGTATTTTAAGAGCGCGGTTCTCATACAGTGACGGTATTTTATAAGCGCGGGGGTCACACAGTCGAGTTATTTTAAAAGCGCGGTTCTCATATGGTGACTGTATTTTAAGAGCGCGGTTCTCATACGGTGACGGTATTTTATTAGCGCGGTTCTCATATGGTAATGGTATTTTAAAAGCACGTATCTCATACAGTGACGGTATTTTAAAAGTGCGGTTCTCGTACAGTGACGGTATTTTGAAAGTGCGGTTCTCATATAGTCACGGTATTTTAAAATGGCGGGTATCATACAGTCACGGTATTTAAAAAGCGCGTATCTCATACAGCCACGGTATTTCATACCGTGACAGGATTTTAAAAGCGCAGTTTAACATAAGCAAAAGTGCACCTTAGATGTTGGCTTATCTTAAGTTAAAGACCGTAGATACTCAGCAAACAATCAATAACAAACGTTGTTTTGGCCGTTAACAAGCCAAATGATACACCTATCTAATGATGTACCAACCAACCAGCCAATTAAATTATCGATCATGTTAGTAACCAAAGAACCAGCCATCTACTTATAAACCCTATTACCAACCAATGATCAAAACATGCAATCAAATAACGACTGGCTGGTAGACCAACAACCAACCAACCAACCATCCATCAATCAATCAAACCCATCCATCCATCCATCCATCAAACCAATCGATCAACCAACCGACAGACCGACCAGCCGGCCAACCAACCAACCAACCAACAAATCAACCAACTTACAGATCAGCCAACCAATTAACCAACTAATAATCCAACCAAACAACAATCTGATTTACTACCCAACTTACTAACCAATCAACCGGTATAAGATGCAATTGACTTGTCTGTCAAGCTGTTTGTAAAAGTTTAACTGTCGATCAATTAGGTTTACTATCAATCAAACATGAATGGGATTTAAACAACTTTTCAATCGCTGAATAACTTCACCCTTTGGCCGCTAAGCGCGACTGAATGACCTTTTGCGGACAGTGTTGATCAAGATCAGACTGCTCAGAACGTGCAGTCTGATCTTCGATCTACACTTTCCGATAAGGAGATATTTTTCCTCCAAAACTAACCTTGAAATAGGAAAATTTGGGTTTTTACTATCGGTTTGAAAGTTTCATTTTTTTTATTTAGCAGGATAAGGGATAACTCTTTCCACACAAACGACAAACTTTTCGATTTTCTCCAGATCTAAAGTAACTGAGTCATGTTTTGTGAAAAGATGGTTTGATGCATTCGCAAAGAAAGTATCGACCCAAAACAGCTTGCGCAGTCCGCAGATGAGAATAACTCTTAAAGATGCCCGTCTACAGCCGGTGAGCAAAAACGTTGTTAAATTTCAAACAATTTAGAATGGTACAGAAATCAGTCCTTTGTGTAAACATGGATAAAATACTGACATATATGGTGTACTTGAAAAAAAGAAACACAGAGATTTGTATTAGAAACCGAACATTGGTCAGAAGAAAACTGGCTGACGATCGGAGCTGTAAACAATGGCGGTGCGTCACGGAAATTCATCTTTGGTTTCCGCCTAGAGTCGGATACGGTGCAATTTGCACATATAGGCCGCGACCTCCGTCTGAAAATCGAGGCTGCAACAGAGAAGCCTCTATTTTCCTTCGTTTAGCTCATTAGACACAGGGCGAAGGTCAAATATAGTCACGTGACAGAATGCATGATCATCATACGAATCTACCCGTGTGTATAACGGACATATCGAAATCTTCGATTCAAAAACCGGAAACGACGAGTCTGTTTACATGGAAGGCCGCAACTCAGCGAAATGCATTTTCTATCGACCGTAATCTAAGCAACCTTGCGACCGTGAGGCGCAATATTTGGCATGAAGATATGAGAATGACTATAGTTTGATAAAATAAAGACAAAATGAGTTAAAACTGGCTGAAATTTGAGTATCAGGGCCTCTTTAAGAATGTGATTTAGAATGCTTGGTAGATTTATACATATATGGTCCCATGAGATTCTATGACCAGTACTTTGCACAGTATTCTTACTAGCCACTTGGTGCTATCGTTCTTAACCATCGTCGAAGAAAGCTCCAGCGGTGAGGGAGGTATGAATCTTGCCGCAATGACTGTCATCGATCCCGGGAAAGAATATGGCGTGGCTGAGAATCGAACCCGTGACCCCCCCAGAGTTTCACGGCCAGAAACGTTATCGATTGAGCAATCGGGGTCAGATATAGTAAAAGACGCTAAGAATACAGTGAGTGGACATAAATATTTCACCAAAATCCGAATTCGCATTGACTTATATGTTTTTTCGAGTTCACTATTTAATTTATTGTCGATTAAAAACTGAAGATGTAGATCTACTTATGAAATGTACATGTATATGAAAATAAAGCTCCAAAATTAATTTTACAATGAAATATTATATTTTAAGAATCGATACAATGTAATATCACATAAATGTGACTGTTTAAAAAGTGATCCATATTTTCAAAAAAAAAAAATCATGATTACAAATGGCGACGTAGCCAAAATTTAGCGGAAACGTAACACCATTATGTTTTAGAGAGCTACAATTTTGATATCCGGCGACGAAAACCAATAGCAAATTAATGTAAATAGCTTCAATAACCTCGCTTTCTACCAGTAAAGTTTTCCTCATGATAGAATATTTGATCAGAAGCAGCGTAATTTATTTTCTTGCACACTGAAAAATACAAATAGGTCAATGGGAATTCGAACCTTGATGAAATATTTTTTGGCCGGCACTTACTGTAGTTTGATAAACAAAGACTGAAGTGACGGCCCGAAGTAAAATATAGATTAGTTTTGAAGACATAAGCGGCTTTGTATTCGCGCCACTTATGTCGGATTAAATAAATATAAGTCTGTTTTATTTCCATGGATTAACGCTTGTTTCTGGTCGTTATGAGGTTTCTCACTTCGTCTGTGAGCAGATTATAGATTCTTATTGTTTTACAGACTTCTGCAAATAACTCGTAAATCTTTAGCAGTAAAACTTGATTAACATCTTGCCCCACAATCCAGAATATTAACGATGCTAGATAAGAAGGCTTTTGAAAACATTGTGGGAAAAGGAGAAAATGCTGGTAACCAGCATTTTCTCCTTTTCCCACAATGTTTTCTATTCAATCAAAGACGAGTTCCATCATTTGAGTCACACTCAAATTTTCCTCTGCAAATGCTTTCAATTCGGTCGTGTCCAAAATTTAGATGTTTGATAAAGAGTCAAATCTTTACCAAACGACAAAATTTTAACTCATCCTAATTATTATCAACTGCAGACGACAAATTGAATGTGGCACAAACGATAGGGTTTGTACCGAAACGAGGCCGTGCCCGGTAGCTTAGTCAGTAACGTACAGGACTTTGGAACGAGGTCGCAGATTCTAATCCCCAGTTCGGCTATTTTCCCTCTAAGGACTGATGATAGACATTGCCCCATGATTCAATACTCTCTCACCGCTAATCATTGTTTTGACGGTGGGCTTTTGAAAAAAGCAGTCAGTGGCGTGGGTAGAATATTGTACTGGTTAAAAAAAGTATAGGAAGGCATGGATAGGTGAACTGGCCACAGCGATATAACTGAAAAAATGTTAGATATGGCCTTAAAGACCACACAAACAAACAAATCGGCAATAGAGAACCATCTCACTTTTCTGTATTCAACATCTACAATATTGGTTATATATGAGTACTTTATTATCATTTACAAATTGACTATTATTTGTACTATCACCATCATTATTATAATGAAAAATTACTAATAAACCTAAACTACCAACACTGAATTGTAGGGGATGATGGGAGATAGCCACAACTCTCACATACCACTTGACGTTGCAAATAAAATTAAACAAGAAATATCTTTCAAAAAGGATAGACAGCGTAAGTTTGCCAGTAAATGGGTAAGGACCCTGAAAATAAACATGTCTACATTTTTAACCAATCAGATATTTCTATTTATTCATCCGTTATCAATACCAAAGAGTAGGTCAAAAAAAAAAGCCAGTACATTCAGCAACGCCGAAAAAAAATAAAGAACAATGCCAGAGACGGAACAACTGTTAGTTACATTACGCGCTCTTTGTAGACGCATCAAACACTACATGCATTACAAATTACACAAATGACAAACATTTGAAGGAAAGGAAAGTATTTTTTTTTTCCGACTGTAGGAAAACAGTGTGGGGAGAAGCTATTCTTTGTTACACTTCTTCTTTTTATAGCTGTCAACTGTCTACGGTCAAAAAGTCGCATTTGTAAGATAATGGGTAAATTAAATGTTTTAATATCTAGTACTTAAATAATGTATATCCACTTAAAGATTGTTTTAAATGATTCAAAAAAAGGTATTCGACTTTTAACGGGGGGGGGGGGGGGGGGAAAGGTTAAAAAAAAAAAGCATTGTACCAAAAGGAGAAAAACCCTGGAAACCGGCATTTTCTCCCTTTCCTTCAGTGTTTTCAAAAGCCTCTTTCCTATGGGTTGTTAAAACACAGAATCGTTTTGTAAAGGGTCACATGATCCCAAAACAAACGTGCCTAAGTACTTTTGTCGAAGGCATTCTGGGGCTTCTTTCAAATACCAACACTCTCTTTTTCCTCAAATCCATCGTTTGCTTTTTTATACTGATCTGTTTAAAGAATGATTTATCCTTTAACAAACAAATTTGAATTGTAAAGACCCTCTAAGATGGAATACATTTGAAAACATTGTGGGAAAAGGAGAAAATGCTGGTCACCACCATTTTCTCCTTTTCCCGCAATGTTTTCATCCATTGACAAATTTAGTCATTTAAGCCGTGCATTTAACTTGTCGTCATCAAATGCTTCCAATTTGGACTATTCTATAAAATTTTGACGGTTGCTGAAGGGTTAAAAAGTGGTTTAACCGTTAACCAAACATTCCGGTGTCTTTTCGACTCTCTGAGTTCCGGTAGCACGGTAGTCTTACACAGGACTTGGAAATAGTGGATCGCTGGTTCGGGTCGCAAGCTCAGCCAATTTCTTTTCGAGGATTGATGATAGTCATTGCAACAGGGTTCATTCCTCGCTCACCGCTGATCATTGTTTCAACAAATGATTAGTGAGAAAGCAGCCAGTGGTTTGGGAGGAATTCTGTGCGAAGTACTGGTAAAAAGAAACGATAGGAAAGTATAGATAGGTGCAATGGACGCAGCGATATAACTGAGATAATGTTGAAACAGTATTTAAACTTTAAAATCATCAATCAATCATGTGAGAAAGCAGCCAGTGGCTTTGGAAGAATGTTGTGCGAAGTACTGGTAAAAAGAAACTTTAGGAAAGTATAGATAGGTGTAGTGGCCGCAGCGATATAACTGAAATAATGTTGAAAACAGCATTGGCACTTTAAAATCATTCATTCAGTCAGTCAGTCAGTCAGTCAATCAAACAATCAATCAATCAATCAATCAATCAATCAATCAATCTTTAGACCCTTTAAGGAAGAATGTTTTTGCAAACATTGTAGGAAAAGGTGAAAATGGTGGTAAACAGCATTCTCTCCTTTTCCTACAGTGTTTTCTACCCTATCAAAAACGAGTTCTATCATTTGAGTCACATTTAAATTTTCACGACCTTTAACGTTGCTATCTACAGAATTCACTCACACCACGTCAAGGGTCTAGAATGGTTCAGTGTTGAGGGGGCAGGGTTATACACCTAGAGACCCCGGGTTCGATCATCGCTCGAAGCTCTAGGTTTTTCGTGGACGTGTCTATGGGCAAGACACTTCAGCGTCCTAGCCAAGCACCGGTACAAGCCAGAACCTACGTGAATATGTGGGCTGTCGGAGTGATTTTAAACTAAAATTTGTTGAAAGCGGTGTATAATACTATTCAAAATTTGTTACGTTTCAATTGAAATAACACCCCGGCAGAAGATATTTCCATCTTTCAAGGGCCTGAAAATATTGTGGCAAAAGGTTGTTAAAAGCTGTAATTTTGTCATCTGTGAATGAGTCAAGGGTAAAAAAAAGTCGATACTATAGTTTTGATTAATTACATGTAGAAGTGTTACACCGGTATTTAAGATATAAACAGTGAGAGAGAGGGGGGAGAACAATAGCAGTTGTGAAACGGAAAATATCGATAACATCGTCAAAATGGTAGGTGTTACTTAATTAATAGATGTTGTTGGTTTTTCCTTTTTTTATTATTGGATCTTCTTCCTTCCTCTTTTCCTTCCTTCCTTCCTTCCTTCCTTCCTTCCTTCCTTCCTTCCTGCCGTCCTTCCTTCCTTCTATCCTACCTTCCGTCCTTCCTTCCTGTCGTCCTGCCTTCCTTCTATCCTACCTTCCTACCTTCCTTCCTTCCTTCCTTCCTTCCTTCCTTCCATCTGATATATTTGTTTATTATTTCGATACTTTTGAAACTCTCATTATTAATAGATATTATTGTTATCCCTATCTTTATTATTATTATTATTATTATTCAGCATTGTAAACAGTCATTATTTTGAACATCTGTCCTTTTTTCTTTCTTTCTTTCTTTCTTTCATTCTTTCTTTTGTTCCTTCCTCCCATCCCTTCCTACCTTCCCTCTCTCCATCCCTCTTCTTCTCTCACTCTCTCTGTCTTTCTCTCTCTTTGTCTCCGAGTCTGTCTATCTGTCTGTCTGTCTGTCTCGCTCTCTCTCTCTCTCATTCTTAGGGTGAGAACTGCAAGTGAAATATAATACTGAAATAGTGAAAAAGAATACTGAAATAGTGAAATAGACCTAACTTAATATTTTCATTAAGAATTAATATGAAAAGATATTGTTATTTTAAACCACTATTTCATAACTGTAATTTGGTATTTAAAAAAGGGGGAAAATTGGCTGTGAATACTTTCAGCACTTTGATTTCTACAGCCATGCTACATACTCTCGAGTACATAAAAGCTGCATTGTATTCTATATTAAGCTGAATTCCCAACGGTGTTAAAGGTCGTAATTAATCCAAAGCACATTAATATTATCCAGTATTGAGCCATTCTTTTGATGAAGTTTTTTCCCCCAGTATCGCAAAAGTGATCTGTAATGAGAGTGGAATAATATCATGGGTGTCAAGGGAAATAACTTTTCTGCTTCTACACTTTCAGAGTTAACTGTCCTGAAAATTTCAGAAGTTTTTGATCGCGAGCGTGATTTGATACGCCTACATCTAGTGTCGCTTTCTGCAGTAGTATCGTTTTCAATTTCCGGCGACAGTTCAGTGAATCCATCCACGCCCCTATGGTCACGGTTTGAAAGGTGGAAACTGTTTTCCGCAGGGCTGTTAGATCAACAGTCATAAAAAGAGGGCATTCTTAACACACACTTTGCCATGAAATTTTAAGCGATGGGCATGGAAACTAAACAGTTGATGAGTATTTGGCACAGATTGTCAATTTTTCGTTAGACTTTTATGGTATAACTAAATCCGGAAATCAGTTTGCTTGAATATATATATCGTATATTTTGTTGTAGTAACTTTCCTGGTCCTTGTATTTGATTCGAGCAGCGTGAGAAAATTAGATATCGTGCGACTCCGAAGGTCGAGCGAGAGGCCAAAGTTTTCTTGTACGGCGAGAAGCATATACTAGCGCCAAGAAAGTTACTACAGCATAATATTTCTTTTATTATATTTCTATACCTGTTAACGACAAATCATTGCAAACTATAACATTTTATTCGAAAACAATAAACAAAATAGAACAAATATTAGTGTAGCAGCTAGTAACTTAGGTTTTATGAATGGCGGATGAATATTACAGCATAAAATTTTGACCAATCAAATTGCGAATCAAAATTCTGCACGTGAGTTACGTCATCATACCATATTTGGAACCGTATTTCACAGTATGCAGATACGGATTTTTTTTGGTCGTTTGTGATATTTTATCCGCATGTGAGGCATGCATTTGAGCTGGAAAATTTTCAAGTATATAATTTGATTGGTTTTTTTCAATCGAAAGAATTAGTAGTGCTGGAATATGAATGGTTATTCAGTCGATATGAAAAAGGTATATCATTCATATTTTAAAGTATGAATATTATTAAGACTCGGACAATACATTACAGTGCGGTTATCCAAAGTTCTAGTCACTGGCAGGAAAATGAATGGTAAAACTTGAATTAAGGTTGCCAATTTTAAATCTAGTGTTATGATTTGTTTTTGTGGCAGACACTGTAACTTTGACAGACCACACTGTAATACAATGTCAGACTCAAAATAATATCCATACTTTGAAATGGTATGTATTAACTTTGCCTGCAATTTGACTTCCGAATTGTTAACTTATGGCCGCTAGTTGGACCTTAAAAATACAGAATTGATTGAATTTGCGTTTATTTATCGTCGCCACCGGTTACCCATATTCACGACGCCCCTGAAAGCTGATAGTATTGTTACGGGGGATAGTGCAGATACAGGACAAAACTCATCCTAAATTACGCCTGGTTCTTTCACGTGCTCGGTGTATAGTACTGTCACACGGGACCTCGGCTTTACGTCTCATCCGAAAGACTATAAGTAATTTTAGATGGCCAGCCGTAGAAATCGAACCCACACCCTCAAGTGACCCGAAAGATCACGTTCAAGAGTCCTACGCTCTACCAATTGAGCTATGCGGGCTGGTCAAATAAAATAAATACAGAATGATCAAGAGAAGGGTTTATATACCGGGCAAGTTAAGCTTTAACAGGATTAAACCAGGATCATTTAACGATTTGACGGTTTTAAAACTGCTTGATTAAGTTTCTTGATTTTTGACTGACATAATCTAAACCTAAGATCGACATGAGATTGGGTGTGGGTTTATGTGACGTAATCTTGATTGCAAGATCGGATTTAATTCATGTTGACCTTGTACCTTTACCAAACAATCGAGAGCTTTGAAACACCCCCAGGAAGCAGACTTTTGAAAACATAGTGGGAAAAGGAGAAAATGCTGGTAACCAGCATTTTCTCCTTTTTCGCGCTATGTTTTCTATCCTCTGTGAAACAAGTTTTATGTTTTGAGTAGCAAAAGTTTGTCGTATGTAGATGCTTTCGACTTCGACAGAGTGTCCTTGGACAAAGCACCTCAGAGCTTTATCGAAGTACTTGTAAAACACAGGACAAACACGAATGAGAAAAAAAAAACAGCTAGCGGTTTCGAAAGCGAGCTGTGTGTACAACAGCCTTAAAACAAGGCTACAGTAAGGCATGAATGGATGCACTGTTTGCCGTGACATAACTTAAATACTTTCGAAAACGGCCTTTTTTTTTAAAAAGTTACTTATATGAGTAAGTGATGAGCCAAATTTTAGCAGGTATAGTACTGGGTTAAACGAGGAATTTCACCTTCTGACATACTGTTTATTCAAATACCTTACTTTCGTAACGTTTGCTATTAATTTGTAGACAAATGTAGTTTTCATGGTATACTGCTTTCATTCATTGATGATGATGATGATGATGATGAGATAAAGATGATGATGATTATGGTGATCATTGGCATAATTTTAACGGTAACATGATCTAATATGATCCGTTTTACCGTTCACGTTATCTATATATTTGTTTTTGTTTTTAAGGCGAGCAAAAAGACCACCAAAACCACAAAAGAACCAAGCGAGTTTGACAAAAGTAAGTAGGATGCACAGCATCCACCGTAATTGTTTAACTCTTTACCAGATGACAAAACTTTACACTTGTCCAAATTGAAAGCATCTGGAGACGACAAAGTCAAAGAAAAGTCTTCTGGTTAAAGCACGAATGTAGAAAAGATAAGTACCACCACCACAATAACAGCAACAACGACGACAACAACAACAACAACAACAACACAACAACAACATCATCACCATAATTGGCTTGCAACACGCGAAAAGGGACATTCGGACATTTGCGTAAATTGCCGTCTCGGATCAGCCTGCGCAGTCTGCGCAGGCTAATCCGAGACGGCACTTTACGACTACATTAGATTTTGTGCTACAGTAGACTTGCAAAAAACAGAAAATTACATAAAAACGGAAAGTATCGTTTCGGATTAGCCTGCGCGGACTGCGCAGGCTGATCCGAGACGACACTTTACGCAAATGTCCAAATGCCCATTTTCGCGTGTTGCAGGCCAATTATAAAAAGACAACGTCGCAATTTAAATCATCACTTTGTCCGTTCAGTCTGATCCTGAACTGAATTCGTTACCTGTTTCTGTGCCATCTAAAAAGATACCAAGTTGAGGCAAACTTTCTTTCCGGCGATTTTTCGCCTCCACCTCTAAAGCATACATGTGAGAAAAGTAGTTAGTGACTTGGAAAGAAAGCCGTGTCAGTACTGGAGTGAGAAAACCAGGAAACACATGCATAGATGCACTGACGGCCGCGTTAATCTCCTATACAAACAAACAAATAAAATGATGAGATTTGACTTTGGTTGAATAACGCATTTTGTTGATCATGGAGGAAATGCTGGTCGAAAGATTTTAGCTCCTTTTCGCACCATGTTTTCCAAAGCCTCCTTCCACAGAGAGCAGAAAACACGGGATTGTTTGATAAAGTCCAATTACTTATTCTTACATTGTTGTTATTGCTAAAATGATGAGGTTTGTATTTGAAAGGAAGGAAAATTAATGGGACAAGAAAGAAATGATGTCACATTAATTCTACATGTTTTTAAAAATGTTTTTGAAAGCAGTCTTACGGGATCTCATTTACTACCATTTCCTGGACAATTTCTATTACTTGAGTCACAAAAAAATTGCAGTCTACAAACTTTTTTCAATTTGGAAAATGTTTTCTTTTTAAAACAAGCCATGGGACGAACTGGTTTTGGAACGAAAAAGCCCAGGACCAAGCGATCAGTAGACAAATTTTGTATATATCATTGCGCCAATAGAAGGCTATGAGCGAGTGAAGCTATTTTCAATCAAGAATTAGTATTTCCAAGATCGATGGCCTCACCCAGTGTATTTTAACATGCCATTTTCAATTACATATCTGAGTGCTACCGAAAAACTCATTTGTCTGAGAAAAATTGGGTTTAATTGGGTTTATTTCCTTCGGCTTTGCACAAAATAATATACATGGTCTTCAAAATTCAATATTGAACTAATTCGACAAATACCACAAAAAGCACATGCTTCACGTCAAAAATTCAACAGCGTGTATCGCTGTTACTTTATTTAGACAGTGTACTAGCTTTCTCTGTTTCGTACTTGCAGATGTTCGTGACATGTTTAACATAATAGACAAGAATAACGATAAAAGTATATCACTGGACGAACTAGCACAGTATCTAAAGAGCCTTGAGATTAACATGACGTATAAAGAACTTAAAGAGGCTGTGGGGAAACTGGATTCTAATAGTAAGTGTTTCAACATTTCTTATCAACTCAACTACTCAGCCAGACATATATCTATAGGATCTGACAAGAGTTCGCGTTTGAGATAGTCTTATTAGATCTAAATGAGTCTTGGGAAAATGTTATTAAGCAAGCATTTGGCGAGCTTAACAACATTTTTTTTCTTTACGAGTTTAACAAAATTTTATCTCAAACGCAAACCCATGACAGATTCTTCTTATCACATAACGATATTTCACGAATTATAAATCAGAAGATGCAAAACCATCTATAGATGCACGTGCGTTAATATCCATAAAAACACATTCTCATTTATGAAATACGTTCAAAATGACGTCAAAAAATGGCGTCACACAATTGTGTTATTGAACGTGTGTAAGATAAGAAAATTCGTAATGGCTATACATTTTATTACACTGGAAACAAAGGAGGTTATGTGATAAAACGATTTTTGTCTTACAACATACCATAGTTTAAAATCATTGTGGCAATAGATCAAAATAATGTAAAGAGAGCTTCAATTTTTACCAAACGACAAAATTCTAAACTTGTCCAAATTGAAAGCATTTGCATTTGTAGACGACAAATTAAAGGTGGCTCAAGTGTCGGAATATGTCCTTGATAGAATAGAAAACATTGTAGGGAAAAGGAGAAAATGCTGGTTACCAGCATTTTCTCCTTTTCCCAAAATGCTTTCAAAAGCATCTTTCCTCTGGGTTGTTACGACTCGAGATAATGAGGTAGAGGATAAACAGAATCTACCAAAGCTATGTACAAAGTTTACAAAAATGTAAACTAAAAAATTTCTCCAATTTATATCCAAAAATTTAGGGGTGGGGCGGTCAAAGAGTTGAGGAAGGGCAGTTGCTTGTCACAAACATTCACTCTTTTTCTCACATGTCCCACCCCCACCCCCACCAAAGCTTCTTACTCATTGTCGTAAAGCGATGAAATAGTAGAGCATAGTAACAAGGTACTCGTAAGCCATTATGTGGGACTTTTCTCACGGCCGAAGTGCGGGATCCATTCAACAATATAGCCCAAGTGTTACACTGTACAGACCTTGCTGTATTTAGAAACATGTTTATTCAAGCAAAGTTTACATTATTCAGATATTTTTTTGCAGCATCGTTTGATAGAAGCAGACTTGTTTAGTTAATGCAAAAATTTGTTTATGCGCACGTAATTAGTTTATGCAGACTCTCCTTAGATATGTTCTAGGTAAACGTGGTAAGGTTTATTTAGCTTTATTTAACCTGCTAAGCGCGACTCACTGACCTTTTGCGGACAACGCAGATCAAGATCAGACTGCACAGAACGTGCAGTCTGATCTTGGATCTTCACTGTCTGATAAGGAGATATAATTCCCCAAACCATAACTTTGACATAGCAATATTTTGGGCTTTTATAATCTAAATGAAAATTTCATTTTAGTTATTTAGCAGCAATAACTGCTTTAGCGGACCGTGTCGACTAAGATCTACACTGTCCCATACAGTAATTTTTTTCGGTGGTTAAAAGAACATGTGAAATCGCAATATTTGGCTTTTTGTCTATAGACTTGAACTTTCAATGTAATGAGCAGTTTAACCCTTTACCACACAATCCCGTGTTTTAACGACCCTGTGAAAAAGGCGTTTGATTACACGGTGGGAAAAGAAGAAAATGTTGCTAACCTGCTTTTTTTTTTTTTTTCGTTTCAAAGACCTATTTCATAATTAGAGCCCCGTTTGATTTTTCGCCAGCAAATGCTTTTAATATAGACCAGTCTAAAATTTTGTGATTTAGATAAATGTTCAGGGTTATAAGCTTATCAGTAGCATATTTAAGACTATGGTTTTGAGTTCAAAACGCAGCCCTCTTTACCATGACACACCGGGTAGGACTTCAAATTTTCTTATTTCAAAGATATTTGAGTCATGCTCTGTGAAAAGGGGGCTTAATAAATCTGCGAAAAGTATCGACCCAGGTCAGCCTGCACAGTCCGTGCAGGCTGACCTGGGCCGAAACTTTTCGCTAATGGTCAGTTTTCTGTACGTCCAAGGACCAGTCTACCTCGAGATAAAGTCAGTTGTTCAAAAGAGTGGCTATTATGGCTCTGTGATAATGTCACAGTGATAGTTTGATTGGTATCATGCATCACGGAGATGCATTAAGCCCCCTTTTGCCAGAGCATGGCTCATTTGTTTTGCATGAAAATACTGTACCTTCTATTACAGAAAATGGAAAACTCGAATTTTCAGAGTTTCGAACTTTCATTCGGAGGCAGTCAGTAAAATATAAAAAGGCCTTGGAGAGAGAGAAACACGTACGAGAAGCATTTCGCATGTTTGACAGGGACGGGAACGGGGTGATAGATAAATCAGAACTAAAGTAAGTCATAACGTCTGTCAATCACTAGTTCGATAGAGTTATCTCTCTTTGAACATTCTTCTGCATATTTGGTAAGAAAATGAACAAGTCTCGCTAGGCAACGCGATATTGTTAGGTTTGATTGAATTTGCGTTTATTTATTGTCGCCACAGGTTGTCCAGATATGGGTGACGCCCCCCTGGAGGCTGTTAGTATTGTTACGGGGGATAGTGCAGATACAGGACAAAACCCATCCTAAGTTACGCCTGGTTCTTTTACGTGCTCGGTGTATAGCAATGTCACACGGAACCTCGGCATAACGCATCATCCGAAAGACTATTAGTAATTTTAGATCGCCAGCCGTGGGAATCGAACCCACACCCTGAAGTGACCCGAAAAATCACGTTCACGAGTCCTGAGCTATGCGGGCTGGTCAATATTGTTAGGTCAGATGCAGTGCCCGTAACGTAGACGAACATTTATTAACCCATGACAAGAATAACAAATAAAAATTAATTAAAAGCCTGAATGCACTTATTGGAAACTGCAACGCAATGAAATGTGCCTTCTTCAGTAATATACATGTAGTTGCATTTGACTGTATTTCGTATATGATGCAAAATGACTTCTGTTTACACGTGGTCCCGGTGAAAGGTCTAAACGCGCCTCTAGCTTGAAGAAATCCGCTACTGGAAATTAGACGTATTCATGTTTTAACGGACCCAAGACAGTAGAATTTTGAAAACATTCGGGGAAAAGTACGACATACTGACATCCTCTATTTCTCTATATCCACATTTTTTTAAATCCTTATACTGCTAAATAAGTTAAGGTAGTAGACCCCTAATGGAAAACAGCTATTTCCACTTTAAGGCTTTCCTCCCCTGAAGCTTCTGGTCAACATGGCATATTTTTTTCTGTTGTTAGATTATTGAGAATTTATAGTGATTCAATAATTCTAAACACTTTTAACCGCCCAGAATTTCTTTAAATGTCTGTCTAAAAAGTTTCTGTTCATACCTCTATTACTTTTTTGTAAAGGGAGGTAATAATTATCTCCCTTTGAATTGAGGATATAGTGATTTTAGAATTGAAAATTATAATTCTGTCAAGGCAAAACCTCCAAAAGTGGCTCGGTTAAGATGGTACAATAGCGATAATTTTTAATGATATCATATTTTCCAGAGTAAAATTAGTGGAAATAGATGTTCCGCTTCAGGGTAGGAATACCCTAATATTATCCTACAAGATTTGCTATGATTAAAAATGAGTATTATTGTACAACTTTAACCGAGTCACTTTTTCGTTTTTTTTTTTCCTTCTTAGAATTATCATTTATAAATCTAAAACCACTATATTCTCATTACAAAGGGAGATAATAATTACCTCCATTTTCAGGAAACTAACAAAAGTATCAACAAATGATTTCAAGATAGACATCAAAGGAATTTCTGGTTGGTTAAAAATGTGCAAAAGTATTATATCAGTATAAATCCTTATTTATCAACTTAAAAGAAATTTTATTCCATGTTGCACTAGAAGCGTTAGGGGTCTACTGCGTTAAATTCTACTTTCAAGGCGATAGTACAGACCCGAATAATGCTACTTCAGACTTACATTTTTTGTGAAAAAAAAAAACATCTCCTTATCGGACAGTGTAGATCCAAGATCAGACTGCACGTTCTGTGCAGTCTGATCTTGATCTACACTGTCCGCAAAAGGTCAGTGAGTTGCTCTTAGCAGCCTAAGCGTTAAAACCTTTTCCAAGACAAATCACACCATTGAAGACATACTTTATTTGTCGTCTGCAAACGCTTGCAGTATCGACGAGTTTGTCTAGTCGTCCGGTTATCAGCATTTATTTTTTCCTTTTCCCACAATGCTTTCTACCCTTTCAAAGACATATTCAATCATTTACTCTACATTTGATTTGTGATGTGGCGCATGCTTTAAATTTGGACCGGTGACTAAAATCTTGTCGTTGAGTAAAGAGTTAAACAAGTTTGTCTTTAGGAAAAATTGATTAAGAAAAAATAGATAATATAAATACATAGAGGATACTTGTTTTTTATTTTTTCGGTGAAAGATCGAAATTTATTTCACCTCGTGAACATCATCGGTAATATTTACACGAGTGGCGCAGCCACTTATGAAAATATTACCGATGATGTTCAAGAGATGAAATAAATTCGATCTTTCACTAAAAAAAGAAAAACATTTGCATGTATTCTATTTATTTCATGCTTCTAACCCCTGTTTTGTTGGGACTTTCATAAAAATCCAGTACAGTTGTTTTCAGTAATTACCCGTTGCGTACCTCCCCCTACATGTACATAACAATGCATTACAATATATTACGTAAAGCGCGAGAAATGCGGGGTAAATTAGATATACTTCCGTCTGGTTGAATCTCGGATAATCCGTTGATCAAGTCCCTCGGCTGTATCACGTAGCTTGTTATGCACCTTGAAATCTTTATTGTTCTAAACTTTTGAGTATTTATACAAGTGACAGATTATCGACGTTGAAATATACAAAACAATTAATACAGACGATAATACTGAAAAAAAAAAATTCGTCCATGTTTGCTTATAGAATCGCTTAACTGTACTAAAACTTCCTGTCATTTCAGGAAAGCTTTAAAAGCTCTTTTAGGAACCAATCAGATAACGAACGAGCAGGTTTCTGAGATGATGAAGGAAGCAGATACAAACGAAGATGGTAAAATTGATTACGAAGGTAAATGAGCACGAACATTCAAATATAAACCACCGGAATTAACGGTCGAGAAATCTCACCTTCTTCTGTGTCGTTTAACATAAAATATCAGTCACAACTTTATAAAGACAGAAAACTTAAAATGGGTCTCTAATTTGACTCTTACGCCTACTATCTTCCGCTAGGTGGCATTTGTCAAACACACACCTATCTGCGTTGTCTGCGCATGTCATATTCTTCGAAGATTCGACCTGTCTGCTACGACGCATAACCCATCCCATATACAGGGGAAAAGTAGAGCTTATACCGAAGCTATTACCCAAGCCTGTAGGGGCTGTTGCAATAAATGGCCGTGCGTAGGTTACATGCTAGCTGATCATAGCTGAATGAATCGCTTCAGGTAGCGTTTTATTGAGTAAATGTTTATTTGATTTTGAAATTCAAAGTAACGGTTGTCGTTTTGAAAAGTAGTCCGGTTCTGTATCCAGAATGCCCAGATCAGAAAGATGTGTATTTGACGAATGCCATCCAGCGGAAGTCATCTATCTGATTTGGGCATTCTGGTTACAGAGCCCAGACACGTCTTGTTGATATCTGTGTTGAAAATCCTTGCACAAATCCTGGTTTCCCTAAAATCTATATTTAGAAACTGTATTCAAAGGTGTGCAGTAAAACAAGAGTATTTGTGAAAATTATTTTTTCCCATTTGAAATAATTAAATTTTCAAGAAAGCTGGAACTAAAAACAGGCTACATTTTTCCACAGATGTATTATTTATAGCCATTTCTCCATTGCTACTTTATTAGCGGCGTATTGATTTTCTCCTTTATAGGAGATGGGTGATGCGTCATAGCAGACAAGTCGAATCTTCGAAGAATATGACATGCGCAGACAACGCTCTTACGCCATTTGATGTTACAAGAAAAAAATGAGTTGCCTCCCTTCCTTATGTATCAAGAACACGTTGCAGCATTTATCTCCCTTTAATTCTCTGAATTTTGTAATTCGGTATTAACCTTCGTTGGGTATGGTTAAAGAGATTTAGCTCTTTGACCCATGGTTCTAGGTACTGTAAAACCGGAAATGTTGGCGTCGTGAAAATCTGCGCGGTTTTCGCGTATTGATAAAAACCGCAAAGGTATCCGCTGGCGTAAATTTAAGCTTGACTAAGGCATATTTTACTTAGACACCGGGTCATGTGGAAGCGATTGACAGGAACGCTTGTAGAAATCAAAGATTGCTTTTTTTTTTTTCATCAAAGTCGACCAGCATACCAGTCTAGTGGCGGTTAATACGTTTCATTTAAGTGAAAATGGGTATTTGTTAAAATGAATGATAATGATAATAGTTTTCGCGGAAATATAAACACGCGTAGGGTCAGTATTTTATTATTCGCGAAATTTAAGACCCGCATTAATATCCACTTTTACAGTAATATTTGAACCTTTAGGTTTGTCTACGAGGGCTGTGTAGATTTAAATCAGATTGCAGAGGAACATGCAATCTAATGATGGATCAACACAGTCCCTTACAGTGAGACATGTTTCTGTCTCAGAAAACACAGGGGTCTAATTTAAAACATTTCGCAACATTTGAGTTCTTACTATTGGATGAGTTTCAATGGGCTGCATTTTAAGCTGTTGAAAGAGGTCTAAATTACATTAAACCTTATAATGCTAAATATCTAAAATGAAACTTTCAATTTGATAGTAAAAACCCAAATATTTCTATTTCAAAATTATGTTTTGGGGGAATAATATCTCCTTATCGGACAGTGTAGATCCAAGATCAGACTGCACGTTCTGTGCAGCCTGATCTTGGATCTACACTGTCCGCAAAAGGTCCACGAGTCACGCTTAGCAGCCTAACGGTTAATGATACTCTGTGAAAAAGGGGTTTAATGCATCTGCAAAAAGCAGGCTGACCCTGGTCGAAACTTTTTGCTATTTTTAATTTTTCTGCATGTCCAAGGACCTTTCTACATCTAGGCTCAGTCGGTAGTGAGACAAAATGGATATTTATGGGTCCATATTTATGTGATGACTTGCTTCGTATATAATGCATCAGGAAGATGCATTATAACCCCCTTTTTTCCAGAGCGAGGCTCATATTTTTGGCACTGACAGGGATATTCATCCAAACCTTGTATTGTCAAGTTTTGACTCTATATCAGAAAACGAATTGAGCCATTCTCTGTTAAAAGGGGGCTTAATGCATCTCCGTGATGTATGATACCGAGCATGTCATCACATAATCATGGTCACATAAAATCCATTTTCTCAAACAACCGACTGACTCATGAGATAGAATGATCCTTTGACATGCAGAAAATTTAAAGATAGCGAAAAGTTTCGGCCCATGTCAGCCTGCGCGGACTGCGCAGGCTGACATGGCTCGATACTTTTCGCAAATGCATCAAGCCCCCTTTTCACAGAGCATGGCTCGATTATAGCTTTGTCCAGAGGGAAAGCACCAGCAGACAACAGAAACGCTGCTTGTCTTTCAAAGGGTGGAAAATATCTTGGGACAAAGAAAAAATGCATTTCCTCCTTTTTCCACGATGTTTTTTGAAAGTCTTCTTCCCTAGTGTAGTTAAAACACGGGATTGTGTGGTATAGAGTCAAAACTATGAGATGCGAGTCTTTCTTTCTCTTTTTTTTTCAAATTTAAATATTTAATTAACACTTTCTTCAAAAAAAAAAAAAATATTAAATTCTTGTTTTTATGTATTTCCTATTTTTATTTTTATCTATTTTCAGAATTCATGCATTTGTGGTCACTTAAAGAGTCCCAGGAATGATCCCGTATCACTATTAGAACATGCCTTCTTGAACAGGAACAAAGCCACAAGTGATTAAAGTTGTGATCCAAGCTTGACGGCGACATACTGCACAACTTGTTTTAGTTTAGCTTATTTATTTTAAATCGATTGAGAAACAAGTTCTTACAATTTAAATACTAATCTCTCTCGATTCTGCTTCCAGGAGACGACACCAGTACTCGGGCCATTGAATCTCCTTGTTTCAAAAACCCATAGCTATAAAACTTTTTAAATCTTTATCACACAATCCCGAGATTTAATGACGCTAAAAATACCCCACCTTTTCTTAAAAAAAAATATGGGAAAAGGAGAAAATGCTGGTAACCAGCATTTTCTCCTTTTCTCATAATTTTTCCAACACTTCCAAAGATGAATTTCTGTTCTTAAGTCAACTATTTTGTCGTCTGCAAAAACCTATAATTCGGGCAAGTTTAACACTTTGAGATTTGGTAAATGGTTAAACGTTGTGGAAAAAGTAGAAACCAGCATTCCCTCGCTTTCATCCGCAATGTTTTCTACCCGTTCAAATACAAGCGCCATTACTTGAGCCACATTCATTTTGTCGTCTGCAAACGCTTTCAATTTAGAAGTCTTAAAATTTTGTCGTTTGGTAGAGAACTCTTTCAGCACCTCAAGCGAAAACACGGGCTCTCGGATCAGTACTGTCCTCTTGTTTATCCAAGCCTTTTAGATTAAAATTAAAAAACTTTTTGGTTTCAGTGGATTGTATTTTGAGCCGTCGAAACTTGTCGAGATTATATATTAGTCGTGCTCTATGAATAGGGGGCTTAATGCATCTACAAAAAGTGTCGATTCAGGTCAGCCTGCGCATTCCGCGCAGGCTGACCTGGATCGAGACTTTTTGCTATCGGTCAATTTTCTGCATTTCAAATGACCAGTCTGCCTCATGGTTCAGACAGTTGTTAAACAAAATTAATTCTACGGATCCATAGCTATGTGATGACTTGCTTAGAGATGCATTAGGCTCCCTTTTCACACAGCAAAGCTCAATTATATATTGGTTCTGGCAGAGGTAAGCGATAGAGAAGATCAAGAATAGATCGTGTTGAAAGTGCAATCTGATCTAAGGTCTACATCGTCAGAGCCCATCTTTACCAACCATTCTCAAGAACATTATTAGTCTTTTTCTCATTCATTTTTTGTAAATTTGAAAGTAACGCAACTTCTGATTGGCTAAACCAAAGGGTTTAGCCAATCAGAAGTTGCGTTACTTCCTTTTATTTATAATTAGACTTAGACTGAAATTAAGAATAGTTGGACTCTGATTTTCATTTAGTGAGCGTTGTGGTATGATTAAGAATCACTATTGACGAGAATTTTCTCCTTTTGCCACAATATTTCACTTAAATTCACAATTTAATTCTTACCACACAATCCCGATTTTTAACGACCATGAGAACGAAGTTTTTGAAATCATTGGGGAAAGGTAATCATCAATTTCTCCTTCTCTCACAATGTTTCAGAGTTTAAACTTTTTGCGGTAATTTGCGGTAAAGGGTTAACCCTTTACCAAACGACAAAATTGTAAACCTGCTCAAATTGAAAGTATTTGCAGACGACAAATTATGATTGAAACAAATGTGACATGAAATTTGTTTTCGGAGAAATAAAAAATATTGTGGGAAAACGAGAAAATACTGGTAAACAGCATTTTCTCCTTTTCCTATGATGTTTTAAAAAGGTTTCTTTCTCAGGGTAGTTAAAAGTTGGCATTTCTTGGTAAAGGATAAGTTTCTGTCGTTCCTCGAGAACTTTATAAAAATGTATTAAAATTCTCCTTCAGCCACGTTGTTTGTTTCAAACGAGACTATTTAATGTAAGAATTAGTGCATTTTTCTGCCTTTCATTCCAAATTTCTTTTCCTTTTTTTGTTAACTCTTTACCAGACGACAAAATTTTTGACTCATCCAAATTGAAAGCATTTGCAGACGATAAAATTAATGCAACTCAAAAACTGAAATTTGTCTTGGGAAGGGTAAAAAACATTGTGAGAAAAGGAGAAAATGCTGGTTACCAGCATTTTCTCCTTTTCCCACAATGTTTTCAAAAGGCTTCTTTCTTAGAGTCGTAAAAACCAGGGATTATTTGGGAAAGGGTTGAATTAGTTTAAACTCGATTTATTTTACATCGATTGAGAAACAAGTTCTTACAACCTATACTTATCTCTCTCGATTCTGCTTCCTGGGAACTACACCAGTACTGGCGCCGAATGTGTGGGCCAATGAAAAATCCCTAAATTGATACCTGCTCCCGGGTATCGAACTCAGGACCCTATGGTTACGAGGCGGACGCTCTACCTCACAACCGCGGACACCACAATTCACTGTCTCACCCATTCTTTCAACAGTAGGCTTTTCCTTGATGTGTGCTGTGATTTGCCGTAAAGGTTTTATTAGCTGATAATTGCAAATTATTGATTTGCCATACATGAATTTGTCTTTTCTTAACGAAAAAGAAACCAATTGGAAAATTGCTATTCAATTGTTTTTCAGAGATCGCAAAGGAACCGTTAGAAAAATGTTAAATATTATACAATCGTGTAAATATTTCTGTAAATGTCAAATAGATTAAACTTATGAAACACTTTAGTTTGTTAAAACTAATCGAGTCTTTCGCTTGCAAAAGTGGGTTTAATGCATCTCCATGATATACATGTATATTGTCAAGCAAGTCATCCTATAATCATGGATCTATGAAATCCGTTTAGTCTAACAATCGACTAAATTCTAAGGTAAAGTGGCCCATACAGAAAAATTACCTAAGGCAAAAAATAACGCCTGACCTATGGATGGATAAATAATGCCTGACCTATGGATGGATAAATAAAGCCTGGCCTATGGATGGATAAATAAAGCCTGGCCTATGGATGGATAAATACCGCCTGACCTATGGATGAATAAATAAAGCCTAGCCTATGGATGGATAAATAACGCCTGACCTATGGATGGATAAAAAACGCCTGACCTATGGATGGATAAATAAAGCCTGGCCTATGGATGGATAAATACCGCCTGACCTATGGATGGATAAATAACGCCTGACCTACGGTTGGAAAAATACCGCCTGACCTATGGATGGATAAATAACGCCTGACCTACGGTTGGAAAAATAACGCCTGACCTATGGATGGATAAATAACGCCTGACCTATGGATGGATAAATAATGCCTGACCTATGAATGGATAAATAACGTCTGACCTATGAATGGATAAATAACGCCTGACCTATGAATGGATAAATAACGCCTGACCTATGAATGGATAAATAAAGCCTGACCTATGGATGGATGAATAACGCCTGACCTATGGATGGATAAATAACGCTGACCTATGAATGGATGAATAACGCCTGACCTATGGATGGATGAATAACGCCTGACCTATGGATGGATAAATAAAGCCTGACCTATGGATGGATAAATACAGCCTGACCTATGGATGGATAAATAACGCCTGACCTATGGATGGATAAATAACGTCTGACCTATGGATGGATAAATAACGCCTGACCTATGGATGGATAAATAACGCCTGACCTATGGATGGATAAATAACGCTGACCTATGGATGGATAAATAACGCCTGACCTATGGATGGATGAATAAAGCCTGACCTATGGATGGATGAATAAAGCCTGACCTATGGATGGATAAATAACGCCTGACCTATGGATGGAAAAATAACGCCTGACCTATGGATGGAAAAATAATGCCTGACCTATGAATGGATAAATAACGCCTGACCTATGGATGGATGAATAAAGCCTGACCTATGGATGGATGAATAAAGCCTGACCTATGGATGGATAAATAACGTCTGACCTATGGATGGATAAATAACGCCTGACCTATGGATGGATAAATAACGCCTGACCTATGGATGGATGAATAAAGCCTGACCTATGGATGGATGAATAAAGCCTGACCTATGGATGGATAAATAACGCCTGACCTATGGATGGATAAATAACGTCTGACCTATGGATGGATAAATAACGCCTGACCTATGGATGGATAAATAACACTGACCTATGGATGGATAAATAACACTGACCTATGGATGGAAAAATAATGCCTGACCTATGAATGGATAAATAACGCCTGACCTATGGATGGATGAATAAAGCCTGACCTATGGATGGATAAATAAAGCCTGACCTATGGATGGATAAATAACGCCTGACCTATGGATGGAAAAATAATGCCTGACCTACGGTTGGAAAAATAACGCCTGACCTACGGTTGGAAAAATAACGCCTGACCTATGGATGGATAAATAACGCCTGACCTATGAATGGATAAATAACGTCTGACCTATGAATGGATAAATAATGCCTGACCTATGGATGGATAAATAATGTCTGACCTATGGAAAGATAGATAACGCTGACCAATGGATGGATAACTAATACCTAAACCATGGATGGATAAAGTACGTGGTACCCAATAATTGATAGTTAACCGCTGACCTATGGATAGATATAGAAGGCTGTCCTAAAAATTGAAATAAAAGCCGCGTTCGACCCGGAAATTGAAAATACGAGTATAATTTAGCCATGCTCTGTGAAAAGGGGGCTTAATGTTTTTGCGAAAAGTATCGACCCACGTCAGCCGGCGCACAACTTGACATGGGTCCAGTTTTCGCTGTCTTCCAATTTTCTGCATGTCCAAGGATCATTCTACCTCATGATTCAGTCGGTTGTTTGACAAAATGGATTTTATGGAGCCATAATTATGTAATAACGTGCTTGGTAAAGTGCATCACAGAGATGCATTTAGCTCCCTTTTTGTCACACCATGGCTCAATCATTTTAATACATGTCTACTTAAGAGGTCAGTAATCCCGTAATTCGTTTATTGATCTATTTAATCTATTGCTTTACATGTATTTCATAGACCATCTCTTGATAACACGTTTACGTTCAAACTGGTTATCCTCGAAAAAATAGGACAATCAATACAAATTGAATTTAGATGAACCATGTCTCGTGAAAAAAAAAGGGAATTCAATGCATCTGCAAAAAGTTTCGACCGGGTCAGCCTGCGCAATCCGCGCAGGCTGACCTGGTTGATACTTTTTGCTTTTGGTATATTTTCTACAAGTCCAAGGACCATTCTACCTCAGGATAAAGTCGGTTGTTAGACAAAATGGATTCTAAGGAGCCAATAATTATGCTTGGTATAATGTATGCTCTGGCAAAAGGGGATTTAGTGCATTTAGTCCATTGTCACGGGCATTTTTTTCTCCATATGTCATAACGCGCATAAAAAGGAGAGTCACAATGAGTCGTCCGCAAGACACTTAAGTATTAACTCTATACCAAAACGACAATTTAAACATGTCTTTATTCAAAACATTTGAAGACAAGAAAGTAAATATAGCTCGAATGGTTTGATTTGACTTTTAAAGAACAGAAAAAAAAAAAAAAAAACGTGGGGGGAAAAAGGAGGAAATGCGGCCTATCAGCATTTTCTTCTTTTTTATCAAAAATGATATCAAAAGTTTTCCTCTTCAGGGTCGTTAACTCGCGGGATTGTCTGCTAAAGTATTGAAGAAACAAAAATACCCGCCAATCGTATCTGAATAAAAGACATTGATGGTTGATCAATTGTATGATTTTAACACCGTTTTCAACATTATCTCTGTTATATCATGGTGGCCAGTGCATCTATCCATGCTTTCCTGGAATTTTTTTACTAGTACTTCGCACAATATCCTTCCTAAGCCACTGGCTACCTCCCCACACAACCATCGTCGATACAATATACATCGGTGAGAGAGGAATGAATCCTGTCGCAATGACTTTCAGCAATCCTCAGAAAGAAATTTGCCTAATAGGGGATCCCAACCAGCAACTCCCAAGTCTCACGTCCTGTACGTTTGCGCTACCGGGGCTAGGCAAATAAACGACTTCGGTAAATGTAAGGCGCGTGCTTTCAACACTTATTATCGCCAGTTCGGAAGAATTATCTGTCTTTGAGAACTCTTGTGCATATTATGGTAAGAAAATGAACAAGTCTCGCTGGACAGAACGATATTATCGGTACCAACAAGGTGCTCGTAACTTAGAAAATTAATGGACTGACCTACGACAGGAAAAAAATAAGGATTGCAAGCCTTCATATACCTAAAAGACGCTATGTACGTCGTAAGGAACTGCACCATCTTCACGCAGATGGCTGCGTTTGTCGCCAACTGTAATTTAGTTTTAGAATTCACCTTTTTTTTCTGGCTTTTGGAACTTTAACACATTCTCAGAATCATAATAACGTCCATACTATTAAACAGTATGAATTAAACTTGCCTTGCTATACTTCTTATTTACATCTGCGGAACTCTTCAAGTTAAAGGCGCGTTTAGTCTTACAATAGGGACAACGTGTAAACAAAAACCTATGACATCTTATATAAAGTACAATCAAAAACACCAATCTGTACCAAAGGATGCATATTTCATTGCGATACACTGTCTAATCAGAATATTATTATACAGGTTCCGTGTATGTTCTGATAATATCACGCAGTCTCTCGTATTGTGGCATATTTCTGCCACGAGATACGAGATAGCTATCATGATAATTTTAGAAAACTATCGCGATAAATTAAAGTTTCCTGGAAATTTTATCGAGATAGTGAAAAGTTTCCTGAAAAAAAAATCACGATGAACTTAATATTTTAACGCAAAATTTCTCAATCGTGCACGAAGCTGACTTTCGAGACAAAATTATTGTGATAGTTCTATCCGTTTCTCAATATCTATAAATAGAAAATTCATCATTTGGATGAACTCGGTCGTTTTTAACTTCACAAGATTGCACTAAGTAAAACTTCGAATCATTAACGATTGTAGCTTAATTGGTAAATTTTGACAAGATTCGAAATGAACAGAAGTCTGTAAAATCACAAAGACGACTCGAAATGCCTCCTACGAACAACTTTAAAACCGTTCAGGGAAAAGGAGAATTCATAAGGTTGTAGACCAAGATGTTCCGAAACCGTATCTAATTATAGATATCGTGAATGTCAGTTATGGGCACGAAAGCAAAAAAAGTCATGATAACAGGTAGAATTATCGCGATATTTTTATCGTGAAAATTTTTATTATCTAGATAATATTTCCTGGAAACTTTGTTTTATCACGATAGTTCTCTTAAATGATCGCAATAACTACATGTATCTCGTATCTCACGGCAGAAATATGCCACCATACTCTCGAAACTTGTTCATTCTCTTACCAAATATGCTCAAAGAGTGTCAAAAGAGAGATAGCTCTGTCGAATGATGATATCTATCATTTGATCTCTAGATTGTTCACGTTTTGCTAGTGGGCCTTCAACAAAAGTGATTTTTTTTAATGCATGGACACTTAACTCTCTACCGGCAAATAATCAAGTCTCTTAAAGACCACGAGGATAAAGTCTTTTAAAATCATAATGGGGGAAAAGGAGATATTGCTGGTAACCAGCATTTTCTCATTTTCTCACAATGTTTGCTACCTTTTCAACATAAACCTTACATGGAAAGGCATTTCAGGTGGCTCTGTAGATAAAGTGCAGGGCTTGAAACCAAGGGGTTTCTGGTTCGATTCCAATCTGGGCCAAATTCTTTGCGTGGATTGATACAGTTACTGCGATAGGATTCATTCCTATCTCCTATCTCATCGCTGAACAATGTTTCTGCGATGTGCGAAAGCAGCCAGTGGCGATGTAATGGTAAAAAAAAAAAAAAAACTGAAACTAGGAATTCATAGATGGGTGCGATGGCCGCCACGATAAAACGGGGAAAAAAGTTGAAAACAAGCAAATATTAAGTTTTGATACAAGATAATGTAAAGTTAGCACAAAAAAGTTCATTGTGGTCACCCTTAAACGAGCCATACTCTGGCGAAAGGGAGCTTGATGCATCTACGAGGTGCATGGTACGGGAACCATAAAATCCATTTTGTCAAACGATTGATTGAATCTGGAGGAAAGAATGGTCTTTGGACGTGCAGAAATTGACTATTAGCAAAAAGTTTCGACTCAAGTCTGCCTGCGCGGAATGCGCAGGCTGACATGGGTCGATACTTTTTGCAAATGCATTAAGCCCCATTTTTCACAGATCATAGCTCAAATTATTGAGTGTACCAAAGTCGTAATCCGTCAGATCATTTCGGTCACATGATTATGGGATTTGGAACTTAATCAGGAAATTAAGTACGCTCGTTAGCAGATTACGTTAATCTCCTAAAATAAACTTTATAATATAAGCCACGCTCTGTGAAAAGCGGGCTTAATACATCTGTGAAAAGTATCGATCCAGATCAGCCTGCGCATTCCGCGCAGGCTGACCTGGGCCGAAACTTTTCGCTAATCAGGTCAATTTTCTGTATGTCCAAGGAATTGTCTACCTCATTATTAAATCGGTTGTTAAAAGAAGATGGCTATTATTGATCCATAATTATCTGATGGTTTGATTGGTACTATGTATCGCGGAGATACATTAAGCCCCCTTTTGCCAAAGCAAAGGCTCATGTTTATCAGATTTTTGCTGACCTATTGACTCTTCACCAGACGACAAATTTCTAGTTTTGAAAGCATTTATTTGTTGAAGACAAAATAAAAAGTGAATAAAAAAAAAATGAAACTTGTTTTGGAAACAGTAGGAAACATTCAGGAGAGAGGAGAAAACGCTGGGCACTAGAATTTTCTCCTATAACCTCCATGTTTTCAGAGGTAGTTTTCGATGGTCGCTAAAAAACATGGTCTTTTGGTAAAGGACCGAGAAAATTCGTTTCAAATAAAGTACATATATTAGCTCCTTACTCTGTGAAAAGGGGGCTTAATGCATCTGCAAACAGTATCGACTCATGCCAGCCTGCGCATTCCGCGCAGGCTGACATGAATCGAAACTTTTTGCTAGTTGTTCATTTTCTGCGTGTCTAAGGACCATTCTACGTCACGAATCAGTTGGTTCTTTGACAAAAATGGATCTTGTGGATCCAAATTTCCGTGTTTACTTACTTGGTACAATTCGTCACAGAGAAACATTAAACATGCTTTTCCCGGAGCACAGCTCAGACTTTGCTGGCATATGAACTCTTTACCATGTGGTGTCCGTGGTTGTGAGGTAGAGCGTAGGCCACGTAACCATAAGGTCCCAAGTTCGAGACCCGGGAGCGGATGTCAACTTTGGGATCTTTCATTGGCCCACACATTCGGTGCGAGTACTGGTGTAGTTCCCAGGAAGCAGAATCGAGAGAGATTAATTTAAGTTGTATGAACTTGTTTCTCAATCGATGTAAAATAAATATGTTTAAACTAAACAAACTCTTTACCAGGCGACAAAGTTTTAGTCTTGAGAGCATTGATTTACAAACGAGAAAATAATATGGAGGTCAAATGATGAAAGTTGTCTTACAAAAATTAGAAGTATTGCGGGTATACGAGAAAATCCAGATTAATAGCATCTGCTGCTTTACCCACTATGTTTTCAGAAGTGGTCAAAAGCATGATTGTTAGTTACAGTACCAAGAAAATTCGTGTTAGACACGTAGATATTCAGATCTTTTGCAAAAAGATCTGCAATATCTATATATCAGCCATGCTCATGTAAATGGTGTTTTTAATGCATCTCTGTGATCTATTAAGTCGTCAAGTAATTGTGGATTCATAAAATCCATTTAGTCTAACAACCGGTAGATTTATGAGGTATATATTCTTTGTCTTGTTCTAGATTTTGAAAGTAACACAACTTCTGATTGGCTAAACCATTTGGTTTAGCCAATCAGAAGTTGTGTCACTTTAAACTTTAGAAAATTCTTGAGAATAGGACTAAGAATGTTCTGAAGAAAGACTGGTGAATACTGGCCCTTGGAATTCAAATAACTTAAGTGAACATAAAAGTCATAAATTTTAGAAGGTATTGTAACCAACAAGGTCGCCCCAGTATGTTTTAAGCTTGTGGTCTAAATCTGTGTACAGCAGTAAACCTATGTATATATATGCCAACGTCTGTGCAACAACCTACATATAGCCAGCAGCCAATCTGTGAACCCCAGTCAACGTATGTTCAACTGCAAACCTGTATAAAGCAGCCAACCTGTGTGTAACAGCAAGCCAGTGAGCGATAACCAACTGGTATATAGCACGCAGTCGTTAAAAACCGGTAAACTCCGTCGCAAAACTATATGCAGCAGCCAACCCGTATATAGCAGTCATTCTGTGAACACCATTCAACCTGTCGGAAAACTGTGTGCAGCAGGCAACCTGCATTAAACAGCCAACCTTTATGCAACAACCAACATGTCAACGCCAGTCAACTTGTGAGCTTCAACCAACATGTAAACAGCTACCAGTCTGTGAACACCAGCCAACTTGTGTTCAGTTGCAAACCAGGATGCTGCAGCCAGCCTTCATTTACGCCTTTCTTTGAGTGGTTGCTGTACACAGATTCGACGATTTATAAATAGAAACACCATAAGTAGGATTATCAAGGCTTGACTTCGCCTCAACAAAAAACCTGTCAAATATCTAACATGATAAGCACATATGACCAATAATGGTTTAATTGGTCCACATTTGGAATTCAAACAACGGATTAATGACATTATATTTAATGAGTGAGTTAGCCAAAGGATTTAATTATTTGTCTAATTTATAATGGTAAGTTATTTGCTTTTTCCAGCTACTTGACATCTTTCACGTTAATTAAGAGGTTTTATAAATATAATTTCCTGCGTTTGAGGAACGAATTAGAAGGAAATTATTTTCCCTTTTTCGATGACGCTTCGATAAGTACCTGTAAGGTATGAAGCACGGGATTTATGATAAGCATGTTGTACATGTAGTTGGTACAAGGTTCAATCAGCTTTGTGAGGGCAACGCGTGCAGACGTTTTTTCTTTTGTGAAAGTAAGCGTGCGCACCCATGGTTTAGCACTATAGCTCTGAAGCACTGTCGCTAATTCCTTGTAAGAATACCATCGATACAGTAGTACCATTCCCAAAAGAAGTCATTTTATTTCCACGGGTGTTGTTATTGTCATACACAGTTCATTTGTTTTCGGTAGCTCAAAATCAAATTCATTGAATGAGGCCCAACATTTCATGGCACTAGACGTTGACAAATGGGCACAGGTTTCCAGAGTTTTTTCTACATGTAGTTTTTATCTCTGGTTTTTCCTGGGCGAGTCGGCCATAGAATAATTGATAAATGCAATGAACGATGGTCATATGCTCAAAAATAGTGTTGAAAGAGACAGAAATCACCATTTCATTACTAATGCATATGGTATTACATATAGTCATGTATTGTACATACTGAATGGAACAGTAATTTGAAAAATGTCAATGTGTCATATGTATTCATATATTTGTGTCGCTGCTCATACCAGCATTTCTGTTTGCTCAACAAAGGTTTTTGTTGGTTGTTGTTGTTGTAGACAAAGCATCTAGGAGAAGAGGTGTATTTCAAGTTCGGTCAAACTAAACAAGAGTTGGTGTAATACTACATATGTTTGTTTATAGTTAGTTGGTGATAAATGCAATGTATTTGAAGACCTTTATATACGCTTGCTCTCTCAAGTGCTTACGTACCACGTTACCATTTGAAATAAATATAAACTATATTTATGTTGACTTAGTGTTGTACGATGAGAAAGTCTAAGGGTTAAGGGAACGACGGTTTTCAACAGTTAATATCACGGTAACAGCTCACTTGGTACTTTTTTTTTGGGGGGGGGGTTATGATGAGAAAACGCGTAATGGGGTAGATTACACTAAAAACGATTGAGGTTTAGTTTAGATTAAACATATTTATTTTACATCGATTGAGAAACAAGTTCTTACAACTTATACAAATCTCTTTCGATTCTGCTTCCTGGGAACTACACCAATACTCGTGCCGAATGTGTGGGCCAATGAAAAATCTCAAAGTTGACACAATGGCGGTTATGTGATAAATCATAGGATCTCGCCTAACTTGGCATTTGAGACAGAACTTTATTGAACAATTCTATAAAACGTTTATTAAATTAGCATCCTGCTACCTTAAAAACATTTTTGTAGACGAGTTTAAAAACACATGACGTCACAAATTGCTTATATATCTCACACGTGTGTAGGATAATAAAAGCCGTACTGTGTATATTACACTAAAAGCAGGGAAGGTTATGTGATGAAAAAGAAATTTCTGTTTGCAGGCAAACACAAAAGACAAAAGTTCTACTAGGAGGATGAGTGACTTCGACAAAGGTAAGTCAGAAATTTATACATGGTTTAAACTAGCCATCCCGTAAAATAAATAAAGGGGGGATTAGCTAACTGGTGATTAAAAGATGATCCAGGAAACACGAATAGATGAATTTGTGTTGTTTGAAAGCTGGTGTTGGGGAAGCGGAAATGGTCCACAAAGGAAGAGAATGGATTTGTGCTCTCTAAAAAGTAAAAAGTAAGTTGAGTTGGACAAGTTCAGTGACAGGAAATAGGGGCTTCTTCCACAGTATTTTATCACCAAAATAAATTATGAGTCATTTTCTGCCTAAAGGGGATTTAGTGCTTCTGCGTGATGCGTTATACGAAGCAAGTCCTCACATAAGTATGGACCCATAAAATAGATTTTGTATAACTACTGACTGAATCATGAGGTATACTGGTCTTTTGACACGCTGAAAATTGACTAATAGCAAAAAGTTTCGACTCAGGTCAGCCTACGCGGACTTCGCAGGCTGACATGGGTGTTTATATATCACTTTCACTAAACTGCATACGCAAGAAATTTGCGTACAAAGTTTAGGTAAGCAAGCATCATGTCTGACTGCGAGTTTCACTAAACTGCTTAACTTTACGATTCAAGAAAACATTTGTATAACTTTACGCTAGCCCATACCTTTGGGTAACGCAGGGATTGTATGTGTATATATAGAGTCCCAAACAATTTGCCCATATCTATGCAGTTTAGTTAAAGGTAACCCAGGTCAGTAGCCGCCGACTATATAGGTTAGAGATACATGCTTTAAGCCAGAGAGATAAATGCAGTGTTAAAACTTGAAAATCTTCACAACGGCTCAGAATTTAGTCAGCTGTGTAAACATAGATAAATTACCAATATATATGGTGTAAGGAATAAAGAAACACAAGGGGTTTGTCCTCATTTAACCCTTTTCCATACGGCAAATTTTGGACCAGACCAAATTGAAAGCATTTTGCAGATGACAAATTAACAGTTGCTAAAAAATGATTTTTCTATATGATAGGGTAGAAAACATTGTGGGAAAAGGAGAAAATGCTGGTTACCAGCATTTTCTCCTTTTCCCACAATGTTTTCAAAAGGCTTCTATACCTGATCCGTAAAAACCAGGGATTGTTTGGGAAAGGGTTAAACCGGAAACGACAACAGTGATTTCCTTGAAGGCCTCCAAAAAATGAAATGCATTTTCTATCCGTCGTGATCTGTGCAACCTTGCATCCGTTAGGGGCAACATTTGGCATGAAGATAGAAGAGTGATCACAGTTTCATAAAATAAAGGTGAGATGCGTGAAAAGCTGGCTGAAAACACGTATAGATATATCTTTAAGAGAAATTCCACTTACATGTAACTAATTCACTTGTTTTTAACATTTGAAAAATATCATTCGCTAAGGTCATTCAATCCTCTACCAAACAACGCCGTGTTTTAGAGACACAAACAGAGAAGGCCTTTGAAAACATTTTGGGTCAAGGAGACAAGGCTCGTTACTATTATTTTCTCCTTTCTTCAAAATGTTTTCTAGCCTTTCAGGGACAATAGCCATTTATTGGGCCACATTTTTCGTGTCGTCAGTAAATGCTTTGAGTGGGAATTTGTCTAAGATTTTGTCGTTTGGTCAAGTAATAATGCAAATAACATGACTGAGACCATTTATATATAATACTCAAAGTTTGCTAAGCAGCAAGATTTCCTAGCACCATAGCAGAGTCTGTATTCTATATTTTTGTGTATCGGTGTATCGAGAGTCTCCAGTACACACATTGCCATGTACGGCAGGCAAATTCCTCATGCAAATCTTGCAAATGCAGATACGCTAAATTTTCATAGTGTTTTGAGACACATCATACATCTATCATACTTGTGTAGACTCTTTATTCTTCACTTTCTTCTGAAAGGCTGAAAGTTTTTGACATTAATATGGCAAATGCGAGTGTCAGAAGCCATTTATCAGATGCAGACATGTGGCGGGCAGTTGGAATGTTGGAAAAAAGGGCTCTTCATCGTGAGGTTGGTTAAGCATTTGATGTGCACCATACTGTTATCACCAGAGCATGGTCGGAGCGGGTGTCAACTTTGGGATTGTTCATTGGCCCACACACTCGGCGCGAGTACTGGTGTAGTTTCCAGGAAGCAGAATCGAGGGAAATTATATATCTTGCAAGAACTTGTTTCTCAATCGATGTAAAACAGATATGTTTTAAGTGATATCTTTGATACAAAATTGCTTTTATTTGAGAAATGTCAAACTTGGGTTGATTTCTCTTTACCGGATGAGAAAAAGGTACATTGTCCAGTTGGAAAGTAATTGCAGACGAAAAGATCCTTGAGAAAAAAACAACTATGGGAAGAGAATAAAACGCTGGATCCCTCCATTTTCTCTTTTATCCATAATGTTTTCAAAAGCCCTTTTCATGAGGATCGTTAAAACATGGGATTGTTTGGCAGTGGGTAAAATGGTGCCACGAATATCACGCTTAGGCCTGACGGCGACGTATAACATAAATCAAACAAGTTGTCTGATCTTAATTAACACCGTCAGCTTTATGTCCCAATAGCTGCCAAAAGTAAACAAAGCGGGTGTTAAATGCATTAAAAAATTAAATCATATCATTAAAAGTACGAAAATTATTGTAAAGATAACAATCTGTTATTGTATAGTTGGTTAAAGTGTTTGTCGCTGGTAGAAAGATGAATTTCAAAAGTAAGTCAAAAGTTGCCAGATTGCTCTATCTCTGGTTTAATTTTTACCTGGTTTAAAAATCAATTTCTCTGTCATTGACTAACACTTGGACCCACCGTACAATAAAAGACTGTCATCTTCACAAAAATTTCCATACTTGTAAAAGGTATTACTTAAATTCAAATACATTTCAACATCCACCTTGTTTATTTTTGGCATCTACTAGAGCTCTAAAATGTGTTAAGATTCAATTCAAACCATTTATTCTCATTTTGGGTTTTATAATTTAGATGTCAAAGAAATGTTTGATTCGATTGACCTGAACGCGGACAAGAGTATCACAGTGGACGAACTCACCCAGTATCTCAAGAAGATCGATATCACGTTAACACCAAAACAGATTAAAGACTCTGTAAGAAAACTGGATGGTAACAGTAAGTATAAAAAAATATAAATATATGAGCTTTGCTCTGTGAAAAGGGGGCTTGATGCATCTGCGAAAAGTATCGACCCAGGTCAGCCTGTGCAGTCCGCACAGGCTGACCTGGGCCGAAACTTTTCGCTATTCAGGTCAATTTTCTGTATTTCAAAGGACCAGGCTAGTAGATTGTTTAAAGAAAGTGGCTATTATGGATCCATAATTATGTGATGACTTGCCTGTTATCATGTATCACGGAGATGCATTAAGTCCCCTTTTACTAAAGCATGGGTTATATACGAACGTGATATCCTGTGTACGTTTCACCAACCATTCTTAACGATGTTCTTAGTCGTATTCTCAAGAATTTTCTAAAGTTGAAAGTAATACAACTTCCGCTTGGCTGAACCAAATGAGCAGCGCTTTGGGAAAAAGAGGTTCAACCCTTTACCACATGGCAAAATTTTAGACCCGCCCAAATTCAAGGCTTTTGCAGACGACAAAATATATGTGACTCAAAAATAGAAATTTACCTCTGGAAGGATAGATATTATTGTGAGTAGTGGAAAAGGGGAAAATGCTGATGACAAGCATTTTCTCTTTTTTTTACCCACAATGTTTTTAAAAGGCTTCTTTCTAAGGGTCGTTACAAGTAAGGATTTTGTGGTAAAGGGTTCATGCATCTCCGTAATGCATAATACCAAACAAGTTATCATATGATTATAGATCCATAAATTCCATTAGGTATAACAACCGACTGAATCATGAGGTAGGCTGGTCCTTTGAGATGAGGAAAATTGATAAATAACAAAAAAACGTCGACGTGACTTAAAGTCTACGGCCCCTAACTTTCATAGTAAAAGACGGAAGCTGCCGAGATTTGCCGAATAGCCTTTACGAAAACGTCGATGTTACACGATATTAACCAACCCGCCGATCAATCGATCAATCAATCAATCAATCAATCGATCGATCGATCGATCGATCGATGCGTATTCCATTTTCAAGTAACCATTGAATTGTTATTAAATAGTTATTGCTACATTCGCACAAGTCAAGATATTAGAAAGCTATTGAAAAGAATTAATGTTTTTATTAGGTAATTATCAAAAGTGTTGTATTCCTTTCAGAAAATGGTAAACTCGAGTTTTCCGAGTTTCGGAAATTTATGCAGCAGCAGTTTGTCGAATACAAGAAAATACATGACCAAGGGGGGCATATACGTGCTACATTCCAGATGTTCGACAGAGACGGAAATGGCGTCATAGATAAAGCGGAACTACGGTAAGGAAGGTGACACACCACTACTAAAGTAGTCCCAATCGAAATTTGACACCGAGAACAACTATAGTGTTTTAGAGAAAATAAAGGGACAGATGTAAAATGTATTTCTGGTACTGGTTTGATAGGGTTTTTTATTTGGAAACTGAGTGCAAATTTATTATTTCTTGATTAACCATTTTGTGCCTGGGACCACACAAAGAGATGTGGTCTATAACCAAGAGTTTTTTTTTTTGTCGTCGTGATATTTCAAAGGTAGTTGCGCTTGAGATTGATTAGATATAAACTGAACATTAAACGAATAGTGTAGGCTACAAGGTATGTATATGATAAAAAAAAAACCAAAGCAAAATTTTGCGTTAGCCAACAAAATTGAGCCGTGCTCTGTGAAAAGGGGGCTTAATGCATCTGCGAAAAGTATCGACCCAGGTCAACCTGCGCAGTCCGCGCAGGCTGACCTGGGCCGAAACTTTTCGTTATCGGTCAATTTTCTGTATGTCAAAGGACAAGTCTACCTCATGATTAATTCGGTTGTTTAAAAAGGTGGCTATTATGGATCCATAATCATGGAATGCCTTGCCTGGCATCATTAATCAAGGAGATGCATTAAGCCCTCTTTTGCCAGAGCATGCTCAATTACATCCGGGGGTTAAAGATGGTTGTTAGTGGTATGATACCGGAACTGCTTTGTTTGATGGTTTGACTGGGTTTTACATGACGGGGCAAGTTCTGTTCATTTTATCATTCAATGGCTGGGACTTCGTAGTGCTTTGACAAAGGACGTTCCAACTTGACCAACATTTTTGACGCGAGTCGAACCAGGCATTTGTCCTTACAGTCACTGTGAAATTGTTGCCCAAAATTTCAGCGTGAGTTGCAGTACCATCATATTAACATCTTTATATGTATTATGTTTATCGCTGCTTTCAACATTATTTCAGTCACATCATTGCGGCCATTGCACATAACCTTACTTTCCTAGAGCTTTTATTACCAGTACTTCGCACAGCGTTCTTTCAAAGCAACTGGCTGCTTTCTCTCATGAAAATCGTGGAAACAATGTTCAGCCGTAAGAGAGGAATAAATGCTTTCGCACTGACTATTATCAAGCCCTAGAAAGAATTTAGTCGGGCTTGGAAACCGGACCAACGTCCCGTCGGTATCAAAGTATAACTGTTACCCTATAGGCTAGTGTGAATGGGAGAACGCTTTGTAATTAGCGCTCTTAGGCTAAGCCCGAGTTTTCTGTGCCATGAATATAAAGATCTTTGTAATTTTGGAAAATCTTTTAGGATGTTTGCAAAGTTATCTACTATCAGTTTGCTCAGGAGATAAAGCTATGCTCTGTGAAAAGGAGAGGGGGGGGGTTTGAATCCATCTGCAGAAAGCATCAATCCATATCAACCTGCGCAGTCCACGCAGGCTGATAGGAATCTAAACTTTTTCGACTTTTGTAAATTTTCTCCATATCAAAGGACCAGTCTACCTCAAAATTCGGTCGGTTGTTGGATAAAATTGATTTTATGGATCCATAATTATATAATGACTTGCATAATGTAATGTATCATGGAAATGCATTAGACCATCTTTTGCCAAAGTGCCAAAGTTACGCTCATACGAATGACGGGTTGAATTATGTATTCAAGAAATGAGTCATGCTCTGTGACAAGGGGGCTTAATGCATTTGCTAAAAGTATCGACCCAGGTCAGCCTGCGCAGTCCGCGCAGGCTGACCTGGGCCAAGACTTTTCGCTATTGGTCAATTTTTTGTTTGTCAAAGGTCCAGTGTACCTAATGATTCAGTAGGCTGTTATACAAAACCGATTTTAGGGATGTATACTACTCTGATGACTTTTTTGGTATCATGCATCACGGGAATGCAATAAGCTCCCTTTTGTCAGAGCATGGCTCAAATATAGGGTTCTCGTTTCACCTGAACAAATACGACTCATGAATACAACTTACATGGGAAATATAGGATCTGACATAAAGTGGCGTTTGAGTAAACAAATGAGCCCTGCTCTGGCAAAAGGGGGCTTGATGTATATCAGTGATGCATTAAGGCCCCCCCCTCCATGTCATCCAATAATTATGGATCCATAAAATCAATCTTGCCTAACAAGAGAGTGAATCTCGGGGTAGAATGGTCATTGGATATGTAGAAAACTGACCCATAGCAAAAGGTTTCCACCCGTGTCAGCCTGCGCGGATTGCGCAGGCTGGCATTGGTCGATACTATTTGCAAATGCATTAAGCCCCCTTTTAACAGAGTATGGTTCAGATGCATAAAACAAGTCCAGAAAATTTTGTTAAACGAGCCTCTGGCCAGCTTAATAATATTTTATTTTTTTATGGACAAGTTTTTTTTATCTATTTATTCATTTGTTTATTTATTTATCTGTCATATTCTTTTATCGAATAAGGAAATCTTATTAAATTGTCGGTAAGAATGTACTAAAAAATACACGCATATGCAGGGAATTTCCATGCGTAGACTCCTCTGAAAGAAGTAAAAAATGACGCCACATATGACGTCACAGACTGCTTATCGCAAACGTGTGTAAGATAAGAAAATTCGCAATGGCTGTATTACATTGACAACAAGAGTGGTTACGCGATAAAATATATACCAAAATGAGACTAGACTCTACTATTACATGTGGCCGAGCCCCGGTAGCTCAGTCGGTAGCGTGCAGGACTTGAAAACAGGGGGTCGTGGGTTCGATCCCTGCCTATTTCCTTCCGAGGATTGATGATAGTCATTGCGACAGGATTCATTCCTCTCCCACCGGTGATCCTTGTTTCGACGATGGTTATGTGGGAAAGCAGCCAGTGGCTTGGAAGGAAAAGTGTGCGGAGTACTGGTAAAAGAGACTCCAGGAAAGCATGGCTAGGTGGACTGGCCGCCGCGATATAACTGAAATAATGTTGAAAACGGCGTTAAACACCAAACAATCAATCAATCAATCAACTATTACATGGGAACATCTCAAACACACACACACATACACAAACTGTTTATTGTTCAGAATACGTTCTTTCGCATTATTTTTGTTGTAGACAAGCACTGAGGAATTTGCTGGGAGAAAAATCAATTACAAACGATGAACTAACAGAAATGATGAAAGAAGCAGACCTGAACGAAGATGGCAAAATTGATTATGAAGGTACCTGATAGTTTCGTATTGTTTCATTTTACTGAATGGCTGCTTAGCGAAACTAAATGCGCTCACGCGGACTGTGTAGATAAAAATCAGACTACACATAACATGCAGGTTGATCTTATATATTAGCTATACTCTTTGAAAAGGGAGCTTAGTGCATCTGCAAAAAGTATCAACCCATGTCAGCCTGCGCAGTTCGCGCAGGCTGACATGGGTCGAAACTTTTTGCTATCTTTCAATTTTCTGCATGTCAAAGGGCCAGTCTGTCTCATGATATGGTCGGATTTTAGACCAAATGGATTTTATAGATCGTTAATAACATTGTGACTTGTTTGGTCAAAGAGATGCATTAAACCCACTTTTGCAAGAGAATGGATCATGTACACTGTCCGAAAGGCCGAGAATTTTTGAAGCGGAAAAAAAACCCCACTGAAATCACAATATTTTGGTTTTCATTTATTTCTCTAAAGCATATTTAGAAGTTGAAGTTCATAGCCCCTGAAACAAAATTGCTGCTGAGGACATAAAAATCATTTTAACATTTAGCCCAATAAAACAGATTATCAGTATAATTAGTGGTTTAGTTATTAGTAAATAGATATACATTAAACATTATGGTGAAAGGAATTATTGCTGGCCAGTTACTTTTCCCTTTTTTGACAAAATTTCACAATGGCATCGATGTTCTAAGCGGATTAATTTGCTTTGACTGAGAGAGTAGATCAACATCAGACTGCACAGAACTCGTAATGTTATCTTGGATCTACACTGTTCGCTTTCCTGCCAGATATCCTGACGAAAACAGCTTTGAAATTGCAAGAGTTGCATCTTTGGAAATGACTGAAATTAAATACACTTCAGTGAAAGAACTTAATTTGGTATATTGTGATAATGGCACAACGAAATATTAGTTACGATAAATAATAATTGGCAAATAATAACACATCGCCTCCTTTTACACGACTTTTTCAGAGTTTGTACAGATATGGTGGGCATTAAAGGGAGATCAATGACGGAAGCAAAATTTGCAGATGGTAGAGACACTGATTATCTCCCTTTAACTTATTAACTTTTTTTAAAAGTCTTAAAATGCTACAATTTTCATGGCTTTTAAGATACATCTTTACTCGTTTTCATCCATTTTTTTTAACCAATTTCATCTTTATCTTATGAAACTATAATCATTCCTGTATCTTCGTGCCAAATGTTGACCCTGCTGGTTGCACAGATTGCGAAGAATATATGCATTTCATTCTCTTGAAGCTATCCAAGACGTTACTGTAGCTGTTTCCGGTTTTAAATCGTAGACAAACCCCTTGAGTTTCTTTATCCCACACACCTTATATATTGATAATTTAACTATGTTTACACAGCTAACTATATTCTACACACTGTCAAGTTTTAACAGCGTCTTTGATCTCTGGCAGGAAAGATGTATCTTAAAGATTTTTTCAAACCATCTATAGGCAGCTTATCATAGCATCCAGGGATAATGGGCAAATGCTTGTAACGAACAAATGCTCCTTCTCACAGACTTATTCCATGTTTAAGCTCGACATTGTACTCGTATGTTATCTTTTTTTTAGTTTGATTAGTTTCACATGTACCATACATTGTATATAAACATTAATGACGTGTGCAGTGAACCTTTATGGGACAAGAGATGAAACATTGGTTTTTTTTTTTTCAGCGTAGTTGAATGTGCTGGCTTTTGACCTACTTTTTTGGTATTGATAACAAATGAATAAATGGATATTGGTGATTGGTAAAAGATATAGACATGTTTATTCTAAGGGCCCCTTTCCATATACTGGCACTTTTACGCCGTCTATCTTTTTTAAAGATACTTTTTGTTACAGAGTGGATTCACCATTGGACCACTGTTTCAAAACCAGCAATGTGTCTCCTATAGGTAATTAATTCTTTAAATAACAGATGTCAAGATTTTGGACCCGTCAAAATTGAAAGCATTTTCACACGACAATTTCAATATGGCTCAAATGCTGGAAGAAGTCCACATGAGAGTAGAAAACATTGTGAAAAATGGAGAAAATGCTGGTCACCAGCATTTTCTCCTTTTCCCACAATGTTTTCAAAAGCTTCCTTTTTTTTTTCTCTCAAAGTCCTTAAAAACTTAGGATTGCGTGGTAAAGGGGTAAGGCTACAGTATAGTAGGAACAAAGACAAATGTGTGAAACTGTAGCAAGGGTAATCCGTGGCTCATTTTTCAAGGTGATTGATTTGTTAAAGGCCCAGTAGCGGCCAAAAGTAAACAATACAGATGTTGAAATACATTCAAATTTGAATCATACCATTAAAATGTATCGAAATCATTGTGAAAATGAAAATCTGTTATAGTACGCTTGTTTCATTTAAATGTATTTTACTGCCAAGTAAGCATATAACAAAATTTACAATCTTACAATATACATAATAATCAGATGACCAGGCAAAAAGGTCTGACCACAAGTTCTCTCAACTTAGATTCGGCCATTTCCTTTCCGAAATTTCAACTTTTAAAGTCGCCCATTTTTACTTTTGGCTTTCTAACACTGCACAACTTTTTTTTTTTAATTTTTGGACGACAATTTTATTCCAGTTACTCACTGACATGGTAATGGCAATTAACAAGTCATAATAGTGAAAAAAGAATGAATACGTTTCTTAAAATAAAAAGAAAAAGAAAGGAAAAACCACAGATCTTTATGTGACTCAATAAATGATATATAATACGGTCGCAATAAATGTAAGTCGCTGGCAAAAAAAAAAGTGTCACCTTCACAACACATTGTAATTTCCATATGATGTAAAATCAAAATGTATTTTACACCCGCATTGTTTATTTTTGGCTGCTACTGGACCTTTAATTTGAAATCCCGGCTCGATACCATCTTTCGGTACTGGACATTTTGGAGTGTTCTGAGCGAGGCATGGTAGAGACCCAGCCAAGGATTTATCACAGGACACACAGGGAAAACATGGAAACGTAAACTGTCGCCGTAATATAAGTAAATAATGTTGCAAGCCGCCTAAATCCTCATTCAGAGTGACAGTCTTGTAAGATGAATGAGTCTCGTATATCGTGAGAAGATTGTTCAGACAGCCGGTGTTTTGAAAATAAATTAAAATCATACATTTTAGTTTAAAATGAATTTTTGTTAGTTAACCATTTGCACACAATTCCAACTTGAATGATCCTGCCAAAATAGGTCTTTGAAAACATTGTGGAAAATGGAGAAAATGCTGGTACCCAGCATTTTCTCCATTTTCCACAATGTTTTCTACCCACCAAAAACTTTTTTTTTTCGATTTTTTTGTCACAATTACCTTGCCGAATGCGTTTTCATTTGATCTGGACAAGTCTAGAATTTTGTTGCTTAAAGCAGGTACATTTGCAAGTCACTTCTTCTGGTCACTGAAAATGTAATCAAATAAAATTGATTCTAATCTTATCGACTTGACTAAAAATGCGGACGGTACAGATCCACGATCCGACTGCCCGTTCTGTGCGACCTGATCATGATCGATACCTTCCCCACAAGCCCCAGTTTTCGCTCCAGGTGCTGAAAGAGTTACAATGCTATCTCCTGCTAGCCATGAAGACAGGAAAAGTATTTGACAGAAAGTATACTGCAAAGGTTGCGAGGTATAGCCCCCGTCCACCCCCTGCTCTTTATCACACAAAATATTTTAGACTTGACCAAATTGGAAGCATTTGCAGATAGCAAATTGAATGATGGTGTAGTAATAGTTTCTTTCTTTTTTAAAAGGGTTATCGTTTTGTCGAAATGTTTTCAAAAGTGGTCTGTCGCAATACACAAGAAGTTTTTTGAAGGTTGTTAGAAGGTGGAAAATATATATTTATTAGCCATGCTCTGTGAAAAAGAGGCTAAGTGCATCTGCGAAAAGTATCGACACAGGTCAGCCTGGGACGAAACCTTTTGCTATTTGTAAAGTTTCTGCTCGTCCAAGGACCATTCTACCTCATGCTTCAGTCGGCTGTTAGACAAAATGAACATTATGGATCCATAATTATGTATAATACATCACGAAGATGCATCAAGCCCCCTTTTGGCCAGAGCGTTGCTCATTTCTTTTGGTAACACTAAAGTTTTTACTTCGGGAGCAAATATGAAGTCAGAATCATTGTAAATAGTGAATTTATTATAATCATAAATAATATGCTATATCCATAAACAATAAAAAAAACCCAAAAATGAAAATATCGTATTTATATGCCGACAAAGATTCAGACATATGAGCCATGCTCTGTGAAAAGGGGGCTTAATGCGTTTGCGAAAAGTATCGACCCATGTCAGCCTGCGCAGTCCACGCAGGCTGACATGGGCCGAAACTTTTCGCTATCGACCGATTTTCTGCATGTCAAAGAACCATTCTACCTTATGATTCAGTCGGTTTTTTGACAAAACGGATTTTATGGATCCGTAATTATGTAATGACTTGTTTGGCATAATGCATCACGGGGATGCATTAAGCCCCCTTTTGCCAGAGCATGTCTCATATCCATGTTCATAGCATTTGCGCACATATTGAAAGCTGTAGAAAACATTGTTAAGAAGGAAAAAATGCATTATTACAGCCACTTTCTTCATTTCTCACAATAAATTTTCTAAAGCTTTCCTTTTCAGGATCTTAACTCTTTACCCAAAACGACAAACTTTTAGACTGGTCCAAAGTGACAGCATTTGCAGACGACAAATTAAAGGTGGCAAAAAGGACGAAATTTGCCCTTAGTAGGGGTAGAAAACATTGTGGGAAAAGGAGAAAATGCTGGTTACCAGCATTTTCTCCTTTTCCAACAATTTTTTCAAAAGCCCTCTTCGCCACGATCGTTAATCCAGGATTGTGTAGTAAAGGGCCAAAAAAATTATGTAAATATGGTTGGCGAAGTATTCAGGGAGACCGTTTTTTTTTTTCAACACAGCTTTTTTAAAGGTCTACGGCCCCTAACTCTTATATTAAAAGATGGAAGCTGCCGAGATTGCCCGGATAGCCTACACGAAAAAGTCGATGTTACACGATATTTACCGATGAGTTAGGGGTCGTAATCCTTAAATTAAAATTTCATAGACTTGAAAATAAGTGATCATTCACAGATGTTGTATCATTAATCCTAATTGACAAAAAACTGGTTAACCCTTTACCACACAAACTCGAGTTTTAAGGACCCGAAGAAGTGGGCAGAGCTAGAAGTGTGATCTCGGTATTTTTCGAGATGTTCTGACAAAAAAGGCGTAAGATCGGAATTTACAAACTGCCATTAATTATTTCTATAACGTGCAGTCTGATCTTGGATCACTGCCCGGTAAGGAGATATCTTTCCCCCCCCCAAAATAGAGTTGAAAAAGCAAAATTTCGGTTTATATTATCGACTTGAAAGTTTCATTTCACTTTTTGAGCAGGGTAATTGTTAATAAACGACTATATATTAGCACGAATCGTATATAACCTGTAATTAACAACTACCCTTAACATTTTACCTCACAGTCTTAAGTTTTAACGACCCAAAGTAAAATGACTTTTGAAAATATTGTGGGAAAATGAGAAAATGATGGTAACCAGCATTTTCTCATTTTTCCAACAATTGTTTTCTTCCCTTTCAGAGACAATTTACATAATTTGTGCAGCATTTAATTTTTCGTCTGTAAACGCTTTCAATTTGGCCAATTCTAAAATTTTGTCGTTTTGTAAAGAGTCTACTTTTCATTGTCAGTTTGCCCCTTGTTAAAAATTCCTGACATGATTTAAATCTGTTAATTTTTCGATGAATTTGTACACAAACAAGCTGGCATGCCAGCATGCGAGATCTCAATTCAAACGGTTCTTAGTCAAGAAATACAGGAAAAAACTAATCTGTGGCTGCAGATTTCCTGCTTTTATTTTCTTAAATTTCAATTTTGACAGAGTTATGCAAATTGTGTACTTTTTGAGTAATATCTTATTTGAAATTTGGTAATGAAAAAGAGAAAATGGTATATTTTGGTACTGATGCAATATATTGCTTTATTTTTTAAATCTCACATGATCTTAATTTCAAACTTTTCAGATAATAACAATCCACTACTATTTATGTCTTTGTTTTCTGCGCATGTGGACATGTATTTGTTTTATATTTTTTGTAAGCTATAAACATGCAAGTGCTGTTTCATGCTAAATAAATGTTATGTTATGTGTAACGAAGAATTTCTCCATTTGTCACCGTGAATGTTGTATATGTACATTTATTATATACCTGAAAGTTTTCCGGAGGAAATACATGCGCCGCACGCGGATAAAGTATCACACAGGATAGAAAAAAAAAAAAAATCCGCATCTACACACTGTGAAATACGGTTCCACATATGGTGTGATGACGTAATGATGACGTAACTCACGAGCGGAATAAGTATGCATTTGCAATTTGATTGGTCAAAATTTTACGCTGTAATATTCATCCGCCAATCATAAAAAGGAAGTTACTGGCTACTACACCATTTTGTTTTACATGTATTTTGCTTACCGTTTTCGAATAAAATGTCAACAATTGCATTATTTATTTCGTTGAAAGGTGTAGATATATAATAAAAGGAATATTATGCTGTAGTAACTTTCCTGGCGCTAAGATTTGCTTCTCGCCGCGCAAGAAAATTTTGACATATAGATCGACCTTCGGTCTCGCGCGAAATCAAATTTTCTCACGCGGCTCGAATCAAATACGTGCATCAGGAAAGTCACTACAGTATAATATTCCGTATTTATTATGTTTCACCCTACCATATGTAAATTACCCATGTTTTACAATGGTGACGTCGTAAAGTCGTCGACGACGTATCAGAAGAAAATGACTTAAAGACCCTCTAGCGACAAAAAGTAAACAACTTGGGGATCAAAATGCAGAAAAATATAATTAATATCGTGTATAAAAGTATGGATATTATCATAAGTCCGACAATGTGTTGTCGCAGCCCAATATGTCAATGTACCAATTACTGGCAGAAATATGTATGGTAAAACTGGAACAAAAGTTGCCAACTTTTGTACTAGTTTTACCATACATTTTTCTGCCAGCAACTGGAACCTTGATATCAGACTCATCATTATATCCGCACTTTAAAATGGTATGAATTATATCTGTTTGCATTTTGACACCCGCATTGTTTAAATTTGGCAGCTAGTGGACCTTTGATTGAATTTTAACCCTTAAACCGCCTCTTACACTTTCATCTGCTTTTGCAGATAATGTATAACACGATTTTGCAAGCTGATCTTTAATTTACACTGTCCCACGCTATCCATTATGTAAAGATGTTCTGATGAAACACCACAGCATATATTTTGTAATACTCCCGATCTTTTTCTTGAATGATTTTTTTTTCCTTCGGTGCTTTCAGTGTTGAATAACTGTGTATATACACCATACGTAAAGCAGTGAGCTAGGGTACATTCATGTTTTGAAACGATGCGTATTTAAGATGCTGATTCTATATGTTTCCAATCTAGTGGAATCCCTCGAAAGCCCATTTTCCAAAAAACCCTTCTTCAAAACACCGACTTGCACAATTCTGCGTCCACGAACTCTGAAAAATACAATATTACGATAAAATTGATTGTGATGCTAGTAAATATAATAATAATAATAATATTATTATTATTATTATAATAATAACTAGAACTGTTGCAAAGCGGACAAATATCGCCCACCAGCATCTTGTCACTGAAGCAACACAATCAGAGAGCAGAAATGATTTTCAAAACAAACATCCCCAGGAACTGTGACCCCAAAACAATATAGGGCACTCTCTTGGGTCATGTGCAACAGTTGTAAAAGTTTCAGGGTCCTAGGTCAAACAGCTATTGAGTTAGAGCACGGAAATAATTTTCAAACAAAGTTCACCTGTGACCTTGACCTTTGACCCATGTAATCCAAAAACAATAGGGCACCTCATTGGGTCATGTGCAATATTTGTATAAAGTTTCAGGGTCCTAGGTCAAATATCTATTGAGTTAGTGCATGGAAACGAAAACAAGACGGGTGGATTGACGGACGGACGGACGGACGGACATGGTGAAACCAGTGTAACCCCCTCTACTTCGTAGGTGGGGAGTATAATGAAACAACAACAACAACAACAATAATGACACCTTTGCGTACTATGAACCGTACATAAAAGGAAGGTAAAATATTGGCCATAAAAACTTGCTTTGACTTTTAGAAAATATCAAAATGATTTATCTTGCGGTAAAAGAGACATCGAGTTTAAACCTGGCCGGCTACTACTTTACTTTGCAAAAGATTTGAAATGGTGAAATTTTGACAGCTTATTTATTATTCAGAGTTAAAAATGCAAGCAATAATTGGAAAAATGACGTTGTGTATTATTTTTTAATGTTTTTTTTTTGAAACTGTATCGACCAACCACCCTAAATTCAATTCTAACGGTAAGTTCTAAAACTAGCCAATCAGACTTCTCGTCCTAGAATTCAGATTCGTAGAAAATTTAAATTGATGGAGAATCTCCTCCATGTCTCAGTGCTTAAGGCGTGCGATATGTAATCAGGAAAACCTGTTTCGATCCCGGAAGGAGGCACGGGTCATATAGGGGTGTCTTGGGACAAGGAATTTTAGAGACACGGCCTAGACCTGTTGAAACTTACAAAGGCACCAATTAAATAAGTCGTCTGCGTGAAATGAAACACTGGATCCATAAACTTGATCTATTTTTTATAACAACCGACTGAACCATGGTATAGAGTGGTCCTTTGACATGCAGAAAACTTACTAATAGCAAAAGGTTTCGCCTCAGGTCAGCCTGCGCGGGCTGCGCAGGCTGACCTGAGTCGATACTTTTTGCTGATACATTAAACCCTTTTTCATAGACCATGGCTCACTTGTCTCCGATTGGTTATAAGGAAACACGTGATCGCAGAAGGGTTTCCGGAATGATAATAATGACGTAATAACTTAACATTTTATCATAAACAACTAATATCTTTAAAAAAAAAAAATAGACGGTGTGAATTTGCCAACAAACAGACAAGGGCCCTTAGAATAAACATGTCTACATATTTGACCAATCACACATTTCTATTTATTCATTTTTTATCAGTACCAAAAAGTAGGTCAAAAGCCAGCATATTTAGCTACGCCGAAAAAGTACATACCATCATAATCGATTTTTCCATCAGAATTTTTGTCCGCCTTTTTAATAATATCCTTGATTTCTTCGTCACTGAAAGTACTTCCGTTCAATTTTAACGCGTGTCTTAGTTCGTCATCCGTAATAAACCCATCTTGATTTGTGTCCAACACTTTAAACGCAGTTTTCATTCGTTCTTTTTCATAGTCCAATTGGATCATTCTTGATTTCATCACATTAAAGTATTCATCAAAGTCGATGTATCCATCCGCTGTAAAAAAAGTAGTACCTTCATACAATATGTAACCCTGTACCATTCATTAATTCACGTGTTGGAGCGTGTCTTAAAAAGAACGCTTTTGAAAACATTATTTGAAAAGGAGAAATTGCTTGTAACAAGCAATTTCTCCTTTTCAAACAATGTTTTCTAGCCTGTCAGGGAATTTTTTGCTCACTGATCATTATCTGAATTATCGTCTGCTGATTATTTCATTTCTAAGAATATTTATCGTTCTGGAAATATCAGCTCATTTCCTTATGGAGCAAAGCTCGGTGCTGATGATCTCGGCAACATTTTTTAATGAAATGAGGTTTTAATACTTGAATACATGTGGAAACATTGTGGCAAAAGATAAATTGCTAGTTAAGAGCAAGACGGCGACTAAGAAATCAGGCTAGATCTTGCGCAGCGCCATAGACAAAAAATGCGGACGGCGTGGATCAAGATCAGACTGCACATTTTGATTTTTGATCTAAAATGTCCACTTGTTTAGTAAAGCACACATGATGTAAATCTTTCTAGATTCGGTGAATTGTTTTTTCCGCCATCTAAAGAGGTCGATTTTATATACATGTATATAGCACTGAAAGAGTTAAGGAGAATGACTTGGAATTAACAAAAAAAAAAAAAGAAAACCTGGTTTGATTCAGGCTGGCAGCGCTAGTTATTTGAATGTGTCCTACGGCAAGGCACTGCAGACCCATAAATTTTAAATGGAGCACTGGTTTAGCCAAGAGTAAACACAGTCTTCGTGAGATTTAGTCTCAATTTCACTCTGCTATTATTGAAAGTCATTCGAGCAAACAGAAATATCAATCAATCATTTGGTCGAGCGATCAATCGGGATAGCAAATAGAAAACCAACACTATATATGATCTTTCAGAGACCTCTTCATTAGGACTTTTTTCTCAGTGACTAATACAGATCGCTCAGTCTGGACAACAGACCAAACACTGCAATTTCAAGGAAGATTTTGCCATGATATTTCATAAATTAAAGGACTGTGTAGATCCAAGATCAGGCTGCACGTTCTGTGCAGCCTGATCTTGATCTACACTGTTCGCAAAAGACAGTCTGATCTTGATCTACAATGTCATCAAAAGACCGTCTGATCCTAATCTACACTGTCCGCAAAAGACAGTCTGATCTTGATCTGTATTGTCTACAACAACCACAAAAAACAACTTAAGTACCGCTCAGCGCTATGAATAAATGTCAACAGAACGAGGCCGAACACCGAATGCCAAGTGTGAGCAATTGGAATCGACTCGAACTTTGACAGCATGGTCGTAAACATTCTGTTTTCGCAATTGCGCAACGATCAATTGTAAAACCATTATCTAATATTTTCTGGGTGACGTCAATTCTTTTCTCTTCCGTGATATTTGTCTCCTTTGTAGACCCATACCAATATACTGTTGGAAAACATCATGACAGATTGACGAATTGCGCAAGAAGAGAAATTTCCTTTTTGTCATTTTTGTTGGCAGTCCAGCAATCAAATACTTTGATATTTCTGGGAACCAGGGCCCAGTTTCACCGGTTTCACGAAAGAACCAGAGTCTCTTATTTTGCTTAAATCCGTTGACAGACTTAGTTTCTGACTTATGTTGCGTTCGTTATTTGAGACGCGTTTAACTCTTTACCACACAATCCCGTGTGTTAACAACCCTGAGAAAGAAACCTTTTAAAAACATTGTGGGAAAAGAAGAAAATGCTGGTAACCAGCATTTTCTCCTTTTTCCACAATGTTTTCTACCCTTCTAAAGACAGAAATCATCATTTGTGTCATGTTTAATTTATCGTCTGCAAATGGTTTCAATTTGGTTCAGTCTAAAATTTTGTCGTGTGGTAAAGGGTTAACTAACATTAACAGACTTTACGAGAATTTAGTAAAGTTCTCAAATCATGAGTTGACAGAGCGTTTCAGGCTTAACTCAGCAAAATCAATGATTGACTTATTCATATTGCTGAGGTATCTGAAACATTGTGCAGAATAAAAGACTTTAAGTTTTTGTGAAACCGTGCCCAGTAACTCGTTAGGTTGTAAAACGAATGTACGGCAGATACGGCAGATATAAATTTGAAAATATCTCCGAAAAATTTACTTATTGTCAATATCAAATCAAAACAGATAGATCTGTGTAAATAAGTGAGAAAAGTGGCAATTTTCTTATTTCTTAGCTATGCTATGCTATGCTTATTAGTAGGGCTTGCCTTGGATTAAGATTCGTGATTCATTCTTATTACTTCTTTCGAAAGTACTGCAATTTCTGGTTTAGCTAATCAGAAACTGCATTTCTCTGATATTCAGAAGCCGAGTCCGGGTAGCTCAGTCAGTAGCGTACAGGACGTGAGAACGGGGAATCGCTGTTCTGAATACCCAACTCGGTCCACTTCTTTCCGAGAATTGATGGTAGTCATTTCGTCGGCATGCATTCCTCTCTCGTCGCCGATCATTGGTTCGACGATGGTTATGTGGGAAAGCAGCCAGCGGCTTTGGAAGTATATTGTACGAAGTACTAGTAACAGAAAAACTCCAGGAAAAGCCTGGATAGGTGCACTGACCGCCACGATATCACTAAAATAATGTTGAAAAGGGCGATAAACACCACAAAATCAATTAGTCAATCATAAAAACGTACAATTTACGTCATGTTGTTTGACAATCTCCTCCACCTCGTCACGTGTTGGATTAAACCCCGCCATTCTATAACCACGTGCAATCTCGCGCTTCGAGATTTTACCGTCGCCATTTTCATCCATGACTGAGAAAGACTGTAAAATTACTGAAAACAAACCACACAATAAAATCCCATAAGTATGGAATCCCGCTCCTGCTATCGGTTTTTCGACCGGGCCGGAAGGAGAAAACTGGGTTTACTTAAGGCACCCTAATTTCGACTTTTCTAGATAATTTTTTTTCCACGAAAACCTGAAAAGAGGCACTTTTTGCTATACAGTTTTGACTTGATGTTTGGTATAAAGCTTTTGATTATTAAAGTCCTGATTTTTCAGTGAGCTCTACTTTCGAATTTTCTGGTAAATAGCGCGGTCGAAAATGAATCGAAAAGTCGAAGTTAGGACTAATTTCAACCTCTCGATGAAACTCTTTGAACATTTCACAGAATCCTGAGATGGCTTTTGGAAACATTGTGGGAAAGGAGAAATGCTGGTAACCAGCATTTCTCCTTTTTCCACAATGTTGTCTACCCTTTAACAGACTTATGTCACCATTTAACCCTTAGGCTGCTAAGCGCGACCTAAGAACCTATTCCGGACATCGAAGATCAAGATCAGACTACACATAACGTGCAGTTTGATCTTGGATCTACACTGTCCGATAAGGAGATACCCCCCCCCCCCCCTAAAAAACATACCTTTGAAATAACAAAATTTCGGGTTTTTCTTACGGTTTGAAAGTTTCATTTCACTTATTTAGCAGAATAAGGATTAACGACGTATATGACAAATGTTCGCGCGCATCCTACTGCGCATGTATTTTTGTCGTGGATATTGAATCAAAAGTGCACCTATGTATTTTTTGCACATAATGGAATTACTATTGGTGCACTGAAACAATTAGCACTTTCTTCGGGTAGTATTGGTGAAAAAAATGGATCTTTGAACTGTCACCGTGAAATATCTAAAATGCTGCTGACATGGCGTTACACACCTAACAAGGCAACAAAGGCAGGAAATTTAAAGCTGTGGCAGTATAGCTGTTTCAACTTTGAAAATTATTGTTTGAAAAGGAGAAATCACTCCTATTGAGCAGTTTCTCCTTTTCCCACTATGTCTGCTGAGCTTTTATCCTATTTTTTTCCTTGAAAAAATAACTTCCACAGTAATCTTCAACCTTGTTTTCTGACGAAATAAGCACGGATAGGTGCCATTTTTATTTTTTCTTATTATTTAGAATTATAAATACTATAAGTGTGGAAAGTTTAAGAAAAATCTGTCCGTTAGAAAGTATGTATTTATTTAAAATTAACGCTTAATTCGGTCAAATTATCTCCCTTTTTAACTTAATGATCCATATATAACATGCATATTTGTACATTTACCATGCTCAAAACCAGGGTTTTATATATTTTTTTGTGCAAAAATATATGAATTTTCATTAAAATGATGTATATTTGTATATTTTTCCTGTAATTTTTCTGTTTAACTGACTATTAAAGAAAGGCTCTTTAAATCCAATATAAGCTGAATTTTGGAACTGTATATACCTTTTTCAAAGGCAAACTTCTCAAAAACGAGCACGGTGACCCACATCTTTTTTTTACTGTAATCTCCTAGAGACATGGTGAGCTTTGTATGTGCAATGTTTTAAAAAAATCTGTCCGTTAGAAAAATTTGTAATATACGTCGTTAAGCCACATTCATTTTGTCGTCTGCAAGTGCTTTAAATCTTTTCGAGTCTAAATTGTGCCGTCTGGTAAAGGGTTAAACTCAAACTTCCTCAGGTTCGTAAAATATAGGATTGTTTCATAAAGGGTTATTCTAATTTCCTAATTCAGTCATCTCCATGGTTTAGCTGTACCGACTCGGGGTTTTGTAAGCAAGAATTTTTTGTTTAAATATATGAGCTAGAAACGTAGAGCTCAGTGTTCTTTGAAAAAAGCGTTCTGCGTGACTAAGTGGTAGAGTGTTGGAATGAATGAATGATGTTTTACGTCGTTTTCAATATAATTTCAATCATATTACGGCGACAGCTCACATATTCATGTACTTCCTGGGATACAGTGAGGCTCCAACCCGGGGCCTCCATTCACGAGTTTAGCACTCCATCACTGAGCCACGTAGGACCTGCTGGTAAAGTGTAGGACTCGTAACCTGGAGACCCCGGATTCGTGCCGAACTGGATCCACTGGGTTTTTCGTGGGAGCATCCTTGGATAAGACACTTCAGAGCCCTAGCCTAGTACTGGTAGAACCGAGGATATACATGAATTATGTGAGCTGTCGCCGTGATATGACTGAAATAATGTTGAAAGAGGCGTTTAACACAATACAATCACTCAATCAATCTTTGAAATAGCACGGTGTTCGATGTATCCTCATAGAAGAAATTGGGTGCGTTTTCACAAACCATTTCTAAGAATATTCTTTGTCTACTTCTCATGAATTTTCTAGATTTTGAAAGTAACACAATTTCTGATTGGCTAAATCAAATGATTTAGCCTATCAGAAGTTGTTTTACTTTCAAATTTAGAAAATCTTGGAGAATAAGACTAATAATGTACTTAAAAATGGTTGGTGAAAACAGACCCCTGATCTCAAAGAAAGAAAGAAAGAAAGAAGGGAGGAAGGAAGGAAGGAAGGAAGGAAGGAAGGAAGGAAGGAAGGAAGGAAGAAAGAAAGAAAGAAAGAAAGGAAGAAAGAAAGAAAGCAAGAAGAAAGATAGAAAGAAAGAAAGAAAGAAGGAAGAGAGGAAGGAAGGAAGGAAGGAAGGAAGAAAGAAAGAAAGAAAAAAGAAAAAAAAAAAAAAAAAAACGAAAGAAAGAAAGAAAGAAAGTCAATCTTACTTTTCACTTGATCCATATTAAGGTTAGGATCCTTCATTAGACAGGTCTCTATCCGCCTGCAATGAGATTTTTGTAAAATAAACTCAAAATACATTTTATTATAACCTTTATTCATCAGTCTATCCTCAGTTCTCAGTCGATCCTTCACACGTTTTCTCGACATCCTATTATCTGTTTATCAAATTTCTGATTTCATTTGATTCGCTTGTACACTTTAACAATCAGCTTCTCGAGTTTTTTTTTTTGAAGTGTCTTCGTTCCGTCTTTTGTTTCTCCTCACCGGTGTATTTCTTGCAAGCACTCACGACTTGTCTAGTTTATAGTTTAGTTCATACATATTTTATCCCTCTCGTCTTTCCTTCCTTTACTCATCATTTCCTCTTTTTCAGTTCTTTTTATTATATCAATCTATTACCGAACATTACTGAACATAGTTTTATTAGACCTAGAAAAAATCGTTAAGAATAACACATAGACCAAGATTTTAGTCAGTAGTTTTTTATTTTTTTGTTTGTTTTTGTTGCTTTCAACAGTATGGACTACATTGTTGAAAGATGTACAGTGGCTTGTTAAGACATAATGTTTCTCATCCCACAATGTTTCAAAAACTATTGACTCCAACCCCTAAGAAGGGTTTTATTTTCGCAGTAATGACTTAAGCAAGTTCTTGCTGTGATGCAATGTTTTGCACTCGAAATTTCTCTAGGGACTTTTTTTTTTTAAACAGTTAGATTAATATCTTAAATTTTTATATCTTGTTATTATTTTTCCCCTTTAAAAATTTATTTCTAAGTTATAACAAATTTCTTGTCGTTTTCTTTTTGTTGTTTTGGATTTTACCTGTCTTCCTTGACTTAGAATGACTCCGACCTTAGTCCTACTATTTCCGGCTCCGAAAATTCGTTTCTCAAAATTTCTTGGGTACTTTTGGTTTGTACATGTGCAGTCTAAATAATTATCATTTTGTGTTGATTCAAAAGGTAATTTCTTAATACCTTATGAGCTCAAATGTTGTCAATCTTCGACACAAAAAATATTAGTAATGACTGTAAAAGAATAAGTCGAACATGAACGATTAAAAGTATTCAGTTAATCTGGAAAGTGAGTCAAAGAATGTCTATAATTCTTTTCAAAAATCCTTCTAGAAATAAGAATCCAATTCCATCTTTTTTGTGCTAGAAATTAAAGCTTTAATCTTTAGACGTTCTTTAATTTAAAAGAAAAAATCACAAATTAGAAAAAAAAACTCTTACACTGTATTTGACAAATTGACACTTTATACTTATCTCTATTTCAAGAAAACAAACAAATCAGATAGCGCATATTGATCGCTAAAAATCATCACTACCAATCTTAAGACTTTTCATCACTTATTTGTAGATTTCAAAATTTTTGCGAACGATTTTTTCCAACACCTTATTTCACGTAATCGAATCACACTTTTCCTTTATTTTAAACACAAAAGTAAAATAAAAATCTGTAGCATAAAATCAGTTTTTTATTATGTGCGATTTCTGAGATCCTCGTATATAATCCCAATGTTATCTCAAAGTTCCACATTAGCAAATAACCATACGAGACAATCCTGTGTTCACGACAAAAGTCAATAATCCTCTGCAACCGTACTTTATAATTGAAGCAACTCATCAGCTGAACACCAGCTTAGACGACTTCTTTTTTACGTTATGCTTTAGACAAATTTAAGAATGAAAAAACGTTGTGGCAAATAAATTTATCAAAATAGACGAAATGAGTCATGCTCTTGCAAAAGTGATCTTTAATGCATTTCCGTGATTCATGATACCGAGCAAGTCATCACATAATTATAGATCTATAAAGTCCATTTTGTATGACAACCAACTGACTCATGTGTTAGAATGGTTCTTTCACATGCAGAAAATTGACCAGTAGCAAAATAGTTTCGACCCAGGTCAGCCTGCGCGGACTGCGCAGGCTGACATGAATCGATACTTTTTGCAGATGCATTAAGCACCCTTTTCACAGAGCATGGTTCAAACGTCGTTACATGATTTTTATGTCATAATTGACTCTCTTTTTTTTCTGTTTGATTAATCCTTTATTACAGTCCAGACTTTATACCAACCCTGAGGAAGAAGACTTTTGAAAATATTGTGGGAAAAGGAGAAAATGCTAGTAACCAGCATTTTTTTCTCCTATACTCATAATGTTTTCTTCCCTATCAAGGACAAATTGCGTCATTTGGGCCACCTTTGATTTGTCGTCTGCTAATGTTTTCAATTTGAATCAGTCTAAAATTCTGTCGTTTGGTACAGAGTTAACTATATCCTACAAGAATATTTTCAAAGCCGTCTGCTGCCAGTATATTTCATGAAGGAATAATTTATCTCTTAAACAAACGACAAAATTTCAGACTCGACCAAATTGAAAGTATTTTCAGACGACAAATTTTACGAAGTTTGAAAGATAATTTCTGTCTTTGAAATAGTAGAAAACATTGTTGGGAAAGGAGAAAATGCTGGTGACCAGCATTTTCTCCTTTTCCCACAATGTTTTCAAAAGCCTTCTTCGGGGCCTTTAAAGGGCGCAAATGTTTAGAAAACCTATAGTGCGAAACAAGATAATTCGTGATCGATTATGTTACACTGCACAATCAGCAACATTTTGTATTTTGTCCAAGATTCCATGTACATAGCTCAATACAATATAGCTTTAATCGGATTTGGCTGTGTGTGCAAAAAAATACGTTTGCATACATTAAAGCCATACTCTGACAAATGGGGGTGTAATGAATTGCCGTGATGCATTATAACAAGAAAGTCATCAAATAACTGTGGATCCATGAAGTTCATTTTGTCTAACTACCGACTGAACCTGAAGGTAGAATGTTTCTTTAACATGCAGATTTTTTTTTTACAAATAGTAAAAGGTATCGACCCATGTCAGCCTGCGCAGGCTGACATGGGTCGATATTTTTTTGCAGATGCATTAAGCCCCCTTTTCACAGAGCATGGGTAATTTTTTTTAACTGCAACTATTTATTCAAAAAGAGCCTTTTGTATTTACTTCCTACGTAACTAAAAAGTTTCTGGTATTCCCGTACCTATTTTCAATATTGATCAAGTTTTGAGGCCAAGTTCAAAAGCCATAGTCCAACCGTAATGTTTCGGATCGAAGAAGTTTCCGAGTTATGTATCCAACTAAATGGTATTTCCGGTAAATCATTCGGATTTACTCGGTTGTAAAGGTTAATCCATGTACCATGCACCGGGACCTCTGACGCCCTTTCTTTACCCTTTATCAAATAATCGCGTTTTTAAATGTCGCCAAGGATGAAGGCTTTTGAAAGGATTTAGGGAATAGGAGAAAATGTTGCTAACCAGCATTTTCTCCTTATCCTTCCATGTTGCCTATCGATTCGCCGAGTCAATCATCTAGGTCAATTACTGTATTTGAGCCGTGCTCTGTGAAAAGGGGGCTTAATGCAATTGCGAAAAGTATCGACCCATGTCAGCCTGCGCAGTCCGCGCAGGCTGACATGGACCGAAACTTTTCGCTATCTTAAAATTTTCTGCATGTCAAAGGATAATTCTACTTTATGATCCAGTCGGTTGTTTGACAAAATAGATTTTTATGGATGCATAATTATGAATCCATAATTAGGTAATGTCTTGCTTGGTATAATGCATCACGGAGATGCATTTAGCCCCCTTTAGCCAGAGCATGGCTCATATATATTGTCCTCTGGAAATGCTTTCAATTTCAGCCAATCAAAAAAAAAAATTGTCGTTTGTTAAAGATGAAAGAGATTAAACAATGCCTGCATATCCATGGAATATGATCTTGGTAATATCGTGGCATGCACAGAATATAAAATAAATCCCGCCAATAAAATATGGTATAAATGTGATACGGATTCAGTCCTAAATCCAGTCAGAGATTATCTCTCACGTTTCGATCTGTTTTAAGCGCTCGTTTATTACTTTTACACTTTTCATTTCATGCTGTAGAAAAAAATAAAAGCGTCCTTATTCACCGACCATTTTAAAATGTATTTCAAATATTAGCCAGTCTCTGGCAAAATGGGGATTAACGCATCTTCGTGGTGAATGATACCAAACATATCATCATATAATTATTGATCCATAGAAATCACTTTGTTCAACAAACGACTGAGTCATGAGGTAGAATGCAGAAAATTGACCGATAGCAAAAAGTTTCGACCCACGTCAGCCTGCGCGGACCTATGGATCTATAAAAAATCATCGTTTAAAAAACGGCTGAATCATGAGGTAGAATGGAGAAAATTGACCAATAGCAAAAAGTTTCGACCCAAGTCAGCCTGCGCGGACCTATGGATCTTTAAAAAATCATCGTTTAGCAAAGGGCTGAATCATGAGGTAGGACCTTCCGTTGACATACAGAAAATTTAAAGATAGCAAAAACTTTCGGCCCATTTCAGCCTAACTGCGCAGGCTGACATGGACGGATACTTTTTTTTTCTCAGATGTATTAACCCCCCTTTTCACAGAGCATCGCTCATGTAGCTCTGAAACTCTGACTGGCTTAACCATATGCGTTAGCCAATTAGAAATTGAATTATAGGTTGCTTTGAATTATAATTTTTTTTTTTGAGAATTTTACTAAAATGTTATTGAGAATGTTAGACAGATATTGTCACAGACTATTTTGCGATCTCCGCTTGCGCTCAAAATATCCGATGTACTAGGTCCAAAAATCAGACTGAGTCTTCTAGAAAGACCGATCTTGGATCTACACTGTCCAATAAACGCAACAAAATTTTTCCCAAGGGTGCATCATAGCTGAGCTTTTTTCCTCGAGGAGAGTGTCATTGTGCAAGACACTTCAAAGCCGTAAACCTTGCACTGGTAAAACCCGGGACACACATGAACAAAATGAGCTGGTGCCGTGATATGACTGAAAGAAGTTGAAAGCGGAGAAAAAACAGCATTTTATCCTTGCCCCACAATGTTTTCTACCCTTTTAAGTGGCAAATCCCATGAATTCGGATCGACGTTATTTGTCGTCTGCAAGTCCTTTCATTTTGGACAGGCCGAAAATTTTGCCGTTTGGTAATGATGAAACTGTTTAACTCATTACAATAAAGTCCCGACGCTAAACGATCCTGTTGGAGAGCACTTTTGAAAACATCATGGAAAACGGATAAAATGCTGGTAACCAAACTGAAAAAACGTGAGACTTGTTCAAATTCAAAGTATTTGCAGACTCACAGATAAAATGTGTCGTAAATTATGAAATCTGTCTATTGAATGAGAAATAGAAAACATCGTGGCAAAGGGAGAAAATGCTGGTAACCAGCATTTTCTCCTTTTTCCAAAATGTTTTCAAAAGTCTACTTTCTTCCCAGGGGTCGATAAAACTCAGGACTGTTTGATAAAGAGTTAAGGGAAAATGTTCCGCAGATTTGCCGGAGACTCGTTATAAACACAGCGCAAAATCACCGCCAGTTATTAATATTGTTCTGTCGTGATTTCCCGTCTGGAAAAAAACGATCTAATAATGGTTTTCTGACATTTCAAAATTCCTGCCTTTTTCTATTATTTACAACTTAATTGGATTTGTATAACCCGGGACAAACCGGGTCGCCATAGCACGAACCACATTTGTAGCCTAATATTTCTTTATTTCTAAAATGTTGGTAGTTTCTTTCAAGATATTTGTTTTCGTTGTATTTATCTGAGTCTCTAACAAACGAACCCCGTGTTTTAAAGACCCTGGGCAAGAGGATTTTGAAAACGTTGTAGGGAAAGGAGAAAATGCTAGTTACCAGCATTTTCTCCTTTTATCACAATGTTTTCTACCCTGCTACCCTGACAAATAACTGCAATTCATTTGTACTACTTTTGGATATGTTGAATTTTACTCTTGCACGATTGTTGGGTGTTTTCGCCGTTCGCTGTACCTGTCCCTGTTTCTGTCTCCTTTCTCTCTCTGTCTGTCTGTCTGCCTACCTGCAACCCCCTTCCGTCTCTCTCTCTCTCTCTAACTCTCTCTCTCTCTCGATTTCCCAAATTTAGCTTGATTCCCAATATCCCAGTATCGTGATGAATACTGAAGTTCATATTTACACTTTATTTGCCAATATTTTGTCAGGCGAGCATTTAAGTACTATCGGTAATTTAGTTTTAAGTATTGACTTTACAATCGTAAGTGATGTTGTGTAAGAAGCTGACTTCTGATTGGTTATACCTTCGTATGTTCTACGATATATGAGCCATCTTCTGGCAAAAGGGGATTAAATGCATCTCTGTAACACATCCCAAGCATGTCACCATGTAATTATGGATCCCTAAAATACATTTAGTCCAACAATCAAATGGTTCTAGACGTGTAATGGTCCTTTGACATGCAGAAAATTTACAAATAACAAAAAGTTTCAACCCATGTCAGCCTGCGCGAACTGCGCAGGCTGACATGAATTGATGCTTTTTGTACATACATAAAGCCCCCTTTTCAAAAAGCATGGCTCATATGTAATTTGTTATGTGTCAAACGATTGGTCAAATGTTCCGTGAAAAGCCATTATGGAACCAATGAAATGATTCGTTTGTCATTACTCAAAACAAGAGTTCTTTAGTCAAAAATCAAATATCAAATGCAGACAATTTACTTTTTCACCCATACCATCGTACCCTTGTCGGGTCCAATCACACACTTAGTCTGGCTCGGTGAAAAGTGAAGAAGATCTAGATAATTCGAAAACATGACATAGAGATAAGCACAACTAACGTTACTGTACTTTCCATGTGTATAATCATGGATTATTGAAAAATTCCTGGAAACTTCAATATCCGGTACATGAACAAAAGTGGTATTTACAAGATCAGTAATATTTACCCACTTTCCTTGGAAATAGAGCAGAAGTAGTTTTTGGATCTGTACTCGTCAACCTTTTTTAGTTTCATTCTAAGCCAAATTCTAGGTTTAGAAAGTAACACAGATTCTGATTGGCTAAACCATTCGTTTAGCCAATCAGAAGTTGTGTTACTTTTAATTTTAGAACACTCTTAAAAATAAGACGAAGATTGTTCTTAAGAATGGCTGGTGAATACCGGCCAGACCGCTTTCTAATATTTAGATCTAGATCTAGGACTTTCACACAAATAGTTAATTGATTACTTCGAAAAGTGGATTGTTTATTCGTTCGAACACTTGGAAGCTCATAATTAAAATAAGTCTATCTGTTCGATAAATCAAAGATATCTTTTTAGAATACATGTAAACGTTATCTTTTTGATAGATGGACGGAAGTTGTTTCGAATTCAGTATAAAAGATTTATTTTACACTTATGAATTATTAAAACTGATCAATTAGAAACGGAAAGACATAAACCGGAAATTGCTGACGTCACGGTCGAGTGCGCCAAATTAGAAGTTCCGACAACAACAACCCAACCCAAGATCAAAGTATTCAGGGTATTCACAATCAATGGCAATTGTTGATTACTTCCTATACGAAAGACTATCTAATTTCATGCATGGATCTGCACGTTTCAAGCTAAATTGAGCACATCTTTTTTGATATATTTCTAATCCTAAATCTAAACCCTTGTCTAGGTAGAATTTCCCCTGTATCTGATATTAAGCGCAGGAGAAGACTGGTTTTCATTCATAGTTAAAGAAACGTGGATTCTGCTACAAACAGACAGAATTCGACGTCAAAGTCTATTTAAGTATAACACCTGTTATCCTAAATTTGACCCTTTCCCAAACAATCCCGAGTTCTAACGATCCTGAAGGAGAGAGAATTTGAAAACATTGTAGGGAAAGGAGAAAATGCTGGTAACCAGCATTTTCTCCTTTTCCAACAATGTTTTCTAACCTTTCAAAACCAAATCCCATCATTGGAGCCCTATTTTATTTTTCGTATGCAAGTGCTTTCCATTCGGACTTTCAATTCGGACCAAAATTTTTCTTCTGCGGAAGGGTTAAGGATTTTCTGTTCATAAATTCTCTTTCGCCTCATTCAAAAGCACAAAACAAGAGATAAGGCTCGACTTCAACGAATGAGACGTGTTAATATATTCTTTGTCTGATTTCACGTTTTCATACCCAAGTTTCTAGTTAATCCAACAACAACGACAAACGTCAAAATGACTAGTTTCAACCCATTTTTCACTTCTGACAATCGGCGCAGGCTCTCCTCGGTCGAAACTTTTTGATATTGGTAAAGTGTCTGCAACTCAGAGGACCAGTTTACCTCATGATTTAATTGGTTCTTAGACAATATGGATCCTATGAATCAAGAATTGTGTGATGACTTCCTTGGAAAAATGCATCATGGAGATGCATCAAACCACCTTTTGCCAGAATATGGCTCTTATGTATGAAGAATGCATTCGTTATTCAAGTGAAAATATTGTGGTAAAAGGGAGACGCAAGACGTGATTCGTTTTAAAGAAAAGCATTAAGAACTGTACAGGTATCACCAGGGTCTGCCTATACCAACCATTCTAAATGACATTCCTTGTCTTATTTTCGGTTTAGAAAGCAACACGATTTCTGATTGGCTAAACCAACTGGTTTAGCCAATAAGAACTGGCGTAAGTTATAGATTTAAAGAAAAATTCAGGTGAATTAGACTAAAAATGTCACTAAATTATGGTTAGTCCCCATGTCTCGCATTTGCCAACCATTCATACGAACATTCTTGGTTTTATTCTCAGAGTTTTAAAGATTTGAACGTAACACACCTTCTGATTGGCTGAACCATTTGGTTTAGCCAATCAGAAGTTGTGTTACTTTTCAAACTTTAGAATTGGGCTCAGAATGAATGAAGAATGGTTGCTGAATACGGACCCTGACAAACAAACAAACAAAAAGCAATAGTATAACCCCTTCGGTGTTTTACGCGAAAACAGTGGCTCTCGCGGACAGCATAGAACGTCAAGAGTCAAAATCTTTCATCTTATACCGTCCTCTTTGTATTGTAAAGCCTTTAAAAATCTTTCTTAGCTTCAGCCGATTGTAATTTTAGCCGTCATGTATTCCCGTTGTTAAAATAAAAAAATAAGAAGTCGATCGATCGTACTCAATAATCTACGTACAATCAAGAATTACCACCCATTATTGTTCGCACAATACTATAACAGCGTAAAGCATTTCATTTCTAAATATGGCAGCCTGTAATGGCGGTTCTTTTGTGAGAATTTCCCATTTAACCGTGTAAACTACATTTATATTGATTTTTGTCTTATTTTGTTTACTGGCGAGCTGTTGTTTGGTTTGAAATAGAGGTTCTAAAATCTTGAATTTAAGGTCTAAATAATTTGAAGCTTAAAAAAATTAGTAATGGGCTGTAAAAAGGGGTATAAGGTATCTGAGTGATGCATTATACCAAACACGCCATCACATAATTATGGATCCATAAAACCCATTTTGTCTAAAAACCGACTGCATCATGAGGTAGACTGGTCTTTGGACATGCAACAACTTTACGAATAGCAAAACGTTTCGCGGACTGTGCAGGCTGACATGAGTCGATACATTCTGCAGATGAATGAAATAATATTTTCTTTCTGATTACCTGGGTTTTTGGATTTCATGGGAATTGTCGAATAAGGTCTACTCTGACTGGGACAAATAAGAAAGGTTTATTATAAATCTCAGACCATTAGTATTCTTTGAGCCCTAAAATGTTCCCTTGATAGGTACCTCTGTTTTTTTTTTTTTTTTTTTGTTGTTGTTGTTTTGTCTTGTTAAGAATAAATACACAAACTTGATGTTATTATCTGAAAACACGAGGGGGTGGAAAGACAGACAGACACATAGAGAGATAGAGACACAGACAGAGAGAGAGACACGCGCAGAGACAGACAGACACATAACAACAGATGGATAGACAGGTAGAAAAAAGGAGCAATGCACGTGCAAAGCCGTGCTGACGGGTCAGCCAACAGACAGATGCACAAGCATACAGACAGACGGACAGAAAGACAAACAGACACACAAGCATATACAGACAGACGGACAGACAGACCAACAGACAAACAAGTATTTAGACAGACGGACAGACAGACGCACAAGCATTTAGACAGAGCACAGACAAACAAGTGTTTAGACAAACAGACAAACAGACACAAAAGCATACAGACAGACGGAAAGACAGACAAAACAGTTACACAAGCATACAGACAGAGAAACAGACACAGACAGACAGACAAACAGACCTATATATAAGGTTTCTGTCCCCTAACCCAGAACTCAATGTACTCCCATATATCCCTATCGAACTTGACATAAATTTTAATTTTGACTATTTGGCCAAAGAAGACTGGACATTTCGACTATATGTTGGCCACGCCCTGGCAAAAGGGGGTGGGTGGGTTAATGCATCTTCATGATGCATGATACGAGGTAAGTCATCATGTAGTTATGAATCCATAAAATTCATTTTCTCTAACAATCGACTGAATCCTGAGGTTGAACGGTCCTTAGTGAAGCAGACAATTTACAAATAGCAAAAAGAATCGACTTATGTCAGCCTGCGCGGACTGCGCAGGCTGACATGAGTCGATACTTTTTGCAAATACATTAACCCCCCTTTTCATAGAGCATAGATCTGATCAGTGTAATATTTGCATTTCTATAATATTTATAGAATAGGTTTCAATGACTTAATCAACGGCAGTATAGAATATTTTCTTTACTTCTATATTTCGATCGAAAATATCAGCACTGAGATGTGAAACTGACCGGTAAATAAACTTCACGGATAGTAAACATATTGTTAACGATCCCTGGACACGTATTCTTTGAGCACCTTGCACACTTAGTCTAATCTTAGTCTAATCTAAGTCTAATCTTAGTATAATCTTAGTATTCAAGATGAACAAAACCACGCTTAAAGGCATAATTATTAAATAGGCATGATCTGTGAAACGGAGGCTTAATGCATGTGCAAAACAATTGATCTATGTCAGTCTGCACAGTCCGCGTAGGCAGACATGCATCGAAACTCATTGCTATAGGTCAATTTCCTGCATGTCCAAGGACAATTCTTCCGCTTGATTCGGTCGGTTGTTAGGTAAAATGTCTATATTGAATCATAATTATGTGACTACTTTGATGGTATATTGCAACAGGGAGGTGGATTTTACCGCTTTTGACAGAGCACATTTCATTTGTATACTTTATCATCTCATTTTGCTTGTGTGCTATTTTGCATTTTGAATTGTAACGATGAACTGCTCTGTAGTTTAAGTTCTACGAATAAATATCAAGAATTATTTCATACTTTCCGGTAGGTTATCGTAAAAATATCGGTGAAATATTTTTCGATATTTCATGGTTACGACCAGTGAAAATACCGATTTTTATATTCTAACCCTTCAATTGAAGGCGGAAACAGTTGTTCCCGCGCACTAGTTACCTAGGTAAAATGCGCGTGCCTCACAACCAGATGGAAATATGATGTAATTTACCTTACATTTCTCGCGTTTGACGTAAGATTGTAATGCGTTGCTATGCGGAGGGGGTACGCCACGGGGAATAACCGAAATGAACTGTTCTGGATTTTGATGTAAGTTCCTCCCAAAAAGGGTTAAAAGCATGAAATAAATAGAATAATTGTTTTTTCGGTGCGCCACTCGTGAAAATACTACCGATGATGTTCACGAGATGAAATGAATTCCGATCTTTCACCGAAACAAACAAATATCCTCTATTTCTCTAGATTTCAAATTTACACAATTTATGATAGAGTAACCCATAAGAGCCACCCTCTGGCAAAAGAGGGTTTAAGGCATCTCCGCGATGAATTATACCAAGCAAGTCCTCACATAATTATGGATTCATAAAATAGATTTTCTACTAATCGGCTAAGTCAAGAGGTAGACTGGTCCTTTAACATGCAAAAAATGACCAATGTCAAAACGTTTCCTCCTAAGTCAGCCTGAGCGGATTGCGATGGTTGACCTGGTCGATACTCCTTGCAGATGAAGCAGCATCTAGTCCCCTTTTCACAGCGCATGGCTCAAATGGTTTAGCCAATCAGAAATCGTGAAAGCTACATGTGTTTAACGTTCATTTGATGAAGAGGAGATTTTCTTTTCCTTTTAAATTCGTTACCAGACGACAAAATTGTAGATTTGTCATAATCGAAAGCGTTTGCAGACGACATATTAAACGTGACTGGATTTGTCTTCGAAAGGGAAAAAAACACTTCGAAAAAAAAAAAAGAGAGCAAACACGGGTTCTTTGAAATATCCATAGATTTAGTCTGTTGAAAAGAAAACACTGACGTCAACGACGTTCCAGAATTTGTAAATGTTTTTTTTTTTCTTCAGCTAAAAAACAAAACAAGGAAATATGAGCAGAACAAAATTCAATTGCTATAAGTAATTTACAGTTCTTTTAGCAAATATATAAAGAAAAAGCAGCCATGAAAAGGTTAAAGTCGAGAAACCATATCGTGTATAAATGATGTTATATAAGTTGCTTTAGTTTTTCGAAGTCTTCCCCCCTCCCCCATAAATAAATAAATAAATAAATAAATAAACTTTTAGACCAGAAACGAAAGATGAATAGAAAATATTGTGGTCAGAGAATCGTTTCGTGGCGTGCAGTTTGGTATCAAAATAGGATCGCACATTTAGTACAGTCCAATCTTGATTCGCTCCGGTCACAAAAAATAACTGTAATGGTAATCTTAGAGCGCTTGATAGGTACATATAAAAAGCAAAACGAGAAAAGACACGTACACATACACGCAAAAAAAGAACTAAAGGTTTAAATCCTACCTGTCATACACGGACCTTCGTCTACCCATGTACGTTTTACATTTCGGTATGTTCAGTTGGTCGTTGTCCGACTGTCTCCCATCCCACTGGTCAGTTTGCTCAGTTTGTGACATTTTTAAACGTATTATTTTAAATATCTTGATCTATTATTACTTTGTTCATTTATCAGGTATCTGTTGAGCATATTGGTACCTCACAAAAAATTGAAGTAAATGCGTTTCTTTTTGTGTATAATCAGAACAACTAAAAAACAAAAAATAGGTGAATTGTTTTTTACAGTTTTTTTTTCACTGATTTGCAAGGAAATAAAGAGAAATTTACAAAGAACGGGTGGAGGGGACGTTAATGTTTATGATAATGACCAAACCGACCACAGTGATAATGATGATAAATTGACGAAGTTAGATAGATAGATAGATAGATAGATAGATAGATAGGATAAAACGAGTTTTCTACACCATAGCGTAACTTCAAAAATGTTTTCCAACAAAATTTGTCTCTTTTGCAAAGCAAATAACTGTGAAATTAAAAAAATGAACTTTTTTTAAAAAAAGGTATTGTTTATAAAACCAACACGTAGCATCCGGTATGCCTTAAATTAAATGTCGTCCATTTTAAAAAAAATCAAATGTTCGAATATTTTATTTTATTGATCATTTACCAAATGACCACCAAACATTATTTGGAAAAAAATCAATAAAATATTCTCAATACATAGGATCACAGTTTATAATAGGTTTCTCCATACTTATCATTCTTTCATTTCTGTACTACACTGAATGTTGTTCACAATTTTTACTTAATTGTCCAACACAAGCTTTGTCAAAAACGGTTTTAATATTAAAACATGACTGGGCGGTTGAAATAAACCAAAAGTTAATTCAATTTATAACCCTTTCACCACCACAGGCGATAACAGAAGCTTATGCGGACGTTATAGATCCAAGATCAGACTGCACAGAACGTGCAGTCTGATCTTGGCTCTATACCGTCCGCTTGTTTAGTTAAGCCTATAAGATAAAAATCTTTTAAAGTTTTAGTAGATTATATTTTCAGCCGACGGAAGGTCTAGTTTATATATTTAGCGTTGAAAGTGTCAATCCCTTTTTCTGTGAAAGACTATGGAATGGGAGACAAAAGTGAAATCCAAATTATCTCCCTTGTTAGATAAAAACCAAGGTAACCAAATTGCAACCAGGTCCTTTTATTTGATTTCCTTTGTTTTTATCCTTGCTTTACTAGGGGATGTTGCGATTATTATTATATGACTGATGATATATATATGTAAGGTCTTCATGATATTTGCAAATTGAATTTCACTCACTATTACCATCTTAATGCATCAAATAGATCGAATTTGTGGTTTGATAAATTTTGAAGGAGATATTTAACCCTAAACATTCCTAAATAGTGCAAAGGATATCAAGGATAAAAACCAAGTAATACCTTATTCAGGACCTAGTTAGTATTAGAGAGCTATCAAGGGAAGTAACTTTCTTTTGTCTCCCATTAGATTAGCTTTAACGGATGATGTAGATCAAGATCAGACTGCACAGAACGTTTTAGTCTGCTCTTGATCTACGCAGTTCTCCCCTCGATGCTACAATTTGACCTAAAAGCCTTTTCATTTTGCGGAGGAATTGTATTTTAGCTGTTATGACCGACGAACTCGTACAGCTGATGATCATAGCGTAAAACCTTTTCTGCGCCAGAGACGAAAGAAGGAACTCTTTTGGGGCCGGTATAGATCAAGATCAGACTACACAGAACGTTTACTGTCCCTTTTTTTTTTTTTTTTTTATTGTCAAGCTTATAAAATAAAAATGTTTCTAATTTTCAACAGATTTTTGTAAATCATGATTTAAAGAATAATATAAGTAAAGTGTAGATATAAAGATTTTTAGATGAAAAAAAATAAACATTGCAAGAAATTGAGCAATGATTTGATTCGATGAATATGGTATCTCTTTAAATAACGATGTAGATCCTTTGCCAGACAGTCCCAACTTTCAACAACCCTGAGGGAAAAGGCTTTTGAAAACATTGTGGGAAAAGGAGAAAATGCTGGTAACCAGCATTTTCTCCTTTTCCTACAATGTTTTCTACCCTTCCAAAAAACAAACTTCAATTGTAAAGTAACGTTTATTTTGTCGTCTGCAAATGCATTCAGGTTGGATATGTCTTAAATTTTGTCTTTTGGCAAACAGTTAAGGCGGTCCATGCGCATAAGTAAATTATACGAAGCGTTCGGCAGAGCGAAAGGATATGATATACTAGTATTGTTTAAGGTAGTAGACCCCTAATGGAAAACAGCTATTTCCACTATAGTATTACCCTGCAAAATTTGCTATGATTAAAAATGAGTATTATTGTACTACTTTAACCGAGCCACTTTTTGCTTTTTTTCCTTCTTAGAATTATCATTTATAAATCTAAAACCACTATTTTCTCATTACGAAGGGAGATAATAATTACCTCCCTTTTCAGGAAACTAATAAAAGTATCAACATATAATTTCAAGACAGACATAAAAGGAATTTCTGGTCGGTTAAAAATGTGCAAAAGTATTAATTCAGTATAAATTCTTATTTATCAACTAACAAGAAATTTTATTCCATGTTGCACTAGAAGCGTTAGGGGTCTACTGCCTTAATATCCGAGTGAAGGAGATTAATTTTTGTAAACTTTGATACTAATTAGCTAATAGATTGACTCCTTCGACTGTGAGCCGAGCATTTGTAATTGTTGTTGGACTATAGTAACTTTTAGCTAAACGACAAAATTTTGCACTTGTCCAAATACAAAGCTTTTGTATAGGAGAACTAAAAATGGGATCAAAAGATGTACATTGTAATTTGTTTTCAAAAGAGATAGAAAACATTGAGGGAAAAGGAGAAAATGCTGCTTATCAGCATTTTCTCCTTTTACCACAATGCTTTCAAACCCTTTTTCCTCTTTGGGTCGTTAAAATTGGAGACTGTTCGGAGAAGACGTAAACATATTTGATTTCTGAAAATATAAATTTAGATGTTTAAACTGATGATCAAGTGTTACAATGTAGTTTATATGTACCATTCATCGATCAATTCATGGGCCTTTACATGTCATAATCCATGGTTACATCTAATGTGTGGAAACAAGCAGTATAAAGGGAAAGTTATGGAATGAGCTAACTCGTTAAAACTAACATGACGGTAAGAAATTAATCTGGCGCCGGGCGAATTAACCTGGTTCCCAATCCTTTTCATAGACAATAACAGGACCTTTGCGAAAAAAAAATAATTAGGCGGGAACAATGAGGTTTTACATGGCCAAAAAAAGGGAATATCTATTTTGGAAAAGAAAAAAAAAAAACGTTGACCTTGTTGTATTGTGTTAAACTTTTTTAATATCATTTTAGTTATATAGAGTCCACCAATCCACCTGTCCATGCTTTACTGTATTTGATTTCACCAGTACTTCGCAGAATATTCTTCCCTAGCCACTGGCTGCTTTCCGCAGAATATCAAGCCCCATAACAGACTGTCATCTTCACAATGTTTTCCATACTTATTAAATCGTATGATTTAAGTTTAAATGTTTTATGACATCTGCTTTGATAGTTTGGCCTCTACTGGGCCTTTAACTTTTTGTATGCTCTCTGAAATACAAGAGAGTGAAGGTTAACTGAGATGCAAGGGACGTAACTCAAATTTACATTTTAAACTAGGCACTCTGTATTAAATTTCCCGTTGCAGCGTTTTATCCTTATCTTTTCCAGCTATTTCAAATATGAAGTTTTAGAATAGTAATAGATCTAACTGGAAAAATGCAATATTGGAATAGAAAACACACTTCCGCAACAAGAAATCAAAGTAGGATCTCTCAAGAACTAACTTTACTTTTTTTTTTAATGTATAATACGCACGTCATGATATGCGCCATGCTCTATGAAAAGGTGTCTTAATGCATCTCCTTGATCCATGGTACCAGGTAAGCCATCACATACTTAATAATAGCCACCTTTTCAACAACCGACTTAAACCTGAGGTAGACTGGTGCTTGAAATACAGAAACTTGGCCAATTGCGAAAAGTTTCGGTCCAGGTCAGCCTGCGCGGACTGCGCAGGCTGACCTGAATCGATGCTTTTCGCAGATCCATTAAGTCCCCTTTTTACAGAGCATAGCTTATATATTTGCGCCAAAGAGTTACAGAGAGCTACTAAGATTTTTATAATCTCATCAAATTAAAAAGAAATGGTTTATCACTGAATTAAGTAATTTGGTAGCTGGCAAAACATGAATTAAAGAAGAAAGACAGAGAAAAAAGGATCGAGGACTGCAAAACGATCATCCCGTCATTTGAACGCCAAAAATTTAATCTCTTTACTGAATTAAGCGGTACATTTCCTTATGATTGCAAAAAAAAAAAAGGTATATCTTGTTGTATTTATCAATTTTTTGACAAGAAAAAGTACAAGTGTTCAAGTAAAACCAAAGAAAATTTAAAAGCAAGTGAGTATTCACAGTTAAATAAATGAAACTGTTAAAAGCGACCTTAAACAATTATGAAACAAACAGACTTGTCCTCAGATGATGCCAACCATTTACCAACCAATCCAGAATTTCAAGGTCCCCGGAGAGGGAGGCTTTTTAAAGCATTAGTGGGGGGAAAATGCTTAATTTTCTAACAATGTTTTCTACTCTTTCAGTAGAAAAATCCTATCTTTTTCAGTCATACTTGATTTGTTTCATTTTTTGTCGTCTGGACAAGACTTGATTCTTGAGCCACGAACGATTACAGTGAGGTGTGTAAAGATATTTGAGCCATGCTCTGTGAAAAGGGGGCTTAATGCAATTGCGAAAAGTATCGATCCAGGTCAGCCTGCGCAGTCCGCGCAGGCTGACCTGGGCCGAAACTTTTCGCTATCGGTCAATTTTCTGTATGCCCCAAGGACCAGTCTATCTCATGATTAAGTTGGTAGTTAAAAAAGAAAGATATTATGGATCCATAATTATGTGATGGATTGCTTGGTACCATAGATCACGGAGATGCATTTAGCCTCTTTTTGTCAGAGCATGGCTCATTTATAGAAAGATTTAGTTCGTAATTTCTTTTTCTAAGAATGTTGTCGAGTCCCGGTAGCTCAGGCGAAAGAGTAACTGGTCCGTATTCATCAACCATTCTTGAAAGTAACACAACTTCTGATTGGCTAAACCATTTGGTTTCGCCAATCAGAGGTTGTGTTACTTTCAAATGTAGAAAATCTTGAAGTTCTTAAGCCAAAGAACGTCCTTAAGAATGGTTAGGGAATACGGACACAGGACTTGAGAACGAGGGGTCGTGGGTTCGATCCCTAGCTCGATAGTCATAGCGACAGGAACCATTCCTCTCTCACCGCTGACCATTGTTTCAACAATGGTTATGTGGGAAAGGAGCCAGTGGCTTGGAAAGAATATTGTGCGGAGTACTGGTTAAAGAAACCCCAGGAAAGCATGGATAGGTGCACTGGTCCCTACGATATAAATGAAATAATGTTGAAAACGGCGTTAAACACCATGCAATCAATCAATCAATCAATCAATTTAAAAATGTTCTTTAACTCTTTACCAGACACTCACGAGTTTAAAAGAAACGTCACTGAAGAAAATGCCTTTTGAAAACATGATATAACGATTCAACCCTTTACCAAATAATCAAATACTTTCACGACTCTGTGTAGGAAAGTTTTTGAAAACATTGTGGAAAAAAAGAGAAAATGCTGATAACCAGCATTTTCTTCTTTTCCTAGAATGTTTTCAAAGTCTTTCTTCTCAAAAGTCTTGAAAATATGGAATTACTAGGCAAAGTATTACATCATGATCCTCTACATACGGTTTTTTATGTTTTGACAAATATCTGTGTCATGCTCTGTGAATAGGGGGCTAAATACATCTCCGTGATGCATTATACTAAAGCAAGTCATTACATAATTATGCACCTATAAAATCCATTTTATCTATCAACCGACTGAATAATGAGGTACACTGGTCCTTTGAAATGTTGGAAATTTACAAATGGCAGAAAGTTTCGACCCATGTCAGCCTGCGCGGATTGCGCAGGCTGACATCGATCGATACTTTTTGCAGATGTATTAAGCCCCCTTTTCACAGATCATTGCACATCTGTTTTGAAAGCATTGTTAGAAAAGAAGAAATGACTTGTAACAAACAATTCCTTTCCCCGACAAAAAAAAATATAAACAACAATTGTACATTTCAGACACACGTCTCGATGCGGATTGACTCTCTATCAAACGATAAAATTTTAGACTCCACATAATTGAAAGTATTTGCAGACGATAGATCACATGTTGTCCCAAAGAAGATTCCTATTAGTATGTTTGAAACGGTGCAAAACATTGTGGAATAAGGAGAAAATGCTGGTTACCAGCATTTTCTCCTTTTCCCACTCTATATTCAAAAGCATTACTTCTCAAAGTCGTGAAAATATTTGATTATTTGGTAAAGGGTTGAATCGTTATATCATGTAGATTACTTTCTGCTTTTTGAAAAAAGACCAATTTTGAACAAATTTTTACGGAAAAAAAAAGAGAGAAACATTGCATAATAACAAGTACTTTCGCCTTTTGCCTCAATGGTTTATTTTTATCCATGAATGAGACCTTGACCCTCAGGCTGCTAAGCGAGACACAATGACCTTTTGCGGACAGTGTAGATCAAGATCAGACTGCACAGAACGTGCAGTCTGATCTTGGATCTACACTGTCCGATAAGGAGAACCCCCCCCCCCGCCAAAAAAAAAAGCAAATTGAAATAGCGAAAATTGGATTGTTTCTATCGACTTGAAAGTTTCATTTCATTTACTTAGCAGGTTAAAAGTTAATTAGCTGACAGTTAATCTTATTTCACAACAATACTCTAAAGCGTCGTCTGCCTCCTAATTCTGTACACAGCCGAGCCTGGTACAGTTCCTCAGTCGACAAAGTACGAGTCTTGTAACCCAAGGGCCCCTGGTTAGATCCCCAACTCTGTCGAATTCTTCAGTGAGAAAAGAAAACTGAAGATTGATAGCTTTTTAATCGTTCACTCTCTAATCTTAAGAATTTCTACCTTTAACAATGAAACTATATTTTCTATTTCTTTTTCTCTAATATTTTTATATAATTTCTATACAATCGCCATGTACCACGTTGTTCAACATAATGTAATGTGTAACTGACAATGTACTTTGTACAAGTAGTAATAATATATGATCTGTTTTGTTCTATTGTCATTGCGGTAAGATTCACTCCTCTCTCTCTCTCTCTCTCTCTCTCTCACCGCTGAAAGTAGTTACCAGCACTTCTCCTTATTCCACAACATTTTCGATACCATCCATCCTCAGGGTTGTTAAAACACTGGGTTATTATAATTAAAGAGTTTTAAATCTTGTAGGAGATTAGCTGTTATCGAATATAAGTTAATTGCGCATTCGACCGGTTGATGCTTGATGTCCAAAACAACAACTAGTACAACAACAACAATGTTCAAAAGCAAAGAAACAAAACAAGATTATATAACTTACGGATCCAAAATCTCTTCCCGAACATCCGACATTTTTTTTTTTTCTTTATTTTTCAAAACCAATTTTATAAGTCAACCCAATAAACGACTTAATCTGCCACAAACGACCCTTTTCATACATAAACATTTCTTTCCACTCTTCCAGAGACAGACTAAACACACCTCTATCGAGTTTTAAAAAATAAAATCCACAGAAACTTAGATTTATTTCATGTCAGGCTTTCAGGCTTTACTGATCACCTGGAAGGTATAGATCCAAGATCAGACTGCACGTTCTGTGCAGTCTGATCTTGGATCTATACCGTCCGCAAAAGGCCAGTGTTTTCACTGTAGTGGTTGAAAGGGTTGACACGAAACGACTTCATCCTTCACACTATTTAGGTTTACCTGTCTGGCAGTCAGACCACTTTTGAAAATATTATGACGAAAGATATAACTCGTGCGGGACAAATTCCAACTTCATCATAATGTTTCAAACTTGTCTGAAATTTTGAATTCGCGTTGAATATCCTTGTTTTTTTTTCACGGTTCTGTTTATTTAAAAGAGCAAAAAAAATTATGACTGCTGTTATTCTCACGTTTCCAAATACAGGCGCCGTCTGCCACCCGTTTCATATTTGGCTCTTAAAAATATTGTGACGAATGGGGAGAGATTGATTTAACTGCAATGAATTATTGATTGTACCTCCAGCTTCTTTTTGTTTTTTTTTTTATAGCAGATTTTTTTTACTTTCAACTGTATAGATGTGATATTGCGTATGGATTAAAATAAATAAATGTTCAGTGTGTTACATATAAACAAATCTCATTCAAGAGGATCAAAGACCATGTAAATAATCCACCCTTTACTTTTTTGGACAGTTACAACTCTCTCTCTCTCTCTCTCTCTCTCTCTCTCAATTTCTGTCTGTCTGTCCGTCTGTCTTGTACAGAGTTAAAAAGTGCCATTTCCAATTAGGTTACCAGCATTTTCTTTTCCTTTTCCCACAATGTTTTCAAAAGGCCTCTTCCTATGCGTCGTTTAAACTCGGGATTGTGTTGTGAAGGGTTAAACTAAAACTGTCCTTAACGGGTACAGGTCCACGCAGGACAGACTATTTCCAACTTGTACGTACATGTATCATTAGTCCTAAATTATTTTTCTAATCATTATAATGACAATACCCGAGAATACCCGAAAATGTCCAATCCTTATTCAGATTGTCGGTCATTATTTCTTTTTTTTCTCACTTCCCTTCCTTTCACACGTTTTTTTTTCTTCGTTTCCTGCATTCCTTCGTTCAGTCCTCCCTTTACACCTTCTTCAATTTAACTTATTTTCCTTCCTTTTTTCCTTCCATTTTATCTTTCTTCCGTCCATTTTTCTTTAGTTCCTGACTTTCTTCTTTCAGCCCATTCTTGTTGTCGTTCGTTTTCCGTCCCTAAGTCCCATTTTTTAAATCTTTTATTCTTTTTCCCTTCCGTTCATACATTCTTTTCTTCCTTTCTGCATTTCTTCGTCCAGTCCTCTCTTCACGCCTTCTTCGATTTAACTTTTTTTTCTTCCTTTATTCCTTCCATTTTCTCTTCCTTCTACCCATTGTTTTTCTTCGTTTTTTTTTTTTTTATTTACGTGATGACTTGCTTGGTATCATGTATCACGGAGATACACTAAGCCCCCTTTTGCCAGAGTACGGTTCATACATTTATATGTTAATTTTTCAAAAGATCTAAATCTTCTCCTTTGAAGTTCCATAAAAAACTATCTAAATATTTTACTCTTTACCAAACGACAAAATTTTAGTCTTGTCCAAAATTGAAAGTATTTGCAGACGACAAACTAAATGTGCCTTTAATGGTTGGATTTCTTATTCATCGGGTAGAAAACATTTGGATGATAGGAGAAAATGTTGTTTACTGGCATTTTCTCACAATGTTTTCTACTCTTTGAACGGAAATTTCCATTAATTGAACTACATGTATTTTTTATTGATCGTCTGCAAATGCTTTCAATTTGGAAAATGGCTAAATATTTGTCGCCTGGTGTAATGTTAAACGATAAAAATTTTGTACTCTATCAAAAAACTACTTTTTATTTGTCGTCTGCAAATGCTTTCAATTTGGACAAGTCGAAAGATTTGTCGTCTAGAACAGAATTGATTCTACCAAACGACAAAATTTTGTTTTCTATCAAATTGACAGTATTTGCAGACGACAAATTGAATGTAGCTCAAATTGCGATTTGTCTTCGATAGGCTAGAAAACATTGTGGAAAATGGAGAAAATACTGGTAACCAGTATTTACTCCTTTTCCCACAATGTTTTCAAAATGCTTCTTTCTCAGGGTCGTTAAAACCCGGGATTGTGTGATAAAAAGAGGTCAAACGTGGAAATTATACAAACTGATCAGGCGTGAAAAATCAGTATTTACGGCTCTTTTCATTTTTACGTATATAACCTTTTGAAATAAGTTTAACTGAAACGTCCTGAATTTTAACAGACCTACAGTAGTATTTCTTTGAAAACATCGTGGGAAATGGAGAAAATGCTGGTAACCAGCATTTTCTCCATTTCCCACTCTTTGAAAGACAAATCACATCATTTGACCCATGTTAAATTTGTCGTCTGCTGTTTCTTTCAATTTGGTAATGCCTAAAATCTTGTCGTTTGGTATAGACTTAAACCTTAGAGCGTTAAATAAACCCAACGAACAATTTCATTCTAGAGATACGACTTAAATAAGTACATTTATAAAGTAGCTCTAGTGAAGAATATCTCAACATAGCCGTCGGTTTTGAGTCAAGATCAGACTGCAAATTTTGTGCAAACGGATCTTGATCCACAGTGATCGCAAAGGCATCTTATGTTTGAAAGGAGCTTTAAGGTTTAAAACTTGGTGAAATAAGTCTATAGCAGACGTCTTTAAACATGTACCAGAAGACACTTTTTTTTTTACTCATCCAAATTTAAAAGCATTTGCTGACAACAAATTAATATGACTGAAACTCCGAAAGTTGTCTTTTACATGGTAGAAAACATAATGGAAAAAGGAGAAAATATTGGTTACCTACGGAATACCGTTAGGGCCATCGCCTATGAATTTGTTGATTTAAAACGCGATGCTCGATAGTACGATGGTGATAACGCGAAATCACGATACTACGATGGTGATAACGCGATAGTACGATGATGATAGTGCGATATGATATTATTAGTTGTACGGTCAGGTGGCAGGAAACTTGGAAACTTGTTCACGGCTGTGGTGAATCATGTCGCCCCGAGCCGAAGGCGAGGTGGCGACATTATTCGTCACAGCCGTGAACAAGTTTCCAAGTCTCCTGCCACCTGACCGTACAACGAATTTATTATACTGCAAAGTTTTACCATTCCAACGTGTGTTAGGTTAAATTTTCCTATTTTATGGTCTTAAAAATTGAGTACGCAGACGAAGTAGAATTTCCTTTCTAAGTGCTCCAATTCAATGAAAACTGACGTCACCGGGAACTGACGTCACTGAAACCTTGTAAAACGTGCAGTTTGGTGCATAATTTTGATGATTTCACTGCGATATACATTTGTCGTATTTTTATTTAAACATGGATTTAAACAACTTCAAGGTAAGTAACTATGCATTTTAATGATTTGTTGGCGCGCGCGCGCACACCGCCCCCCCCCCCATATATATATATATAATATTAAAAGCCTGGTTTTAAGCATTGTAAATGTACAAACTTGTTATATGTAGACCATTGCGTTAAAAAAGGGAGATAATGTGACCGAATTAAGGGTTAATCCTAAATAAATACATTTTCTAACGGACAGATTTTTCTTAAAATCTCCACACTTATAGTAGATCTATTCATAATTCTAAAGAATAAGAAGAAATAAAAATGGCACCTATCCGTGCTTATTTCGCCAGAAAATAGAAATAATATATTTCTTAAAGGTGGCCCTTCAGATTTTGGGACGAAAATTCTACAAAAATACAAAAATATCATCCTTATACTCCCAAAGCCTTTTAATTTTCATTCATAAAACCCCAGTAGTCAAAAACCATCCGACAACAAGAGAAATTAGAGATTTACTACGGCCCAGCTCGACACCGACGGGAAACACGGTCTATTTTTACATGAGCAACTCGCTCATTTACATACCGGAAATACACAGACGAAGCGTCCGAAGAAGACATTATGGAAATTAATTACATATTTGTTATGTTATGGAATTTAAGCGTCATTAGTCACGTGCCAGTCACTTGACATTCCCACAATGCTTTTTTTTTTTTATTTCTGGCGCGAAATCTAAAAATACCTTAAGAGGCTAAGTAGCCTTTTAAGGGAACACCATCAGAAAAAAATTTTTTTGTAATTTTATGATTCTTAATTATTGATGATTTGTATTGTTTTTTCATATAAATTTCAGTGATCTATATATTTTTTAATTTGGTGAGATGTGAAAAATCTAAATACCCACCTTTAATGTACACAGAGCCATGAAAAATACGGGTATTTGTATGTTTATTCGGCCACTTTCAAGATTACTTCAGTTATTTATCATGGCAGCCAGTGTACCTATCCTTGCTTTCCTTAAGTTCCTTTAATTAGGATTAAACTAACTTCTTTCCAGCCCAGTGGCTGTTTTCCCATCTTACAAATGATCAGCGATAACAGGAGGATGAATTCTGTCGCAGTGATTATCATTGATTCTTGGGGGAAAAAAAACTAGTCCAGCTGGGATTAGCGACTCCTGATAATTTAGGGCTAAATTTCGTCACAAGTTAACCCTTTACTACACAATCCCGAGTTCAAACGGCCCTGAAGAAGGATTCTGAGAACATTGCGGGAAAAGGATAAAATGCCAGTAAAATGCTACCCTGTTGAGGACTTTTGTCATATTTGTATCACTTTCGAATTTGTTGTCTGCAGATATCTTCTGTCATCAAAAATTTGCTTGGCAGGGTCAAATGAATATACCTGTACCGATCAGTTATTGTACCGATTGTTTTCATATGTCTGAGGAAAAAGTCTCTTTCGCCCATTTCTAGGCTTTGCCTACATGTATTTTCATATTATTTTCTTTTGAATTCGAATGACGTATTTGTTCCAGACTGGATTGCGATGTTATATGGTGAAAAAAAGGTGGAATAAGTTCCAGGAATAACATTTTCTATTGAGAGAAAATGCACGGGACGCGATATAGATCTATATACGTTTTCGGTAGAATAACCCAGATAGCTTTTGCGAATGGTGTAGATGAAGATCAGACTGCACAAATATATGCATTCTGGTCTTTTTGGGGAAGCTTTGGGAAAGATTTGTATGGATAAGGGAAATAACGGAAATTCGTGCCGCACCTAAACCAGGCACCAGCTAAAACGTAAATGACGTTGGTGAACACGTTCTAAACTGCACGAGCAGAGTCCTGCCTTTTAAAAAGTTTCTTAAGTCCAAAAAAGACCTACAGGATCAAATAGAGACAGTCCGAAAGGTATGCAAATCCTATTGATGGATCGATAGTAAATTAAAGACGACAAACAATTTAAAATAAAAAGGAACAAGCCTTCATCCAAGACCCACTCCATTTTCTGTTCGGTTCTGGGCTTCTTCGTCCCTTAGCTTATTCGGCCCTTACCATATTCGTCCCTGGACTCGTTTACCTGGGCTTTTTTCGTTTTTAATTCAACCCTGGCTCAAGAAATATGAACAAATACTCAATATTTCCACAATTAAAGGCTCTTGTTTATGGCATACATGTAGTGTGGAATATTATTGTTGTAAAGACCTTCACACACTTGTCACAATCAGTGATAGATAGTTTATCATTAACACCTTTGATTCTATTTGTTAAATTTTGGATGTACGAAAAATATCCATTTTTTTTTTTTTACATTTTTGGGATTTTTCAGGAGGTAGGTATATTACATCTACATCTGCTTCATAAAAGCACTGACCAATGCATCAGTATCCGAGGTGAATTTGTTTTGTTTGGGAAAAAATCCTGGAATTGGGGAAAACTAATGCCATTTTTGAATTGGGAATGGAGCCGAATTTGGCCCCAAAGGAAACGCAGAAAATCCTCTGAGTTGGAAGAGCAGACCTGGAAGAACAGGCCCAGGCGAACAAGCCCAGGGACGAAAAAGCCTCTTCATTCCAGCATGAGAGTTCTTTGTCCTATCTTTGTCTAAATGATGATAGTTCAACATTTTAATGTCTGGATCTGTTGATCTTGTATGATAATTAGTTGACTTATAACTTAACGCTTATCCTGCTAAAAAAGTAAAATGAAACTTTCAAAGTGATAGTAAAAACCCAAACTCTGCAGTTTCAAAGGTAATATTTGGGAAAAGATACGTCCATATCGGACAGTGTAGATGCAAAGTCAGACTGCACATTCTGTGCAGTCTGATCTTGACCAACACTGTCCGCAAAAAGTCAGTGAGTTACGCTTACCAGCCTGAGGGTTGAGGTGAGCAAATGAAGGTTACAGTTGAAAATTCCTGTAGCAAGTGAACACATCTTCATCATGTGGACCGAGTCCCATGGGTGGTTGGAAGTACTGCTCTTCATAAATAAATCATAAACTTATCCACATTCGAAGTAATTTTAGATGAAAAAAATGATTCAAAAGATGGAATTTGTCTTTGAAAGAGTTTAACACATTATGGGAAAGGAGAAAATGGAAGCCAGTTTGTTCTCTCCCTGTTATGATTTCAAGTCTCAGGATAGCATAGACTCGTAAGGTGAAGGGTACATCAAATACATTTTCGTCACATGTAGTTATTGGGTAGTGGAATGAAGACCACAAATTTCTCCAGAATGTTTACTTAGGCTGCCATAGTTACATTCAGAAGTTGTGCTTTGTGCAAATCTAGTGAAACTTCATTACCATTTATTAGGTGGTTCTCTGTTTTAAGACCCTTTGAAAGAGGATGTTTCTCTTTACCACAAGACAACATTGAAAGCATTTGCAGATGACAATAAGTTTGTGACTTAAACGATGGAATTTGTCTTTAATAGGGAAGAAAAAAAGTGTTGGAAATGGAGAAAATGCTGGTTACCAGCATTTTCTCTTTTCCCCACAATGTTTTCAAAGGGCTTCTTCCTCAAGGTCGTTAAAACTCGGGATTGTGTGGCAGTGTTCCCACTTGTGCAAATTCTTGCGTAAATCACATTATGGAATTGAAATTCATGTAACAAATATTGGTTACACGTGAGACCTCAGGTAAGAAAATACATGGAAAAAAAAGGCATCTATTTGCTTATTTTGTGTAAGATGTTAAGTTTTGAAGTTACCTGTTACCCTTATTGACAATCTTTTTTCAAATCATGCATACCTGCCCAGAAAGTAACAGACATGAAAAATTGATCAGTGCAAAATACACAGAAACCCATGACACAACAAAATGTCTCTTCGACATTGTCCAATCAGAGTCACTTCAGACTGCCTTTTCAGCTTTTTAATGACTTTAAGCAGTAGATTTACGTAAATATATTAATATAATGGACATTTTTGCTCTAAATCATCAATATGGATTGTTTTACCTCTAGTTGGGAACCATTATTGTCATACCCACTAATATGAAATCTTACCCCCAGTGTTACAGCTCAGGGGATAAGTTTACCCTTGAAATAAAAAGCTAGTGGGAACACTGTGTGGTAAAGGGTTAATAATATATTGTGGAAAAAAGGAAAAAACAATTATCATAACAATTTTTTCTCTTTTTCCTGCAGTTGTTTTTTTTTTTTTTGACTCTTTAAGAAGCAAACCCACATTTGATCAGCATTCTGTTTACAAATTCTTTCTATTGTAATAACTGTAACAACATCAACCCCTTAGTGTGCCGAATTTATAGGATCTGACATGAGTTGGGGTTTGAGATAAGATATTATTAAACGAGTCTAGGGAAAATGTTATTAAGGGGGCCTTTGCTGAGATTAATGACATTTTTTCTTGACGAGTTTATAAAGTTTTATTACGAATGTTGGATTCTTTTTAACACATAATGCTATTTCACAAATTACAGATCAGAAGATGCAAAACCATCTATAGATGCACCTGTGGTAATATTCATAAAAGCTATTCACTACTATGAAATACGCACAGAATGAGGTCAAAAATGATGTCGCACGTTAATTATTGTGATATCAAACATGTATAAGATAAGAAAATCTGTAATTGATATATTACACTGGAAACAAGGGAGGTTATGTGATAAAAACCTATCAGACATTTTCATCCTAGAAATATGGCCCAAATAGTTGCAATTTCATGCTTGCTTTTGTCTACAGTATTTCAGCAAAGTGGACAGTGTAGATCAAAGATCAGGCTGCATGTTTTGTGCAGCCTGATCTTGATCTACACAGGCCACAAAGGCAACATAGTCATGAAAGGCACTTTAGAGGTTAATTGTTGTTTAGTAGAGGGTTTATTTACTGTTATATATCTTACTTACACTACTTACAGGTGACAGTGTGAACATATTTCCAGATTTGTTATTTAGAGGTCCTGGGTTTGTTTCTCACTTGCAGTGATGGTTTTGATGGGTGTACCCTGGGGAATGATATTGAAGAGCCCTAGTCTAAGCTTGATGAAACATAGAAAATAGATGAACAAGTTTGCTGTTGCCATGGCGTTACTGATATACTGCTGAAAGTAGTGTAATACACCAGATGGTGTCAAATCCGTGACTGATTGAAGATGAATGTTAGACAGAGGTACATTTACATCTACAAATTTTGTTCTAAATAATCAAAGTGCTAGTGATGCTCTTGCCATTTGAAATCTTTACCAAACGACAAATTCTAGACTTGTCCAAGTGGAAACAACAATTTCAACAGTGATGTGAATAACCTGAAGTTCTTTGACAGGGTAGAAAACATTGTGAGAAAAGGAGCCAGCATTTTCTCCAGTACCCACAATTTCTTAAAAGTCTTCTCCAACAGGGTCGTTAAAAGTTGTGTGGTTAATCTAATGGGTTAAATGCAGGTGGCATATAGTATCCCTGCTGTCTGTAAATACTGTACAAGTGGAAATTTTTGCTATGTGGAAATTCTTGCAATTTCACAAATTCAAAAAATTCGCAAACTTTTCTGTTCATATATTTTTACTACAAGTGTACCAAAAAATAACTGATTTTGCAAACATTTCTGTATGCCAAATGTCCTGTCATCAGTAATTCCCAAATTTTTTGACACGCGTATATATATACACGTATACAGTCTGTCATGGACATTCTATTAACAGTAAGGAAAATGACTTTTTGTCTATGATATATTTTGCAGCCATATGAATTTAAAGGTACATCTTTACAGCTAGAGAGGAAAAAATGCTGTTAATTCTTTACCAAATGACAGAATTTTAGACTGGTTGAAACTGAAGGCATTTGCAGATGACAAATGTGACTCAAAATTTAAAATTTGTTTTTGGAAGGATAGAAAACTTTATAAGAAAAGGAGAAAATGCTGGTTACCAGCATTTTCTCCTTTTCCTACTATGTATTCAAAAGGCTTTTACTTCAGGATTGTTAATTCTCGAGATTTCGTGGCAAAGGGTTAAAACTTGAACTCAAATATTTACTTACCCTTATCGCAAAAATGTTCTCTTTTTGATTCTCTAGAAGGATCTGTTCTTAATTTTGCATCAGAAATATGGGGTAGCCATGATGCAAAAGATGTAGAAGCTGTGCATTCTAATTTTATCCGTAGAATCTTAAATGTGAGGAGATCTACACCTCTAGTAACCTTATATGGTAAAACAGGTCAAATGCCACTTATTGTAAGTAGAAAGATCAGTATGTTAAGGTACTGGATCCATATCCTTAGGCAACCAGAAAACTCCTGCGTTAAAACGGTCTACTTCTCTCTGCTAAATGATTGTGAAAATGGTTATACGTATAGTGGGAGTAACTGGGCGTACATAATTGAAGATATTTTACAACGAAACGGTTTTAGGTTACACATAGTTCTACCAAAACAACATAAATATCAATTTCAAAGATAAATTTGCGCTTAACAGATTCAGAACATCACCCCGTGATCTCAATATTGAGAGAGGTAGGTTCGATAATATCCCTTGTGAAGAACGTCTTTGTACGCATTGTAATATGAGAATGATCGAAAATGAGTACTACTTGTAATTAGTTTGCCCAAAGTACACTCAAATACGTTGGAAATATCATAGCAAAAAATACTGCAGATGGCCATCTGAGGGCAAATTCTATTCGTTAATGATGTCTTAATCGAAAAAACCGATCATTTATTTATTTATGAAAGCCTTTCTAAATAGTTTGCAAATAAATTAAGAAGCAGCACATAGTTCAATAAAATGCTCCAGTTTTATTTACATTATTGTTGTCTGATAAGCCTGACGCTGTTGAGCCTGACTATACGTTGGGTTGTGCAGATCAAAATCAGACTGCACAGAACATGCGGTCTGATTTTGGACCTGCACTGCCCAATAAAGAGATATTTTTTCCCCAAAATCACTTTGAAATGGCAACATTTGGGTTTATACTATCCGCTTGAAATTTTTTTATTTCGCTTATTTCGGAGGTAAAGGGTTAACTTTTTTTCCCTCAAAAAATAGTCTGTTGAACATATTTAGAATGCTTGTAGTATGCCTTGTCTATTGTAATTTTCAAACTAGATCTATCGACCTTTGTAAAAGGTATCTGTTACATCATGTATGTAATGTTATGGCTGGAAAAACTGTAAGTGTTTTAAAGCTTTAATAAAGAGTATGAGTATAATTACTAAAAGGGGCATAAGTTTTTAAGACATTTCGTCAGTATATAACATAATTTGACTGTAAACAATATAGGAAAAGGATTTACAATTTAACCCTTTACCACACAGTCCCGTCCTTTATCGACCTTGAAGAAGGAGACTTTTGAAAACATTTCTCTCTTTTTTTGGCTGTTTTCTGCCTTTTCAAAAACATATCTCATCACTGGAGCAACAGTTAATTTTTTCGACAGCAAACGTTTTCAAAATACACGAATCTAATTTTTTGTTGTTTGGTTAAGAGTTAATTAACACCTCTACAGAGCTCCAGATAAGAGGGAGTGATGGTATTCTAAATCCATTATTTCTCTTCCAAACCCTATGTTGTGGATACTCATTAGAATCGTCTCAATGAGACGATTCTAATAAGTACCCATAACATAGGGTTTAGTGGAGAATACTTAATATTTTCAATTTTGAAATTAGAATCACTCCCTCTATCTGGAGGTCTGCCTCTATACCTGTTTGAGTCTGAGAGGTGCAATAGTATTTTAAGTTTAAAATACAACCTCTACACATCCGAAAAGTGGCACATGTCATGAATGTTCCAGTTTGGCATTAATTTTAACCCTTGGTGCGTGAAGAATATGCTGAGTGTGTAGATATAGATCAGATTGCAAATAGTATTGAATTGAATTTGCATTTATTTATCGTCGCCACCCGTTTCCCATATAGGCGACGCCTCCTGAAGGCTGTTAGTATTGTTACGGGGGATAGTGCGGATGCAGGAAGAAACCCATCCTAAGTTACACCTGGTTTTTTAACGTGCTTGGTGTATAGCACATGGGACCTCGGTTTAACGTCTCTCCGAAAGTCTATTAGTAATTTTAGATGGCCAGCCGTGGGAATCGAACCTACACCCTCATGATCACGAGTCCTATGCTCTACCAACTGAGCTATGCGGGCTTGTTGCAAATAGTATGCAGCCTAGTCTTGGATTTAAACCATCTGCTACTTATATTTTTAAGCATAACTTACAGTAGATTTAAGGTCTTACTTCTATTCTGTTCTTTTTTAGAAGTTCATTTTAAAAGGCAACTTACCTTAATCAAATCAACTTTTGATTTAGCCATATTTACGTGGATTAGCACATCTGCCATTTCAAAGGGTTTGTCGGTAAACTGTAAATTTGATAGGATGTGTGTTTGATTGCAAACCAAAATTGCCGCTCTAATCCACTTGACCATCTTTGTCTCAGTATATCATTGAAGTGCAAAACAAACAGCAGTCAGTGATATTAACAAGGTTTGTTAATTGATGGCACACTTAAGACATTTTAAAATCATCAAACAACCAGTTTCCCTTACCCAAAATTAAAACTTTTTGTTGAATCAGACAATCTATGAATATTCGATATGCATGTTATTCGGTGTAATTATGCCCCCCTTCAACGAAGTGGGGGTATATTGCTTTGCTAATGTCAGTTGGTCGGTCCGTCTGTCGGTCGGTCGGTAGACCTTACCTTGTCAGGATCATAACTAGACACAGAATTGACCTAGATTCATCAAATTTGGCACAGACATGCGTCTTGGAGTGTAGATGATCCCTATTGATTTTGAGGTCAATCGGTCAAATGTCAAGGTCACAGTGACTGTCAACATGTTGATATATAGACCTTACATTGTCCGGATGATAACTAGACACAGAATTGACCTAGGTTCGTCAAATTTGGCACAGACATGCTTCTCGGAGTGCAGATGATCCCTATTGATTTTGAGGTCAATCGGTCAAATGTCAAGGTCACAGTGACTGTCAACATGTTGATATATAGACCAAACCTTGTCCAGATGATAACTAGACACAGAATTGACCTAGGTTCGTCAAATTTGGCACAGACATTTGTCTTGGAGTGCAGATGATCCCTATTGATTTTGAGGTCAATCGATTAAATGTTAAGGTCACAGTGACTGTCAACATGTTGATGTATGGACCAAACCTTGTCCGGATGATAACTAGACACAGAATTGACCTAGGTTCGTCAAATTTGGCACAGACATGCGTCTCAGAGTGCAGATGATCCTTATTGATTTTGAGGTCAATCGGTCAAATGTCAAGGTTACAGTGGCCGTCAACATGTTGATATATAGACCAAACCTTGTCTGGATGATAACTAGACACAGAATTGACCTAGGTTCGTCAAAGTAGGCACAGACATGCGTCTTGGAGTGTAGATGATCCTTATTGATTTTGAGGTCAATCGGTCAAATGTCAAGGTCACAGTGACCGTCAACATGTTGATATATAGACCAAACCTTGTCCAGATGATAACTAGACACAGAATTGACATAGGTTCTTCAAATTCTGTACAGATATTCATCTCGGAGTGTAAATGATCCCTATCGATTTTGAGATTAATCCATCAAAGGTCAAGGTCACAGTGGCCTTCAACTTAATGATATATAGACCCAACATTGTCCAGATGATAAATACACACAGAATTGACCTAGGTCCTTCAAATTCTGTACAGATATTCATCTTGGAGTGTAAATGATCCCTATCAATTTTAAGGTTAATCCGTGAAAGGTCAAGGTCACAATGACCACCAGATGATTCAGGGCCCGTGCTTCCGTTTGCCACTTGTGCCATTTGCTCAAAAAAAATTAAAGTGTCTCAAAAATCATCATATGTGGCTCAACTTGTGGCTCCAACATTTTATTCGCGTATTATCGGGGACGTAGTAAGCATCGAAGTCGACTGGGAAAAAGCGGAAGTCGAACGCGCGTGCCGAAAAGAAAATCGATAACCCAGTCTGTGTATCGGCGACTGTTTACAATCTTGTATGTATACACACGGCGGTGTGTATAATTATGTGAACTGTTGACAGATTATCACATTTAACAATTGAAGTGGGCTATAAATCAAAAAGATGACATCGGTATTTCCCAATCAATTTTTTTGATATCATTTTTGAACTGTGCCACTTCCTGTATCAATGTGGCAGTAGGAGGGCATGACTGTTTTACAAACAGACATCTTGTTTATTATTGAATATGATGTTGAGACGACTTAACTAGCCTCACAAAATCAATAAGCATCTTAAATTCCATTATTCTTTGGCAAAACTGAGGTATGTTTAAGTTTTTAGGTGTTTCATTCTTTCTCATTGATGTACAAAACTTTGCTGAAGCATGTAAATCTATTGCACTGTCCTTCACCCCCGAAATTCGGACTTTTTGTACCTAACATTGTGTAAATTAGTTAAAGCATCTCTAAAGTTAATGAGGAAGTAGGCTTATCTTATCACTACGGATGCATGTATTCTGGTTACCAGTATTTTCTCCTTTTCCCATAATGTTTTCAAAAGCCCTTCTCCTGAGGGTCTGTATTAAAGGGTTAAACAAAATAAATTTGGGAGATAGTTATCCAACAGACCTTGTTGGCGATTGAAACAGCAATTTTCTTAGATGGTGTTTTTCTATGCCTGTTTTTAGCTCACCTAAGCACAAAGTGCTCATGGTGAGATTTTGTGATCATGCTGTGTCCGGCGTCTGTTGTGCATTGTGCGTCATCCGTCGTCAACTTTTACCTTGTGTACGCTGTAGAGGCCACATTTTCAGTCCGATACTCATGAAACTTGGTCAGAATGTTTGTCTCGATGATATCTCGGACGAGTTAGAAAATGGGTCATGTCGGGTCAAAAACTAGGTCACTAGGTCAAATCTTAGAAAAACCTTGTGTACACTCTAAAGGCCACATTTTCAGGCCGATACTCATGAAAGTTGGTCAGAATGTTTGTCTCGATGATATCTCTGACAAGTTTGAAAATGGGTCATGTCGGGTCAAAAACTAGGTCACTAGGTCAAATCTTAGAAAAACTTTATGTACGCTCTAGAGGCCACATTTTCAGTCAGATACTCATGAAACTTGGTCAGAATGTTTGTCATGATGATGTGTCGGACGAGTTTGAAAATGGGTCATGTCGAGCAAAAAACTAGGTCACTAGATCATATCTTAGAAAAACCTTGTGTACGCTCTAGAGGCCACATTTGCTGCCCAAAACTCTTGAAAGTTGGTCAGAATGTTTGTCTCGATGATACCTCAGATGAGTTCGAAAATGGGTCATGTCGGATTGAAAACTAGGTCACTAGGTCAAATCTTAGAAAAACCTTGTGTACGCTCTAGAGGCCACATTTTCAGTCAGATACTCATGAAACCTGGTCAAAATCGATGATATCTCGGACAAGTTTGAAAATGGATCATGCTGGGCCAAAACCTAGGTCACTAGGTGAAATCTTAGAAAAACCTTGTGCACACTCTAGAGGCCACATTTTCAGTCCAATGCTCTTGAAAGTTGGTCAGAATGTTTGTCTTGATGATATCTCGGACGAGTTTTAAAATGGGTCATGTCTGGTCAAAAAGTAGGTCACGAGGTCATATCTTAGAAAAACCTTGTGTACGCTCTAGAGGCTACATCTTTGGTCCAAAACTCTTGAAATTTTGGTCAGAATGTTTGCCTTGATGATATCTTGGACAAGTTCAAAAATGGGTCATGTCAGGCAAAAAACTAGGTCACTGGGTCAAATCTTAAAAAAAAACCTTGTGTACGCTCTAGAGGTCACAGTTTCAGTCCAAATTTCTTGAAAGTTGGTCGGAATGTTTTACTTGATGACATCGCAGATGACTTCGAAAATCGGTCATGTTGGGTCAAAAACTAGGTCAGTAGTTCAAATCTTAGAAAAAACCTGTGTATGCTCTATAGGCCACATTTTCTGTCCAATACGTATGAAAGGTGGTCAGGATCTTTGTTTTGATAATATCTACAATGGGAAAATTGGCTATGATTGGCTAAAAAGTAGGTCACAGAGAGATATTCTAGAAAAAGCTTGTGTATATGCTAGAGGCCAAATTTTCAGTCCAATAATTATGAAAGCTTTGTAGATTGTTTGTCATGATATCTCAAAAGAAATTGAAAATGGGTCATGTTTGGTCAAAAGACTCAGGTGAGCGACTTTAGGGCCATCATGGCCCTCTTGTTTGTTTTGCAAGCACTTCCTAAAATGACATTTATACATACCTTTGTACATACATGTACATACGATTCTTATTGATCCATGATGGATGAAGCTGTTCACGAGGTCTTCTACAAAGTTTTGTCCACCGAATACATTTTTTGAGATGTGTTTTTGGCTTTGAAAATGGAACGAATTTAACCCCCCCCCCCCTCTGCATTCTATCTCAATACAATACAATACAATATACTTTATTTTCTCTCAGTTACATGAATACAGTACAATATGAGATTGGGAGGTCATATAACAAACTGGTTTGCTTATAACGACAAAAGAAGTTCTAGTGGTACAAAAGGAAGTTGAAATAAAAAATATATTGATATCGATTTCAAAATTGCAAATGGGAGAATCCCACGGTATAAAATGCACAAGTTTTATAACCTGATCGCGGACGCGTGTGCACAATAATCACCTCATGTTCTGTGACAGTACATGACGAGACAAAGGTGCAGCATGTCTAAGAGAACATCAGCCTTTATGTTGCATATTCATTCTTTACACAGTTTACACCTTCCCAGGGAATGGAACATTTTGAAGATATAGATTTGTTAATTGACCGGATAATGATTATCAGTGTCGCAGAATCCGTAACTACACCTTTTCACCATTTTACAGATTTTTATTGACCGGTAACACAATTGCTGTTTTGATAATTAAATAGATACGATCAAATTTTCTCAGGTTATGACAAATTGTGTCTAACCTTTTTGTTTACATGACACTCAGAGCTGCGTTTTGATTGGCAGATAAGACCTGTCAATCAAAATCGGCAGAAAGGTCAATTATTGATTTGATTTTTATACGCCAGTCGAAGACGGGACGTATGATGGGATCACCCATGGCGTACGGGCGGGGGGGGCGTGGCGTCCAGTTCTTTGTCCGGAGCATAACTTTGTCATCTCCTGTCTGATTGACTTCAAACTTGGCATTTGTGTTTGTTGCAATTATACGGAGTGCAGTGCAAAAGAACCATAACTCTACCTCGTGCTGTCTTTGAGTTATTTCCCTTTGATCATCATTTTTACAGCATTTTCTGCTTGTCCGGAGCATAACTTTGTCATCTCCAGTCTGATTGACTTGAAACTTGGCATTTGTGTTTGTTGCAATAATACGGAGTGCAGTGCGAAAGAACCATAACTCTACCTTGTGCTGTCTTTGAGTTATTTCCCTTTGATCATCATTTTTACAGCATTTTCTGCTTGTCCGGAGCATAACTTTGTCATCTCCAGTCCAATTGACTTGAAACTTGGCATTTGTGTTTGTTGCAATAATATGGAGTGCAGTGCGAAAGAACCATAACTCTACCTGGTGCTGTCTTTGAGTTATTTCCCTTTGATCATGATTTTTACAGCATTTTCTGCTTTTCCGGATCATAACTTGTCATCTCCAGTCCGATTGACTTGAAACTTGGCATTTGTGTTTGTTGCAATAATACGGAGTGCAGTGCAAAAGAACCATAACTCTGTCATCTCCAGTCCGATTGACTTGAAACTTGGCATTTGTGTTTGTTGCAATAATACGGAGTGCAGTGCAGAAGAACCATAACTCTACCTGGTGCTATCTTTGAGTTATTTCCCTTTGATCATCATTTTTACAGCATTTTCTGCTTGCCCGGAGCATAACTTTGTCATCTCCAGTCTGATTGACTTGAAACTTGGCATTTATGTTTGTTGCAATAATACGGAGTGCAGTGTGAAAGAACCATAACTCTACCTTGTGCTGTCTTTGAGTTATTTCCCTTTGATCATCATTTTTACAGCATTTTCTGCTTGTCCGGAGCATAACTTTGTCATCTTCATTCCGATTGACTTGAAACTTGGCATTTGTGTTTGTTGCAATAATACTGAGTGCAGTGCAAAAGAACCATAACTCTACCTTGTGCTGTCTTTGAGTTATTTCCCTTTGATCGTCATTTTTACAGCATTTTCTGCTTGTCCGGAGCATAACTTTGTCATCTCAAGTCAGAGTGACTTCAAACTTGGTATGCATGTTTGTTGCAATATTACAGAGTACAGTACGCAAGAACAATAACTCTACCTAGTGCGGATTTTGAGTAATTCCATTATAATCTTCATTTTTACAGTATTTCTTGCTTGTCCGGAATGGAACTTTGTCACCTCAAGTCAAATTGACTTGACTTTGGTAAACATGTTTGTTGCATTACCTGCCCTTTACGATATTATTATACCCCCTCGACAACTGGTGGTGGGATGGGCGTATCTTGCGACAATTTATCACTTTTGTTTACAAACTGGTATAGTTAAATTAATGTAAGACTTCAGATTTGATGTAGGGTGGGGGTTTTGAAATGGAGGGTCCTTGAGCAAGACACTACAGAGTCCTAACCTAGTGCTGTTGAAACCCAGGACATACTTGAAAGAGCTGTAATTGCTTCGATATGCTTGAAATAATCAGTAAAACTATCGGTTGCACCATAGTCTTTTATTTCTCAACTGATTTTTGTGTGCTTACAGGTATGTTTACATTGTAAATACTGGTAAAGCATTTACCCTACAAGTGCGAAGTAAACAAATTGAGATTTTCTGTTTGGAAAATAAGCCAACAAATTGCTATTTTAAAACTGCTATTGGAGAGAATGTCTCTGCATAGTGGTAAGCTTAGATCCCAGATCAGTCTGCAGTAAACATGCAGTCTGATCTTGGATCTTCACTGTACTGTAGTTGTGAAACTACCTATCTGTAACTGTAGTTGTGAAACTACTTATAAAATGAACATGATGTTTGGTGTAGATCCCAGGTCAGTCTGCAGTAAACATGCAATGTGATCTTGGATCTTCACTGACTGCAATTATGGCAACTATTGTTTGAAAGGCACTTAAAGGGTTTTAAAGAAGAGTTGAAATCAATATAAATTTTGCTTTCTATTTTCAGGAAGACAATGTGATGTAGAGATGGGTATCAGACTGAATCCTTTCAGCAAGGAGTATTGGACCTTGGAGTGAAGAGTTAAACCTGTTACTGCCAGAAAAAAAGGACTTGTAATTTGAAATTTTGCAGATCTTCAAGAATTGTCTTTTCTTAATCCTTTACCAAACATTCCTGACTTTTAACAACCCTAAAGAAGAGAGCTTTGGAAAACATTGTGGGAAAAGGAGAAAAAGCTGCATGGTTTTCCAGCTTTTTTTTTTCTTTCAAAGACAAATTTCATCATTTTAGCCATATTTGAGTTGTTGTCTGCAAATGCATTGAATTTGAGCAAGTCTAAAATTTTTTTGTCTGGTAAAGAGTTGAACAACAGGGCTTAGGCCTACAAAATTTTGGTATACATAGATGATGTTTTTTTTTATTGGTGAAAGATCAAAATTTATTCCATCAAGTAAACATCATCAGTAATATTTTCAGGAGTGGTGGTGTCACTCATGAAAATATTAGCAATGACGTATCACTTGATGAAATGAATTTCAGTCATTCAAAATAAAAATATATAGTCTGTTTATTTCATGCCTCTAACCCCGTTTATTCTTAGGACTTTCATCAAGATCCAGTACTGTTGTTTTTTTGGTAATTTCCCATGGCGTAAATAGAATATTTGTGTTTTTTTTTTTTTTCGGTGAAAGATAGAAATTTATTTCATCAAGAGAACATCATTGCCACTTGTGAAAATATTACAGAGAATGTTCACTTAATGAAGTAAATTTTGACCTTTCACGGAAAAAAACATAAATATTTTATGTATGCACAAGAGTGCCCAAAAGAGAGATAAATCTATTGGAATGGTGATAATAGGTATTGCAGGTGACGTATCGAATAATAAATGCGTAACCAGGGGTTCAGAATCATTACACACTCCGAATCAAGGGTGCTATTTCAGCCGTAGGCTGATAAGACTTACTGTCACACACTTTTGCGGCAGTGTAAATCACAGACCAGACTGCTTAGGACGGGCAGTCTAATCTTGATCAACCTGTACAGTGGGATATTCTATCGAAAAGGAAAAGGATGAAATCACAATATTTGGCTTTAAACTATTACACATAGTTTCCTTACAAAATTTATCCTTTTTGCCACTTGTACATGTTGTTGCTGTATGACTTAAGACTCAACTCTGTGTACTTGGAGAAAGAAGACTCTTGAAAACAAAGTGGGAAATGGAGAAAATAACAATATTCAGCATTTTTCTTCTTTTTCCACTATGTATTCTAGACTTTCAAGGTCAAATCCCAACATTTGAGCCACATTTATTTGTGGGTAAAAGGAGAATATGGTAGTTACTAGTAACCAGCATTTTCTGTTAGTCTGACAATACTTTTTTAGCTCACCTGAGCACAAAGTGCTCAAGGTGAGCTTTTGTGATTGTGCTGTGTCCGTTGTGAGTCGTCCGTCGTCCATCTTCAACTTTTACTTTGTGTACACTCTAGAGGCCACATTTTCAGTCCGATACTCATGAAACTTGGTCAGAATGTTTGTCTCGGATGAGTTCAAAAATGGGTCATATCAGGTCAGAAACTAGGTCCTTAGGTAAAATCTTAGAAAAACCTTGTGTGCGCTCTAGAGGCCACTTTTTCAGACCAATACTCCAGAAAGTTGGTCAGAATGTTTGTCTCAATAATATCTTTTATGAGTGTAAAAATGGGTCATGTCAGGTCAAAAACTAGGTCAAATCTTAGAAAAACCTTGTGTACAAGCTATAGGCCACATTTTCAGTCCAAAACTCCTGAAAGTTGGTCAGATTGTTTGTCTTGATGGTATCTTGGAGGAGTTTGAAAATGGATGATGTCAATGGGTCAAATCTTAGAAAAACCTTGTGTTTGCTCTAGGGGCCACATTTTCAGTCCAAAACTCTTGAAAGTTAGTCAGATTGTTTGTCTTGATAATATCTTAGAGGAATTTGAAAATGGATCATGTCAATGGGTCAAAAACTAGGTCACTGGGTCAATCTTAGAAAAACCTTGTGTACGCTCTAGAGGCCACATTTTCAGTCCAAAACTCTTGAAAATTGGTCAGATTGTTTGTCTTGATAATATCTTAGAGGAGTTTGAAAATGGGTCATGTCACTGGGTCAAAAACTAGGTCACTGGGTCAATCTTAGAAAAACCTTGTGTATGCTCTAGAGGCCACATTTTCAGTCCAAAACTCTTGAAAGTAAGTCAGAATGTTTGTCTTGATGATATCTCAGACGAGTTTGAAAATGGGTCATGTTGGGTCAAAAACTAGTCACTATGTCAAATTTTAGAAAAACCTTGTGTATGCTCTAGAGGCCACATTTTCAGCCTAAAACTCTTGAAAGTTGGTCAGAATGTTTGTCTTGATTATATCTCAGATGAGTTTGAAAATGGGTCATGTTGGGTCAAAAACTATCACTAGGTCAAATCTTAAAAAATCCTTGTGTACGCTCTAGAGGCCACATTTTCAGTCCAAAACTCTTGAAAGTTGGTCAGAATGTTTTTCATATTGATATCTTGAATTAGTTTGAAAATAAGTCACATTGTGTCAAAAACTAGGTCATAGATCAAATCTTTACAACAGCTTGTGTAGCTCTAAAGTCATCATTTTCTGTCCAATACTTATGAAAGTTTGTCAGATTCTTTGTCTTGATCAATATGATGAAATTGAAAACTGGTCACATTGGGTAATAAACTAGGTTGCCATGTCAAATCTTGGAGAAACCTTGTGTACACTCTAAAGGTCACATTTTCTGTCCAATACTTATGAAAGGTGGTCAGAATCTTTGTTTTGTTAATATCTACAATTGGAAAATGGGCTACGTTTGGATAAAAAGTAGGTCACTGAGAGAAATTCTAGAAAAAGCTTGTGTACAAGCAAGAGACAAAATATTCAGTCCAATATATATGAAAGCTTGGTAGAATGTTTGTCATAATATCTCGAAAGAGATTGAAAATGGGTCATGTTTGGCCAAAAGACTCAGGTGAGCGACTTCAGGGCCATCATGGCCCTCTTGTTTAGTGTGCCCAAGACCAATCCATTTGTTTAAGCTGTCATTTTTTTAAGCCACAGCTAAACTGTCATGTGCAAAAGGTTTAAAGGAGGGGTGTCCATAAGGCTGTTTTCATGGCCACTACCGATTTTCTTTAAACTTTGTACACTTAAACCTATACATGTTAGCTGTACGATTATGCAATATTGAATCGATTAACCAAACGACAGACAATTGATCGCTCCTTCCACTGATGTCATGTGGTCCGCAAATCAAGATACCTAGACAAACAACCCTGACACTAGGGCTTAGCTAGGAGATATGTGCAAGTTATCGGGAGATGTTTCTACCATAAAATAATTATTCTAGATAATATAAGCATTGGAGTAATTTAAGAAAAGGCACTTACATCTTCTGGATCAGGTTTTTCTACGTTATAAGAGTGTGAAAAATTGAAATAGAGGCTGGTTTATCTAGAAATCAGTTGAAAAATGCAGTCTCACCACTCTTACATTTGATAATTTAATACATTTATCTAGTACTCCCTAGTACTCTCTAAACATGTCCTAAAATCATCGGTCTGCTAATACAATTCATCTTTTACCTGTACAAAGATAAGTTTTTTTTTCGAAGTTCAAACTTCCCTTACACAGATTTTTTCATCATTTAGTCCTCACTGCGTTCCTGAATGATTTAACCAGAATTGCAAGCTTTAAAATTACCAAGCCATAGATACATGTATTTAGGAAGGTAAAATGATTTCCCGATGTTTGACTTGACATTGGAAGATCTATTCGTACATAAACAAATAATAGGTTACCAAATTGATTCTTTTTTCAGTTCGAGAGAAAAACCTGAGGAGACATACTGGTAAAAACACATTCAGTATAAGAATTTTACATAAGTTTCAGCATAAGCTGTTCAGACCCCGCTTCGGGTCAGAATTACCCCACCCACTTTGAACCAGAACACACCCTACAAACCTTTACCAATTGATTCAATATTGCATAATATTACAGCCAACATGTATATAGGTTTCAGTGTACAAAGTTTAAAGAAAGTGGGTGGTGGCCATGAAAACAGCCTTATGGACACCCCTCCTTTGGCATAGTCAAAAATATTGTCATTTGGTAACATAAAACAGTTTGTATTGTGATGAGTTTATTGTATTGATTTTAACCCTCTATCAAAACCATTTTTTTTTTTAAATTGTATGTAGTAGGTGTTTGAGATCTTTGTTGAAAATGGTGGAAGTGCTTAATACCAGCATTAATTTTCTCCTTTTACGCTGTGTTTCGTATCTCTTGGAAGATACTTGAGCAACACTTCATATGTCTTCTGCAGATGCTTTCAAATTGGACAGTACTAAAATTTTGTCGTTTTGTAAAAAGTTAATCTTTAACTCTTTACCACACAATCCCGACTTTTAATGACCCTGAAGAAGAATGCTTTTGAAAATATTGCGAGAAAAGGAGAAAATGCTGGTAACCAGCATTTTCTCCTTTTCCCACAAAGTTTTCTACCCTTCCTAAAACATGTTTCAATATTTGAGTCACATTTGTTTGTCATCTGCAAATGCTTTCAGTATGGTACAGTCTAAGATTTTGTTGTGTGGTAAAGAGTTAAATAGCCTTTCACAACCACAGTTGCCTTTGTGGCCAGTTTAGATCAAGATCAGACACGTTCCGTCTGATCTTTGATCTACTCTGTCCACTTTGCTGACAAAAGCAACCTTGAAACTGCAATTAATTGGGTTTTATTTCTAGACTGAAAGAGTGTGTTGGGTTAATCCAGGCGTATTAACCTTTTACCATACAATACCCACTTTTAACAACCCTGGGGAAGAAGTCTATTGAAAATATTGTGGCAAAAGTAGAAAATGCTGGTAACCAGTACTTTCTCCTTTTCTGACAATGTTTTCTGCCTTATCAAAGAAAAATTGCACCATTTGAGCCACTTTGAAATTGTTATCTGCAGATGCTTTCAAATTGGACAATAGTAAAATTTTGTCACTTTTTTTTTTGTAAAAAGTTAAAATAGTGTTTAGTTTGATGAGTTGGTGTTTATTCTTTCCCTTTATCACATGGCAACATTTTAGACTTGCCCAAATTGAAAGTGTTTTTAAGCAAAAGTGACAAGTGGATCAAATGATTGGATTTGTCTATGAAAGGTTATATAGAAAACATTGTGGGAAAAGGAGAAAATGGTAGTTACTAGCATTTTCTCCTTTTATCACAATGCTTTCAAATGCATTCTTTCTCAGGCTTGTTAAAAGTCATAACTATGTGGTAAACGGTTAATCCTGTATAAAAACCAGCCATTGTTTAAAAAACCATGATTGAATATAGGTTCTTGAAAACATTGTGGAAAATGGTGAAACTGCTAGTAAGTAGTAATTACTCCTTTTCCTCCATGTTTTCTACCTGATCATAGACAAATCACAGCATTTATACCACATAATAATTAGTCAGCTGCAAATACTGGTACTTGCAACATGTGCAAGTCTAAAAGGTTGTTGTTTGGTAAAGAGTTGAAATATCTGTATTGTAATGAGGTTTATTGTCTTTATTTTAACTTTTTCTGGTACCAGCCATTGTTGTTAACCCTTTACCACACAATCCTGAGTTTTAACAACCCTGTCACAGAAGGCAGCTTTTGAAATCATGGTGAGAAAAGGAGAAAATGCTGGTTACCAGCATTTTCTCCTTTTCCAACAGGTTTTCTACACTTTCATGGACAATTGCTATCATTTCGGCTAATTCAAGTATGTCATCTGCAATTGCTTTCAATTTGGACCTGTCTAAAAGTTTGTCTTTTGTTAAAAGAGAGAAAAAGATGTAAAATGTTTTTTAAAACATTATGGAAAATGGTGAATGTGCTTGTAATCTACATTTTCTCTTTTCAACATTGTTTTCTACCCCTTGAAAGACAAATTCCATGGTCATAGCTATATTCAATTTGTCTTCTTTGACTTTGGACCAGTCTAAGAATGTTGGTATGCAGCATTTTCTCCTTTTTCCACATTGTTTTCATTTTAATTTAAGATTGATGAATTTGATCTTTGGGTAATATGTTGTATACAGTCATGAACTTATCATTTTGGGTATTAAAATATTTTCTTTTTATATTTCGTTGTTCTTGTTTAAACTTGATCTCTGTACAGAGAAACAAGTTCTGTAAATTTATTACAAAAACTCTATTTCATATTTTAAACACATCTGTATTAAAAATGATAATTTTCAAATACACAGAGTAGTAAAAGGTAATTTCCCTGTGTCCCACCATCGCCTACCCAAGTGTCTTTCTTGCCCGTTCTCTGTCAGGCTGTCGTTTCTCTATCCGGCTGTCTTTCTCTTTGCCCCCCTCTCTCTATGTTTTTTTTTTCAGGGTTTCGGATGCGTCTCGATCTCGGGTCCTCGAATTCCCAAGTCGGCTCCCCTGACCATTAGGCCAATTTGGAGCCTATAGGATTAAGGTTGTAGTTTATATTTGAATACAATGTCTTGTAAAAACATTAAAAAAAAATTCAACCGGAAGTCTCGCTATCAACGCCAGGTGAGTTCAATTCTTCAAGCAAAACTTTCTATCAAACTAGTCCGTGTTTAAACAACCACTGACAGAAGAATATTGAAAACATTGTGGAAAATGGAGAAAATCATGATAATCAACATGTTTTCTGTTCCCGCAATGTTTTCTTCACTTTCAAAGAAAAATCCCATTTTTAAGCCACATTTGATCTTTCGTCTGGCGGTTATAATAGACGATTCTTAATTTTTGTCGTCTGCTACAATCAAACACTAACGCAGCAAATAACTGAAAATATCCATGTGAAATACTGATGGCGACGATAAAAAATATGAACGCACGTGAAAAGATAGAGACAAAAGGTACTGTTCAGTTCGGGTCCTGGCGTTAACAATTTCTGAGTCCCTATCACGGTCTACATAGATCTTTACACATAATCTGCATCTCTATACCATGTTTTCTTTTTTTTGGTCATTTCTGACAAAGTAACGTCAAATAGTAGGAGAAAAATGATCAGACTGGAACCCAGGCTGTCGTTATGCCGTTTTCAAAAGAACAAGTACATATAACTTTTTTTATTCGGCATAAAACCGCACTTGCATGGTTATAGCTTGCAATGTATACGACAACTACGATATGGAAAAACAAAAACTTACATTATTCTGTTCATTATCTGAGAACAGGGATCGTATATAATTATACAGAATCCCTGCTGAGAAGCATAAAAAAACAAACAAATACGATTAAAGAAATTACATGTAGCAATATAGTGTATCAAAACTTAGATCGCCAACTAAAAGAAAAATGAAAACTATGAGATTTTTCACGACTATAATCAGATTAGCTGTCATGTGCAGTCCGATCTTGATCCATACTGTATGCTACGTGTTTCATGAACATTTTGACTAATAGGCTGACCAGTACTCCGCGTTGCTAAAGGACACTCCCACGAAAACCCAGTGTGGCCGGCAAGGATCGACCCCAGAATCTCTAAATTATATATCGCTCCCCTTAACGTACTCTTTACCAGATGACTTTACCAGATGACAAAATTGTACACTAGTCCAAATTGGAAGTACTTGCAGACGACAATTCAGATATGGCTAACATAGTATTTGTCTATAGTAGACTTGAAAATATTGTGGGAAAAGCATTTTCTGCTTTCACCGCAATATTTACCAAAGCTTTCCTTCTCGTGGTCGTTCAAACACTAGATTGTTTGGTAAAAAGCTACGGTGCTGGATTTGTAACAATCAAATTCTTGAACGATCCACGCATACCAGGTTGTTCTTGTTGAGGTGTTCCTGGGCAAGGCACTGCAAAGCCCCAGTCTAGTACTGGTGAAAAGCATTTTCGCCTTTGTCCAAAATATTTACCGTTCTTTCTCAGATAAATCTCAAAAATTTAATCGTCTGCAAAAGCTTTCAATTTAGACAAATCTAAAATTTTGCCGTCTGATACAGAGTTTGAAATGATGTCTATGGTGATGAAGTTAACGGCTGCTTTCCGAGAAACGATTTCTGTCACAGTGGCAATTATTTAACTTTGAAGGTGATTGATTGTGTTTTGATACCGCTTTCTAAATTATTTCAGTCATATCACAGCGACAGCCTACATATTCATCTATTTCCTGTGTTTCACCAGTACTAGTCTGCAGCTCTAGATTGTCTTGCTCTGGGCCATTCCCACGAAAATACAGTGTTTCCAGTGAGGTTCGAATTTGAGGTTACATTTTAGTCATATGACGGCGACAGCTGATCAGTTATTCCTGTTTCATAACTTCCTTCGTCTCACAGATACTAGGACAGATTTTTTAAGTGTTTTGCCCTTGGGAACTCTCGCAAAACCCATATCTCTCTCCTAGAGATCGAACCGGTGACTGGTGGACTATGGATCCTACGCCTAAACTAATTGGCCAAGCTGACACCCTTTGGCCAAGCTAGATATGGAACCATTTCAAATATTTGGGTATTAATTTTTCGGTTGGGGGGTCTTTCAAAAGCACATACGATTTATTGTATGGGCAGGCACTTAAAGCATTAAATAACCTTAAAGCTTATTTTATTAAATTTCCAGATATGTTAATATCACATAAACTAGATCTTTTCGATAAAATAATTGAACCAATTTTAAGTTATGATTGTTAAACATGGGCAGTAAATACTATATATAAACTAGAAAACATTCATTTACAGTTCTGTAAACACATTTTGGGAGTATGCTAACAAACTCAGAACATTTTTATCTGTGGTGAATTAGGCAGACTTCCGCTGAAAATAAAGTTTCTTGGTAGAGTAATTAAATTTTGGCTGAAGGTTATTAGGTGTAAAGACACAAAATATATCAAACATGTATATAACTTGATGTTAGATGATCTAGTAAAATATCCGGACAAAAAATCATGGGCAAAGTCTGTTAAAGGCATTCTTGAAAAATATGGTTTCAATGATGTATGGTTGAGCCAAAGGGTAGATAACGAGAATTATTTTTTAGCTATTTTTAAACAGAGAGTCCAGGATGTCTACCAACAAGAAAAGGAATGCCACATTAGAAGAAACTAACAGAGCAAGAACATACAAACTAATTACATCCTTCAATTTCCAACCCTACCTTGATTCATTAAAAGTACAAAAATTCAGAAATGCACTTACACGATTTAGAGTTTCAGCACACAGATTAGAAATAGAAGCAGGCCGATGGCATAAACCCGAGAAAATAGAATATGAAAATAGAAAATGTAAAAATTGTAAAGTACTAGGAGATGGGATGCACTTTTTATTAGAATGTGACTTATATACAAGAATAAGGAAAATATACATAAACAAGTATCACTGGAATCATCCAAGCATGTTAAAATTTATTGAATTAATGACTTGCAAAAATATGAAAGTTATTCAAAGTGTTGCAATTTATATACATAAATGTTTCGAATTAAGAAATGAATTAATGTACTCAAACACATGATTTTCTAGCAAGGGGTTGGTCACTACTGGCAATATGAGAAAGCAGAATGTGACAAGGTGCTTTTACCCCACTGCCAGATAAGCCCATGATTTTCAAGGACCTGAGTTGACTCTTTGCCTCACAATCCCGACATTTAAAGACCCTGAGAAAGAAGCCTTTTGAGGACACTGTGGGAAAAGGAGAAAATGCTGGTAACCGGCATTTTCTCCTTTTAGCACAATGTTTTCTACCCTTCCCAAACCAAATTTCAAATTTTTCAGTCACATTTATTTTGTCGTCTGCAAATACTTCCAATTTGGACCAGTCTAAAATTTTGTCGTTTGGTAAAGAGTTAAGGGGTATTTTGGAAGCAATAGAGGAAGGGGAGAAAATGTTGGTAACGGGCGTTTTCTCCATTTCCTACTATGTTTTGTACCCTTCCAAAGTTCAAGTTTGTTTGCCGTCTGCAAATAAACTTCAGTTTGGACAAGCCTAAAACTTTGTAATCAGATAAGGGGTTAAATGACATTGACTGTCGAAAATGAATTTTAAACTTTGTCACACAAAGCTTACTAACCTCCTTACTCCTTACATCTTACATTTTATTATCTAAATTTTCAAAACTTGCTATATTTCCAACTACCACTGCCCTGAAATACGAAATATGAAATTCTAGATATTTATTTGTTCTCATTTTCGAATATTAATTAACCTCCTGAATGCTAAATGATTAATGGATTATCCCAAATGTAAAATGTTTTCTTAATATTAAACATTACAAAAAAAAAAAAAAAAAAAATAGAAATGAAGAGTGGACAGTGTGGATCTAAGATCAGAATGCATATTCTGCGCAGTCTGATCTTGGCCTACACGGCCCACTAAAAGCGTCATAACTGGTATCTAGTACTGCAAGAGTTAACTGAAAACACAAAATAATGGTTTTGAGATATTTCATCACTTTATACATACCCTACTCCATATGGTTTACAATAATTTATTTTAAATTTGTAAACCTGTTAAATTTGTAAAAGTTGTAGACTTTCTTGAAAAGTTTCAGTATACTGTACTGCTGCACTAAATTTTGAACTTTTAACTTTTGAAAAGCTATAACGGAATACAAGTGGTAATATGCAGAATTATTATCCAAATTATATTACAGAAAAGGATGCATTGTGGAAAAAGGAGAGATCCCTCATTATGAGTGATTCCTCCTTTTCCTATAATGTATTCAAGAGCAATAGTTATGGATACATTTATGCTAGATTTTTTTCTAAAATAATTGTTTGTGTTGGGCTAAATTTGTTTGTTGATTTACTATAAATATAGCACGTTAGAATTAGGTAAGAAATGTAAAAAGGAAAAGGGTTTAACCCCTTTACCACACATTGCCGACTTTCAACGACCCCGAGGAAGAAATCTTTTGAGAGCATTGTGAGAAAAGGAGAATATGCTGATAATAGCATTTTCTCGTCTTCCCACAATGTTTCTTAGTTTCCTAGTCGAGCAACGAAAATTTGCTTCATTTTAGATACACTGACATTTTCGTCTACAAATGTTCGCAATTTGGATGGGTCAAAAGTTTTGTCATGTGGGAAAAGGGGTTAACAAACCACTTTCTGTATGTAAATGTCTTATTTGTAAATAATAGCCACACCAATTTATCTCTTCTTGTTATTTCGTTTCGAACAAGAGAGAAATAAGTGGATACTTTTATCTATGTAGTTATATAGCAATACAATAACTAGAATGAGTAGATATGACTGAGGAAAAAAAAAATTATGATGGTGATAGTGTTGGTAAAAGAAAAACGGTTGAAAACAGCAGTTCTTCTTTTACTAACACATACCCCTCTCAAAAATAATTTCTCTCAAAAATAATACCTATCAATAAACTGTTCTTTAAAACATTTATCGAAAATAACAATGGTTTTGAAAACATATTTGGAATTAACTATGCATACCCTTCTCTCGTACAACCTTAAAGTGAAAGGGAGGTAATCAGTAATCAACTAAAATTATTTTTCTTCAGAGTTACTTCTCTTTATCAAGTTTTTTCCCCCACCATTGACATCTAAAACTTTGTAAATATATATATTGTGTGGTGTGATAGGCAATATTGCCTTTTTTCCTTTATAAAGTTATTATTATTATTATTATATTTTCAAGTCAAGTAAATTTTATTTACAAAGTCGGGAACATATAACAAGAAACACACGCTCTGTTGAGCTTTTCACACCGACTTTACGTCATCAACTGAACCACAGGGGTCGACATCAAACCCACAACTCCTGTTTTCAATCCCGGCTGTGACCAACTGAGCTACTAGGCTCGGTATCAAACCCACAACCCCTAAATTTTCTAGCACCGCATATTACCGACTGATTTCATCACGACGACCATCATTTAACCTTGTTAGGTATGGGGTGGGGTAAAATAGGTGACATAGACAACGACAGAGAGTATGATGATGATCTGGTCAAAAAGTGACGATAAAAAAGGAGAAAAGGCAGACCACAGCAATAAATTCACCCACCTCGATGTTTAGTAATTCCAGACTTTATTTATTGATTAAATACTAGTAATCCATCATAAGTAAAATCAAACAATGTCTCATCTTAAATAAGAATTTTACACAAGAGACTAACACACTAAACAGTGAATACAAAACACGTCCAGATTACGCACGTGGAAAGTCTGCAAATTATGGTGGTTGAAGCGGGAAGGGGGGGGGGGGGAAAGGCTGACTAGGGATAATGTTTAACAAAGTAGGCCTGTGCAGGCTGATTTTGGCCTACAGTATTCCTTTCTGGTGACGTTTTAAGCCATCACATGATTCTTTTTGTTAACAACCAACTTAGATAGGTAGACTGGTCCTCGGACATGCAGAAAATTGACCAATAGCGATAAGTTTCGGCTCAGGTCAGCCTGCGCTGACTGCGCAGGCTGACAAACCTGGATCAATACGTTTCGCAGATGCATTAAACCCCCCCCCCCTTTGCCAGAGACGGCTTAATTATTGACGCAAACTTTTTTTTTAACAGTCGCTACGAAATTGTTTATCTAGTGCTCAATGAAGCATTTAATAAGTTGCAGAACTTTTTTCTCTATGATTTAGTTTAAATTTATTTATTTTACATCGATTGAGAAACAAGTTCTTGCAACTTATACTAATTTCTCTAGTTTCTGCTTCCTGGGAACTACACCAGTACTCGCACCGAATGTGTGAACGAATAAACGGTCCCGAAGTTGATAGCCACTCCCGGGTATCGAACTCAGGACCTTACGGTTACGAGGATAGTACTCTACCTCACAACTTCGAAAGCCACATTTTTTATGATTTGAAAGTGTATTAGATACTGTCCTTAAAGCTGACTTACATGAACGAGTCAAAGACCGGCTGGACACAGACGACACTTATCAAGCTTCTAGGGAAATTATCATGGTAAATGTACCAAGTGCTAGTTCACAGGACGTAGACAGAGGTCAGATTTAGGGCGAAGTTAAGGGTCGAATTCGGGGCCTATAATATACATTCACACGAGGGATAATTAAGACATAGATCTAGATCTATATAGAAGCTGTACCTTGGATAGAGTCCCCACAAACCAATCTTAACGCTATTCTTATCCAATTCTTAAGACTTTTTCCAAAATTTAAAGAAATGCAAGTTCTGAGTAGTTAAACCAAATGGTTGCGCCAATCAGATAATGTAGATCCAAGCTTAGACTGCACGTTCTATGCAGTCTAATCTTGATCTGTACTATCTGCAAAGGCGCTTTAAGTCCCACTCTGCATCATAAGGATTAAAAGGCTGGCAAAAGTTTTCGTTATCAGTAAAGCCGTGGTCACACCTTACGTAGTTGAACGTAGTGGGAAATGGCCATAGTTGGCCGTAGTTGAACGTCTTAAAAGTAGTTGAACGTAGTTACACTTACATAACCCTAGTTCAACGTAGTAATTAACGTAGTTTGAACTTATGATTTTTCCGTTGTAAGTTAATAATTTTTTAAACATGTTCAAAAATAAGTTACGGTTAATTACGATGTTGTGTCCCTACCGAGACCGTAGTGTGAACGTAGTTGACCTTAGTTAACCCACAGGTCTTTGAAGCTCTATTGGTCTATCACAGAACACTAAAATTTTCCTTGGTCGATCATAGAACACATATAGTACATTGGTGCATCGCCTGTATATCACGAAATATACTGAAATTTTCATTAACACCCTTTCTAGTCTTACTATATACGATACAGAGGGAATCCCCAATGTGCTATTTATAGTAACGGTGTCCGATAATGAAAATTTCGTTATCCCTTGATAGACCAATGGAGTTTCAGAGGGCTATGGTTTACCGTAATTAACCGTACTTAACCGTAGTGCGTGCTGTAGTTGACCGTAGTTTTGGAAACCATCTTTTCTTCCAAGGCAGCATGGCTGAATAAGTGATCAGCAGTTTCTGGCTCATCAACTTCCCACAGCACAACGACTAGCTTACCCGTGCTGAGCAGGCGCAGCCACAACTTTTTACCATAGCTTAACGAGGTTGACACTAACTAACAGTACTTGCGCGTACTTAGGACCATGGTAGTTTATATGTAGTGTAACATAGTTAGCCGTAGTTAGACTTAGTGATACCCTAGTTAATCCTAGCCACTTTACTCTCAGTTGTATGTAGTTGACCGTACTTAAACGTAGCTCAACCTCCTTAGACTTTTTATGTTTCCCCTTTATGCCAATTTTGAACCTACTTCGAACTTACTTCAACCTAATTGACCGTAGTATTACTACGGCAGACTGCGTTTGAAAACGGACAACCATAGCCAACTTTCGCGGACATGTAAAAATCGATATGGATTATAATAAATTTGACCTATGACTGTACAAGTACGACTTCTAACGACCCTGCGGTTGACTGTTTAGGATAAAATATGGAAACGGGCGCAATAACTTTTTACAAGTTATCTCCTACTTTTCAAAAAATAAAACAAAAACTTTTTCTACATCACTCAATCAGCGGATAAAGGTCACTGTGGAAGTTAATTTTTCAAGGAAAAAAAATAGAATAAAAGCTCAGCAAACATAGTGGGAAAAGGAGAAATTGCTCATTAGGAGCGAGTTCTCCTTTCCCAACAATAATTTTCAAAGTGGAAACAGCTTTACTTCCACAGCTTTAAATTTGCTGCCTTTGTTTGCTTGTTTCCTGTGTAAGGCTGTGTCAACAGTATTTTAATAATTTCACGGTGACAGTTCATAGATCTATTTTTTTTTTTTTTTTCTCTTTAAAAATACTACCCGAGGAAAGTGCTAATTGTTCAGCGTTCCAATAGTATTAGCATATGTGCCAAAAATACATAGGTGCACTTTTGATTCAATATCTATGACAAAACCACATGCGCAGTAGGATGCGCGCAAACATTTGTGATATCGTCCATAACGTGGTCTCCTTTCACGGCCCATACAGGTCTGTGGCAACAAGGTTTATCGTTTCCGTCATTAATATTACCTCATTTCATTTTTGACAAAGCAACGTTCGAACACATCTATGTAAAAGGAAAAAAAATGATCGGGCTGGAACCCAAGCTACCCCTACTACAACACCGACCGACCCCCCCCCCCCCCCCCCCCACTACCACCACCGTCAAAGGCGTGACGTCCATAACGCACAATACGCAATTACGTAATGTAGAAAAATTGGGAACAGGCAACATATTCTTTAATCACTTTACAGAGCAACTCCATAATAAAGTCTAAAACTGCTGTGAAAAAAAGAAAATTTCCCACCGATAGTAAAATCCCAAATAGTGCAATTTCATCCTATTTCTTCTCAATGGAAAATCTCACTTTACCGGACAGTGTAGATCAAGATCAGACTGCACAGAACGTGCAGTCCGATCTTGATTTACACTGCCCGCAAGAGCGCACTGCATCGCATTATCTTCCGCTAGCTGGCATTTTTCAAATACACATCTATCTGATTTGGACATTCTTGGGTACAAAACCGGACTACTTTTCAAATCGACAACCGTTACCTTGAATTTCAAAATAATATAAATCTTTACTCAATCAAAGCGCTAACTCACAGAAGGCAGAGGATTTCTTTTCATTCTCCGAATACATGATACTAATTGGTGTGTTCTATGATTTTTTTCCTCGTAAATTAATATATATCAAAACGGAAAGTTCTCCAGAGTACTCTTACGCTTGAGATTAGGGTACGAGTTCACCAGGGTCCGAGTTCTCCAGCAACGAGGTATATTACTGTATAAATGTGCAGATGGTGGAGAAGTGTTAAACCCGGCACGGTTTTTGTTTTATTTAAGCTTGAAAATCTTTTGTTACCTTAAATCTAAAAGACAACTAAAACATGATGTTTTTTTTTTTTTGAGAACATACAGTATCAAGTTGAACTGCTCTGTTTGAATATCACTGGCAGAACTATTTTGTTAGTGTACGAAACTGGTTTTGTTTACATGCGTATCCGGGCAAAACCTGTCGGAGGCAAAAATCTGACCTAGACAAAGACAGTAGGCGTCAAAAACCAGTATATACATGCACACGTGATGTGGGAACTATGATAGCGGGGTAAACCCGCTGCCAATAAAACGCTACCTGGTACGATTCATTCAGCTATGATCAGCTAGCATGTAACCTCTGCACCGGCCATTTATTAAAACAGCCCCTACAGGCTTGGGTAATAGCTTCGGTAAAGGCCCAGCCTGACACTTCTTGTTGATATCTGTGTGGAAAAACCTTGGACGAATCCTGGTTTCCCTAAAGTCTATATCTAGAAACTGTATTCAAAGATGTGCAGTAAAACAAGAGTATTTGTGAAAACTATTTTTCTCATTTGAAATAAATAAATTTTCAAGATATTTGGAGCGAAAAACTGGCTACATTTTTTCAATAGATGTATTGTTTATAGACATTTTCTCCATTAGTACTTTATTAGCGGTGAATTAATTTTCACCTGTATAGGAGATGGGTGATGCGTCACATTCGGCATACCTCGGGTGATGGGAGCCATCAAGTCCCTCGGCTGTAGCTGGTAGCTTGATATGCACCTACACGGCACATTTCATCGCCAGAAATACTCCGGTTTACCGTTCTGAAAATTGTAAGGCTCCTCGTAAAAAGGAAAACTTGAGTCTCAATTTTCTATCGAAATCTTTCTAAAGATATTTCAGCTGACAAACAGTTCGTACATTCATTTTTTAACGTGGTTAATCAATTGCGATTGAAGTTTTCACCGACAGATAGATAGATGTGAATAACTTCATCGAGGTTGTTTATGAAAGTGGCGCCACCATGTATAAGATCACGTGATTAGTATTTTAAATGGAAAAAACGACCGTTACACAGACGAGGTTAGATGTAGGTACGGAATCAGCCGAGTTGTGACGAGTGTGATGCGTCAGAGCCATTATCTTCCGCTAGTCGGCATTTTTCAAATACACATCTACCTGATTTGGGCATTCTGGGTACAGAACCGGACTACTTTTCAAAACGACAGCCGTTACTTTGAATTTCAAAATAAAATAAACCTTGACTCAATAAAACGCTACCTGGTACGATTCATTCAGCTATGATCAGCTAGCTTGTAACCTATGCGAAAAACGGGCTACATTTTTCCACAGATGTATTGTTTATAGCCATTTTCTACATTGCTACTTTCTTAGCGGCGTATTAATTTTCTCCTGTACAGGAGATGGTGATGCGTCATAGCAGACAGGTCGAATCTTCGTAGAATTTGACATGCGCAGACAACGGCGTTCAAAGCAGACAGATCGAATCTTCGAAGAATAAGACATGCGCAGACAACGTACTGCATCGCAGCCTTGGGGTCAAATAGCACACTCGAGTCGGAGGGCGTTATGATTCTGATTATCTGGTTACGCCCCTGACCACCACCGCCACTACAACACCGACTACTTCTCCCTCCCTTCCTCCTCCTCCTACTAATACTACTGCTACTACTACTACTACTATAACACCTAAAAGCAGCATAATCAATCTTACCTCAGATAATGATATTCTCTCTGCAGATATTTCTGCCTCTCAAGCTCCACATCAAACTTCGTATGATGCATTACAGAAACTCGACGTTTCATTTTCATAATCGGTGCTGGGCACTTTTCTCTGTATTTTCTTATTTTTCCTGCCTACGATTCCCACGATACTTTGATAATTATGTAAGTCATAAATTCATTGACATATCTGTGATTATTAGCCCAAAGTCACTTGCAGTCAAAGAAGATTCAACTTTCTAGATCCACATTAAAATTGGTACGCTTCACAGGGAAGTTAAAGTTCATTTAGAGTTGACTAACTGCTTTTAATTGGTGAGACAAGTAGAACCTAATGGTCAGTTCCAGTTTTAAGAATTAAACATTAAATTCGCCCTACTTTCAAAAGCGCAACAATACATTTTACACATCATCTGCTCCGCGGCACTTTTTACCCCATACATCTTTAAATCTCAAATATTTCTCACAACTCACTAGAATCAGTGGAAACAAAATGATATAGGGAGTCCAAATAGCCTATCCCATAGAATGATAAACGTTACTAAAGGTGCTTTTTGCGCACAGCGATCAAAATCTTATCTGCACAAAACGAACAGTCTGATCTTGGATCCTCATTACCGAAGAAAAAGGAGTGGTAAAAAATTGTCGCCAGAAACAAGGTGGTTGATTTCAACGTAAAATTAAATTCCTTATTCAATTTAACCCTTAGGTTGCTAAGCGCGACTCAAAGACCTTTTGCGGTTAGTGTGGATCAAGATCAGACTGCACAGAACGTGCAGTCTGATCTTGAATCTACACTGTCCGATGAGGAGATATCCCCCCCCCCCAAAAAAAAAAAAACTCTGAATCAGCAATATATGGATTTCTTCTATCGACTTGAGAGTTTCATTTTAGTTATACAGTTGGTTTAGGGTTAACTAATGGTCCTATCGAAAATGGTGATAAGTGCTTTAAACCGATTTTAACCAATATTTATACAAGGTTCACACTATTTGTTATTTATCTGCAAATGATAGCGGAATATCAGCCAGTATTACACAAATATCGACCTTTTTACGCCTATGATATAAGCTGATTTCTCACACATTACGGGAAAAGGAGAAATTGCTTGTACATGTACTTAGCATGCTTTTTTTTTTCAAATATTCTTACTTTTTTTTGTAAATTTTTCGTTCTAAAGATATCCAATCGTTTGGGTAGGTCTGAAATTATAGGCCGATTTACCTCATGTGTACTTTACGCTTCTTTTGAACTTGTGTGCACTGTAAGATTTATAGGAAAGCAAACAAGAAAGTAAGAGAGGAAGAAAGCACATTTCACATTTCGAAAATTTGATGTACCAAAACTATATAACTTCCAATTTAATGATGAAAGTTTAAAACTGACACTCGTAATGAAGCCGTATCACAAATGGAGTTACAGTGCAGCCAACAACTTACAAGTGTGTATTTATTACATATCTTACAGGTCATTGCCTTAACCCGTAGCTGCTAAGCGCAACTCACCGACCTTTTACGGACAGTGTAGATCAAGATCAGACTGCACAAAACGTGCAGTCTGATCTTTGATCTACACTGTCCGATAAGGTGATACTTGTTCACCAAAACATAAATTCGAAATTGCAATATTTAGGTTTTTACTATCGAATTGAAAATTTCATTTTAGTTAATTTACAGGTCAGTGCCATAATGTTTATAACGAATAAAAACAGTCTAAATAAATATTTTCATTTCTTTTGTCAAGCTGAAACCCTTATCTTTCGATAATTTCAATATTGCTTATTAATACATACATGTATTTACGTAAATATGACCGATCTGTATCGATATATGACCGGAACGACTTTTCAGGCGAATTCGTATCATTGTTCGCAGGTGGGTACATTAGGCGGATTGATTGATTGATTGTATGGTGTTTAACGCCGTTTTCAACATTATTTCAGTAAGATCGCGGCGGCCAGAGCACCTATCCATGCTTTACTGGAGTTTCTTTTACCAGTACTCCGCACAATACATGTATTCTTTCCAAGCCACTTGCTGCTTTCCCACATAACCAACGTCGAAACAATGGACATTCTGTCTCAATGACTATCATCAATCCTCGGAAAGAAATTGGCCAAGCCGGTGATCAAACCAGCGATCTCCTGTTCTCGTCCTGTACGCTACCGACTGAGCTACCGGGGCTCGGCCTATTAAGCAGAAATTCTATACGAAATAATCCGTGTGCTTTAAAAACTCTCAAGAGGAAAACTTTAGAAAACACAGTGAGAAAAAGAGAAAATACTGACAACCTGCATTTTCTTCTTTTCCCACAATGTTTTCTATCGTTTCAGAAACAAATCCAATCATTTGTGCCACATTTTAAAACTTTTTGTGCGCGACTGCTCTATTTCAGACGAGTCTAAAGTTTCCCCATCTGGTAAAGGGTTACCTCATTAAAGACTCGTCCAAATTGAAAGCATAAGCAGACGACAAAAACCCATCAGGTCACTCTATCTTTTGTTTACTTATTGTCTGATTTTGAAATTAATTTTCCTACCAACAACTAACACTTGGACCGACCACACAATAACAGATTGTCATCTTCACAATATTTTCCATACGTTTAATGGTATGAATTAAATTTAAATGCAACATAACACCTGCATTGTGTTTTTGGCCGCTATTGGGTCTTTAATCATCTAGTTGTAACCCGGAACACCACAGCAGATTAATATGACAGACACTGGTACATGTTCCGTCCAGAAAACTTGAAAGGGTACAGTAATAGAAAAGGAATAAGGGAGACAAATAATACCGAATACATCATGGAACAAAAGCACCGCGTGCGGGCGAGAACGCTCTGCTGCAGTTGCTTTTCACAAAAAATTCTGTCGAAAAAGGGGCATAACTGTGTCAAAATACTTCGATAGTTACCTGCCCTTGTGTTGGTGCCCCGTTTGATAGTGAGCGATTTGTCCAAGTTTGAGTGAGTAATAAGAGGTATTACAAAATGCCAAAGTTTTTGAAAATGTCAGTTTTCGCACGACGACACCGCCGGGGCTACAGTACCTCGAAGTTTTCTTCGAAAAACAGCCGAGCTAATAAAATCAGTTATTTCTCTTTGGCCACATGTGGAATAAAACGGGTTATTTCTCTTAGACTGTATATCTTTTATTAATAATTGTAGCGTAGACAGACAAGGATCCATTTCTGACAGACCAAAACTTTGTCAAAATATCTGAATGTATAGTCAATCTAGAGATCTTTTATGCCAATTTGCACAGAATTCAAACAAGTGGTTCTGCAGATTTCTTTGAAGAGATTTACGATATTTTTTCCCATCTTTGATGCCATGACAACCAGTTCTAGATTGAAGTAAATTCTTTGATTATAAGAATTCTGCAGAGGACCAGGGTAGAATAATTTCTATCAAGCTTGCTCAATCGATAGTTGATTGATTGTATGGTGTTAAACGCCCTTTTCAACATTGTTTCAGTTATATCACGGAGGCCAGTGCACCTAGGTTCTATTTAGTTTCTTTAGCCAATACTTTGCAGTATTCTTCCCAAACCTCTGTGAGAGAGGAGTAAGTCCTGTCGAAATGACTATCATCAATCCTTGGAAAGAAACTGGCCAAGCTAGGAATTCGAACCCCTTCTCAAGTCCTGTAAGCTACGGACTGCACTACCGGGGCTCAGCAAAGTTTCCTCAAGACCGACTCTATTGTTTTAGAGGTGTCTGAAATAAAATGGCATGTATTTGAATACGCATGTATGTTACCAAGTATTTACATGTTTTTCACCGATTATCAGAGATGCTGTTGCTCAGGGGTTGAGGCTGAAGATTTGAAATCGGCAAATCTAGATTCAATCAGCTGCTGTGCTGATTGGCTCTCGAGTCCTTTGGCAAGGCTAAGTACCGGTAAAACCAAGCAAGCAAAAGCAATACTTGAATAAGTGATTTGTTACCTTAGAAAACAAAATCTAAGATACTTACCATACCATTAAGCCTTTAATACCACACAATCCCGAGTTTTGAAGACACTGTGGGAGAAACCTTTTGAAAACATTGCGGGAAAAGGAGAAAATGCTGGTAACCAGAATTTCCTCCTTTTCCCACAATGTTTTTTACCCTATCAGAGAACTTGAATTCTTTTTTGTCAATTTTAAATTTTTTTGTCTGCAGATTAGTTGAATGTGGAAGAAGCTAAAACTTGTTGATTGAGAAGTTTAAACGAAGAATCCTGGGTTTTGCCACCATGAGGCAGAATGCTTTTTGAAATTTACTGAGAAAAGAAGAAAATGCTGTCAGCGAGTAATTTCTGCTTATGAAATAATTTTGTTGTTTTTTTTATCTTTCAGAAACAGATCCTGTCACTTGTCGCTTATTTAGATTGTCTACCAATGCTTACAATATGACCAACCATTCTGTTATCCATTATAGAGTTATATCTCTACTAAACTACAAAATTTTAAACATGCCCAAATTGAAAGCATTTCCAGACAACAAAAATAAATGAGACCCTAACTCTGAAATTTATTTTCGGAAGGGCAGAAAACATCGTGGGAAAAGAACAGAATTCAGGTCACAAGCATTTTCTTCTTATCCCACAATGTTTTCAAAAACTTTCTTGCTCAATGTCATTAAAACACAGGATTGTGTGGAAAGCAGCCAAATTCACTACTCAGAGTGTGAGTACACAAGAGGATCCATATCATTTCCTACATGTCTGATTTTTAGGCCACTTTAAACTCTAAAAAGTCTCTACTAACTATTTGTATTCATTTACCATAAATTGGACGACTACATTTTAGACCTGTCCACATTGGATGCATTGAAAGACAGCGCACGCAGTGAAGCTCCAATACTTAAATTTGTCTTTGAAAGGCTAGAAAACATTGTGGGAAACGGAGAAAATGCTGGATGACAGCATTTCCTCCTTTTCCAACGATGTTTTCAAAAGCCCATCAAAAGCCTTCCTTCCCAGGAAAGAAAACTCGGGATTGTTTCATAAAGGGTTATCTCACATCATACTTTTAGACCTTCCCAGATTGAAAGGAATTTCAGGTCAAAAATTTAGTAGTGTTCAATTAATGGAATTAGTAATTGAACGAGTGGAAAAATTGTTGGAAAAGGAGAAAATGCTGGTAATCAGCATTTTCTCCTTTTCCAAACATGTTTTCAAATGCCTTCCTCCTTAAGGATAGGGCACCCTAATGGGATACGTGTAACATCGCCGAAAAAAACATACGGATTCAGCTAAGATTCTGGTAATCCGTAATAATTCGGCCGATAGATGCTGCTTGCCCGAATAGATTACGGATTACCCGAGTCTTAGCCGAATCTGTACGATTTTGGTGATGAAAGGCGATGTTACACGAGTCCCATTAGGGAGCCCTATCCTTAAGGTCTTTAAAACCCAAGGTTGTTTGATAAAAGTTTAACCCAATAGCATATCAACCAAACAAACTAACAACTCTGAAAAACATCCTTTAAGATATAGATAATTATCAACTCAAACATTGTGGCAAAATGATATATTGCTTCTGATAGTATTAATAATCACAAAAATAAAGAAGAACACCACAATATTTCATTAAATATTCGCTTTAATGGTCTGAACAGTTTATTTCTTATCTTCATCAGCAAAAGCTTTAAGCATGTCTTCCCGTTTCTGTGCAATCCTTTCTTCACGACGTTTCCTGGCCTCCTTGTTTTTGTTTCTCTTCACTTCAGCCAAGTCGCTGTGAAAAAAGAAAATATACATGGTTTCATATACGATTTTAACCCTTTACTAATGAAATTTTTGGCTTGTACACATTTTTGGCATTTGCAGATGAAAATTTTAACCCTTAAAGTCCTTTCCACTACTATACATGTAGTCGCCTTTGCGGCCAGTGTTGATCAAGGTCAGGCTGCACAGAATGGGCAGCCTGATCGTTGATCTGCACTGTCCGCTTTGCTAAAACACTGTGGACAAAGGTAACCATGGAATTGCTATTATTTGGCTTGTATTTCTACGATGAAAATGTCCAAGAGGTTTATTCGGCGCTCTAAGGATTAATTTGACTCAGAGATGTAATTTGTCTTTGAGAGAGTGGAAAACATTGTAGGAATAAGACAGAAATGTCCAAAACCATGAATACTTAAAACAAAAAATCGGCTCTATAAATGCTCAGCATAACATTAGTTCTTTAACTGACATTATAACCCAAGACCAGACTGCACAAAATATGCCGTCTTAATTTAGATCAATTCCATCTGGTATTTTCACACAAAGTTGAAACCATATTCAACAGTTTAAGAAGAAATGATCCTGTTGCAATGATTTTTGTTGACCATTGAAAAAGAGTTTAACCTCACAAGGATTCAAATTGACAACACCTTAATTACAAGAAATGTCACATGCCGCCAAATAACGCACCCCCCCTTGTCAATGAATCGGGACGAACCCCTGTATGAGTATTGCAATCATGATGAAAATTGCAGGTGCAAAAGTTTCTTTGGTAAGAAAGCTTCTTTTGAAATTTATATCAAATTCAATGAAAACTGTAGGGTGGAGTTTAACGCCGTTTTGACATCCTAGGTCATACCACAGCAGTCAGTACACCTACACATGTGTTTCCTGGTTTTCTCACACCAGTACTGACAAAACTTTCTTTACAAGTCACTGACTACTTTTCTCACATGCATCAGAGGTGAGAGGCGAAAAATTGCAAGAAAGAAATTTTGCCTCAACCGGCTATCAAACAACTGTAGGAGATAAATTGCACCTAACAACTTGAACTGATGGACAAGTGATTCCACTATTGTGGGGGTATAACTAGCTATGAACCTTACCTGTGAGCTAACGGCACCTTAAGAATGCAGTGCTTCTGTATGTTTGTTCCTTTTTCATCAAAATTAATGATACTGTCCAATTTATCTCATTGGGGCTTTTCGACTAGACTACAGAAATTTAGACTTGTCCAAATAAAAAAAATCGGCAGACATCAAATATATAAATTGTTCAAAAATGATGAAATCTGCTTTTGTACGGCTAGAAAACATCATGGGTAAATAGGAAAATGCTTGTAAAGGATAAAAAACATAGTGGGAAAAAGAGAAAATGCTGATGACCAGCAATTTTCTCCTTTTCTCACAATGTTTTCTAAAGCCTTCTTCTCTACAGTTGTAAATCACGAAAATGTTTAGTACAGATTTTAAAACTCACTTCAACATCTTGGTTCTGCTTCTCTCAGCCTTCTTCTTATGGATGTGCTCCATCAACACTCTCTTGTTTTTGAAACCATTACCTTTGCTCTTCATGTACAACTCATGGTACCTTGATGTGGGACAAATAATACATTTATTTATGTATCAAACTTTTGAAAAGGGCTTGCTATTAGTTGATTTTAAGAGCCTGTCAATATCTTGTCACTGACACTGATTATGTCCTACAATCACTTCCTTTGCTTTTCATGTACAAGGAGTCGAAAAATAAAGAGCCATGCTCTGGCAAAAGGGGGCTTAACTCTTTACCAAACGACAAAATTTTAGACTTGTCCAAATTGAAAGCATTTGCAGACGACAAAATAAATGTGACTCAAAAATTGAAACTTGACTTTAGAAGAGTAGAAAACATTGTGGGAAAAGGAGAAAATGCTGGTTGCCAGCATTTTCTCCTTTTTCCACAATGTTTTCGGAAGGCTTCTTCATCTGGGTCTTAAAAACCAGAGATTGTTTGGTAAAGGGTTAACTCTTTACCAAAAAATCCCAAGTTTTAACCACCCTGCGACAGATGATTTTGGAAAACTTTGTGGGAAATGGAGAAAATGCTGGTCTCCTTTTCCCACAATGTTTTTTATAGTATCAAACAAAAATCTCACCATTTTAGTAAAAATTAATCTGTCACCCGCAAAGGCTTTCAAATTGGACTAGTCTAAAATTTTCTTGTTTGGTAAAGGGTAAATGCGCAGGCTGACCTGGATCGATATTTTTTGCTTATGCATAAACTTGCCTTTTAACGGGGCAGGCCTCAAATATTCGATAATTTCAGTTATCAATCTTTTGTAGGGGGCCGGTCATAAGTTGACTTTTAGGGCCAGTAAGTATGTAACATCAACACTCTCTTGATAATCAACCCATTACATTTCCTCTCCATGTATGCTGACACCCTGCTAGAACTGTAATTAAAGTCGGGAGCTTTAAAGGATGACACCGGTATATACTGGGTTGATAAATATAATGCTTCCCCATCTCAATCCACCTCTCTGCATTCCATTAGCAGACTTATCCCTTAATTATAGCACAAGTTCAATATCACTGTTTAACAATGTACATATCTACATCAAGGTTGTCAGTATCTGTCTTATGTAACATTGTGTATGTTTGTAGTCATAGAAAAACATCTTTAATTCATTTTAATTAAATGCATGACAAAACTTCCAAGTTCTCTGATGCTCCAGCATAATCGGCGATTAATAAAAATACAAAGCAAAATCTGCTGATAATTCAAATAGGCTCTCAATGCATGTGCTAAAGGTTTTTAATATGATAAATATTGTTTTCTGACATAATTTCAACTGCTTGGGAATCAGTAGATTTATTTTGTACTTTCAGTAGGCGCCAAGTGTTCCATGAGCACATTTATTTTGTACTTTCAGTAGGCGCCAAGTGTTCCATGAGCACATTTATTTTGTACTTTCAGTAGGCACCAAGTGTTCCATGAGCACATTTATTTTGTACTTTCAGTAGGCGCCAAGTGTTCCATGAGCACATTTATTTTGTACTTTCAGTAGGCGCCAAGTGTTCCATGAGCACATTTTTTGCCACATTTAACTCTTTACCAAACAACAAAATTATAGACTGGTCCAAATTGAAAGCACTTGCAGATGACAAAATAAATGTGACTGAAACGTTGAAATTTGGTTTGGGAAGGGTAGAAAACATAGTGGTATAAGAAGAAAATGTTGGTTACCAGCATTTTCCCCTTTTCCCACAATGTTTTTTCAAAAGGCTTCTTTCTAAGGGTCGTTTAAAGTCGGGATTGTGTAGTAAAGAGTTAAGGAGTAGTTAAGGTTAAATACCATAAATGTCAATACACTAATAGTGGGTTTAACAAATCTTTCACTGTGCCAATTCCTTATTCAGATTATAATTTACTGATACCACACCCTAGATTCAACTCTATAAAAGTATAAAAAAGTTCTTTTCTTTCCACTAAGCTACTAACACTGCTTGGATGAAAAGCTAGAAATTTATCGCTAACAAAACCTTACAAGTGCTTGTCGATTTTCTTGGCATCTCTGTATCTCTTCAGTAGACGACGCAAAACCCTCATTCGTCTCATCCATAGAACTTTTTGAGGCATACGGGCATTGGCGGTACCTTTCCTCTTACCTGAATAAAGGATTGTAGGAATGAACTTAACTCTTCAATTTGTTATTGTACAGTCTGTCCAAGTGTTACTCGCTGACAGAAACTGATTTTATTGACATACATGTACTTGAAGGCCCAGTAGTGGCCAACAAAAACAATGCGGATGTTAAAATGCATTTAAATTTAAATCATTCCATTTCAAAATACAGAAACTATTGTAAAGATGAAAATCAAGGCTGCCAGTTCATCTGTCCATGGCTTTTCTGTGTTTGTTACACAAGAACAACACACATTGCTTTCTGTCAGACCTAAATTAAAAAATTGTTTGTTTGTCCTTTACCTACCCAGTATTTCAGTCTTGGGTAGGTAGATAGGGAAATTATTATATTATATTTTGCGTTCTGTAGAAAGCAGACAAATAAATTAAAGATTTTTAAAGATTTTAGCCTCAGTACTTGCTGCTTGCATAGCCTTTTATTTTGCATGTACTGTATCTGTTTTTCATTGAATGAGTATTTTAAATCATTTTTAACCTTGCTTTCCATGTCCCTGTTTATACATATTAAGCTAAAGGTTGTAGTTTAGCACTTTCGTGATGAGCACTAGTATTACTAACCAAATATCTGTAGCATGTGTATGTCTGACCTAACCACACCTCAGTAGAATAGATGTGTACCTTTATCCGTTACCAACAGCTTGTAGATGTACCCCAAGATCATAAATATTGGAACAAATGCAGTCATGAGCAAATAGTCTAGACCTAGACATGAAGTTTAATACAGCAATGACATTTGAACCGTACAAATGCTTGGTGCGGATGTTGAAATATTTGATCTTATTGTAGCATATGTTGAGTATGTTCCAAATCTTAATCATTGTGGTACTTCTTAAATTTGGCTTATATTTGGCTTCTGGGAACGTAATTTTTGTCTCATCTTTTGTTCATGATGTTTCCATAATACTTTGTGCTGCACCTTTGACAAAATGTTAAATACTGACAAGAAAACATTTGTCTTTATTATTACCTAAAAATAATCAGAAAAAAAAAAAAAAAACCATTCTCAGAGGCCAATTTAAGCATAGTAGCTGTTTTGCCTTGCTTGTAATTTCTGTTCTATTGTGAGAGTCCCAAGTCTCTAGAAAGTGGGAGGGGGTCAGAAAAATCTGTGAACTCACTTTTCAGTCTATTTGTTGGTGGGGAGGGATCAAATGATCATTTTTCTATCAGTTTGACCTGTCAGATATTCTTTGCTCTAAAGAAGGGGCCTTAAATCACCAAAACATTTGGTAAGAAAAGAAGAATGAATTCACAGATATTTAAATGAATTAAATCTCTAAGGATTGTCAGCAACAAGAACATTTTGATAGATTTTCTTTTTTTTATACAACCAACAGAAAAAGAATCAATTCTGCCATAAAACTTTGGATAAAATCTAAAATGTACCAATAAACTGACTAGAACTTGGGAAATCCACTTTCTCAGCAGCCATTGTGGAGAAAACGATTTCTAATTCGGTATACCTCAGTTGATCTGGATGTAGGTACGGATTCAGCCAAGTTGTGACGAGTGAACCCTATTATAGACGGGTTTTCGTGTTATTTTATGGAAATTGTAATCTTTCTGTCTGAAAATTCTCCCAGCACAGTCTACCATCTGTCTTGAGCGTATGAACGCTTGATTATGCGTATTAATGTGACAACAAAGCTTCGGGCAGATCAAGAGGAACGTCCATGTCTGGCATCGAACTACCGAGCTTGTTTGATAAAACCGGATTCCACGCAAACTACCGGATGTTTCGGCCGCAAACGATAAAAATATTTTTTCCTCATGAGAATGCAATATATTTTTTTGAGTCGGGGGGTAAATTGTGGGTCGGGCGGTCGAGGACAAACAAACAATATTTTACTTTCAGCCTCATCAACAGAATCAACACAGTGTTAAAGAGGTGAACAAGGAATGAATCCGGTCACATTCTCATTTGCTCACAATATTGTTTCCTTCTTTTCTCACAACAATGTTGAATCCAGTCACATTCTCATTTGCTCACAATGTTGTTTCCTTCTTTTCTCACAACAATATTGAATCCAGTCACATTCTCATTTGCTCACAATGTTGTTTCTTTCTTTTCTCACAACTCTGTTAGGGTCTTAAAATCACAATTGTGCGGTAATTGGTTGAAAAACAAAAGCACCACATCCAGGTGCCAGCGCTTGGTCTCAAGTGCTTGATTTTTCAGTGAAAATTCTAAGTAGAAAAAGGGACATAACTGTGTCAAAATACTTTGATAGGTCTCCCTTTTGATAGTAAACAACTTGTCCAAGTTTGAGGTGAATTTCTTCAATAATAACAAAGATATTACAAAGTGTCAAAGTTTTCGCACACGAGGACGCAGACAATGACGCCAGGGATACAGCAGTACCTCAACATTTTCTTTGAAAACTGCAATGCTGTAAATATACATTATCATAGACACTAAATAAAGAAAGACTGTAATATGACACTTACCATAGCCCATGTGACGACCCTTTCTGCGCGCAATTGTGTTTTTACGCACCCTAGCACGAGAATGTACAGCAACAGGTTTTCTGATGATCAGACCATCTTTAATCAGTTTGCGAACATTCTGTCCTGAAATGTTGAACAGAAGCATGGATATGAGGTTTGAACATCAACAATAATGAAGTTATGTTTCCCCAGTACAAATGGCATATAAAAATTACATTCAGACCTGAATCTATGCAAACCTCTTTGCTGGCCACTGGTATTTATCAGCCATATTGACTAAGAGTTCAATTGTTTAACTCTCAGAGTAAAGTATATTAACTTGACCTCTTTGGATAGCTAAAAATACAATCCAACGAAACTCAGATTTTAAACTTATAAGCTTAACTGAACAAGCAGACAGAATAGATCCAAGATCAGACTGCACTTTCTGTACAGATTTATCTACAAAATGGTAGTAAACATGGTCGGAAAAGAAGAAAAAAGCTTGTTACCAGCTATTTCTACTTTTTCGACAGTTTTTCGTAAGCCTCCAGCCTTAGCAGAGTAAAAACTCGGAAATGTTTGTAAGAGAAAGCTTTTTGTGGGAAAAGGAGAAAATGCTAGTAACCAGCATTTCTTTCCTTTTCCCACAGTGTTTTCCAACCTATCAGAGAACTTAAGCTCATTTGTACCAATTTTAAATTTGCCGTCTTCAGATGTTTTGAATTCAGTAGAATCTAAAATTTGTAAAGCAAGGTAACAGACTTTACACTGATCAGTAGATCTGAGATACTGCAGCCTAAGTGGCTAAAAGGACTTGTAGCCTGGAGGCCTTGGGTTCAAGCGTCCCTGGAAGCACTGTGTTTTTCGTGGGACTGTCCATGGACAAGATATTTCAGAGCCCTAGCCTAATACAGGTGAAACTAGGACATACATACAAAAGCTAGGTGCAAATTTGATGGACTCTGTCTTTGTGAGGGTACAAAATGAGTATGAGAAAAGGAGAACAAGAGGGTCATGATGGCCCTGTATCGCTCCACTGGCTAATACATATAATCCCTACATGACAAACATTACAATACTTGGCCAATTGGTTTTGAACATAAGACCCCTGAGACAGGACTAAAATGGGTAGCCCAAGTTCTTATGGTAAATAACAAGAAAATTCCTAAAGATTTCACTACATAAGCCTATGTAAAACTTCTGACCCCTGGGATGGGGTCAAATTCGACCCTAGGGCTATAATTTGGGTACTCTTGGTAGAGGCCCACTAGATAAACCCACATGCAAAGTTTGGTAACCCTAGGCCTTATGACTGAGTACAGGGAGATTTCTAAAGTTTTGTCTATATAAGCCCATATAAAAATTGTGACCCCTGGGGCGGGGCCAATTTTGACCCCAGGGCAAAAAGTTGGGAACTCTTGGTAGAGGCCCACTAGATAAAGCCACACGCAAAATATGGTAGCACTAGGCCTTATGGCTAGGTGCAGGGAGATTTCTAAAGTTTTCTTTATATAAGCCCATGTAAAACTTGTGACCCCCCCCCACCTCGTGGGGTCAAATTTGACCCCGGGGCTCTAAGTTGGGCACTCTTGGTAGAGGCCCACTAGATAAAGCAACATGCAAAATTTGGTAACCCTAGGCCTTATGGCTAGGTACAGGAAGATTTCTAAAGCTTTCTCTATGTAAGCCTATGTAAAACTTGTGACCCCCGGGGCAGGGTCAAATTTGACCCCAGGGCTATAATTTGAAGAAATTTGATAGAGGTCTACTAGATAAAGCTACATGCCAAATTGGGTAGCCCTAGGCCTTATAGTTTCAGACAAGAAGATTTTCAAAGATTTCCAATATTTTTAAGTTTTGTTGCCATGGCAACCAGAGTTTTTGAAGGAATTAAATTCTTTCAAGAAATTCAGAAGAGGACCATGGCAGGATCATTTCTGTGAAGTTTCATCAAAATTGGCTGGGTAGTTTCAGAGAAGAAGATGTTTAAAATAAAAGTTAACGTACGGACGGACAGACAGACGGACGCACGGACGGATGCACGACGGACAATGGGCCATGACATAAGCCTGCTGGCCTTCGGCCACTGGAGCTAAACTAGAGGCGCTTGAGCGCCTGTATCGCTCCACAGGCCTGATATTTCTATAATGGCGAAAGGAAGTTTTTAACAATTATCATTCAATCCTGCATTTTAGCTCACTGAAGAAACAATTTGGTAGACAACCACCATAGGAACTTACCTGCAAAACAACAATGAAATCCAATGAATAGTTTTAGAGAAGATTTTTTTCAAAGATTTTACTTTATACCATAAAAGGAAAATGAGTCTCCCATAAAAGCCATGTTTTTTGACAGATCTTTTTTTTTTTAAGGAATTCTGTAAACCTGTATCTAAGGAACATTCCTGCAAAATAATAATGCTATCCAAATAGCGGTTTGGGAGGAGAAGATTTTTAAAGGTTTTTTACTTTAGTTGCCATGGCAACCAGAATTCTTCATGGAACACAATTATTTGAAGGAATTTGAAAGAGGACCACCAAAGGAACATTCCTGTGAAATTTGGTAAAAATCCAGTCAATAGTTTCTGAGGAGAAGTTTTTTAAAGAAAAAGTTTACGGGAGCACGCACGGACGGACGGACGCATGATGGACACAACGCCATGACAATAGCTCGCTGGCCGAAGACAACCACCATAGGAACTTACCTGCAAAACAACAATGAAATCCAATGAATAGTTTTAGAGAAGAAATTTTTCAAAGATTTTACTTTATACCATAAAAGGAAAATGAGTCTCCCATAAAAGCCATGTTTTTTGACAGATCTTTTTTTTTTTTAAGGAATTCTGTAAACCTGTATCTAAGGAACATTCCTGCAAAATAATAATGCTATCCAAATAGCGGTTTGGGAGGAGAAGATTTTTAAAGGTTTTTTACTTTGGTTGCCACGGCAACCAGAATTCTTCATGGAACACAATTATTTGAAGGAATTTGAAAGAGGACCACCAAAGGAACATTCCTGTGAAATTTGGTAAAAATCCAGTCAATAGTTTCTGAGGAGAAGTTTTTTAAAGAAAAAGTTTACGGACGCACGCACGGACGGACGGACGGACGCACGACGGACACAATACCATGACAATAGCTCTCTGGCCTTTGGCCAGTGGAGCTAAAAACTGGATTCACAGGATTTCCTCCTTTTCCCAAAATGTTTTCACAAGCCTGTATTCTCAGAGTTGTCCAAACTCGAAACTGTGTCCTAAACTTCATGAAACAATAACTAGAGGCGCTTGAGCGCCTGTATCGCTCCACAGGCCTGATATTTCTATAATGGCGAAAGGAAGTTTTTAACAATTATCATTCAATCCTGCATTTTAGCTCACTGAAGAAACAATTTGGTAGACAACCACCATAGGAACTTACCTGCAAAACAACAATGAAATCCAATGAATAGTTTTAGAGAAGAAATTTTTCAAAGATTTTACTTTATACCATAAAAGGAAAATGAGTCTCCCATAAAAGCCATGTTTTTTGACAGATCTTTTTTTTTTTAAGGAATTCTGTAAACCTGTATCTAAGGAACATTCCTGCAAAATAATAATGCTATCCAAATAGCAGTTTGGGAGGAGAAGATTTTTAAAGGTTTTTTACTTTGGTTGCCATGGCAACCAGAATTCTTCATGGAACACAATTATTTGAAGGAATTTGAAAGAGGACCACCAAAGGAACATTCCTGTGAAATTTGGTAAAAATCCAGTCAATAGTGTCCGAGGAGAAGTTTTTTAAAGAAAAAGTTTACGGACGCACGCACGGACGAACGGACGGACGGACGGACGCACGCACGACGGACACAACGCCATGACAATAGCTCTCTGGCCTTCGGCCAGTGGAGCTAAAAATTAAAGTCTTACTGGAGTTTGCATTTGCAATTTCATTGGTTTCGTTAGGATCCAACCAGACCTTATTTTTGCCACACTTCAATACAGCAGCGGCCAGTCGCTTCTGCAACCTCAAAGTGCTGAAAAGAAATAAAAAATTATGCATCAATCTCCTTAACTCTTTACCAAACGACAAAATTTTGGACTAGTCCAAATTGAAAGCATTTGCAGACAACAAAATAAATGTGAATCAAAAATTGAAAATCAATTTTGGAAGGGTAGAAAACACTGTGGGAAAAGTAGAAAATGCTGGTAACCAGCAATTTCTCCTTTTCCCACAATGTTTTCAAAAGCTTTCTTTCTAAAGTCCGGATTGTGTGGCAAAGAGTTAAACCTTTAGCAAAAAAGTTCTGGTTTTGACAATCCTAAAGAGCACTTGAAAAAATTGTGTAGAAAATGCTTGTATCAAGCATTTTCTCCTTTATTCCACAATGTTTTTTAACTTTCTAAAAACATATTTCACCTCTTTAGTTAAATTTATTTTGTTGTCTGGCATAACATCCATGACTAGTGTATTGAAAATATATTATGAGTTATTTACCTTTCAGTATATTAGTGTGCAATATACAATTTGCGACACTGTCGCTCGCCGTTCACCTGTGCTATTAACCAGCATTTTCTCCTTTTCCCACGTTCTTTTCTACACTTTTAGTGACCAGTCTCACAACATGAGTCTCAAAGTGCTAGCTCTGGCCCAAGTAAAATAATAGCCAACAACTTTTTCTTGGAAAAAATAATAGACTAAGTTAGTGCGCCAAGTTGGTTAAAAAAAAAAAAGACATGCACATGTAACACTGAACAAACTTCATTTTTACTCATAGTTTAAAACTTTCATTCACATAATTATTGTTCTCCAATTAGCTGCTTAAAATCACAACCAGTAACATGATACGCATTGTGGAATATACCAGGTCATAATTTTCCCCATTGTGACCTGTCGATTAGGGGTGCAACGATACATCTGACTATCGATGGATCGCGATGGCGAGCGTGTTGATGCTACTGCATCGATTGTTACGTTGAAAATCGATAACTATCGCCGATAGTTACCTCAAATATCGATAGTTTCGATAGTTTCACTGACAAGAATGAGAGAGAAAATACTGCAATTCGGACGCCCTAAAAGTTCGGACACGTTTAATTATTTACAAAAATAATTTATTTTTTAATTCTTTCTCTGAACACTTCCAAAAGCAAGTTTTCCTAAATATTCGGACATTCCGTAATGTTAATTTCCCAAAATATTTGACGGGTAATTTTTTCGAATATGTTTTCAATAATGATCGGCTGCATAATATTCATTTCTGCATAGCAATGTTCATCGTTATGAAAACGAATCCTTCGTGAGCTGATTAACTCGGCGGTAATTTTAAGTCATGAAATTAGACCAAAATAATTGCAACACTAAAGGTGTTTTTGTTAAAAACTTCTCACCAAAGCGAAAAGTGTGGATTTAGATCAAAGATCAGACCAAACAGTCTGCCTACAGTCTAATCTTAATCTACACAGGCCGCCAAAACCATAACCATGCGTGTTGTCCCTCCATAAGCAATAAATAAATCTACTATGAAAAATGAATACTAAACCTCGTTCTTTCTTTTCTTTATTTATCAGTAATCCATTTCGAATGCATTCCTGTTATTTCGGCTGCAAGGAATTAGATTAATTTTTAGAAAACAGTCGCACTTTTTTATGCTGACTACACAAAACGTGACACGACCGGCGTGTTCTTGAAACACCTATATTACTAAATGCATAAAGGCTTTATCAGCTGGTGTACATGTAAATCGTCCATGAAATAGGCTTATTGCATGGTCACTTTGAATAGATTGGAGGTCGACCTGCAGCCAGATATGTTTCTTGGAGCAGACCAATTTACAGTGTGTAAATTAAACAGGTGCGTTACAACTCAGTCGCTTCGAATGATTTGCGTGTTACGTCATACCCCTTATCCAAATATTTCTGCAAACATTTGTGTACCCACGACAGGCTGACAGGCATCTTGTAGACAGATGGCTTGTAATATAGATCTACATTATGGTCGTTCTGATTTACTCTGCTGATGGCAAGATGGTGATTTTCAAAGCGTTGGCGGATGGTGTAGATAGACATCAGACTAAACAGAACATGCTGTCTGATCTTGGATCTATACCATCCCACTTCTGTGCTATGACTTAACTCGTATTAGAAAGCTATTTCTTTCTCGGGCTAAAAAAGGGTAAGATAATGTTTAAAAGTGTTCCCACTCGCGCAAATTATTGCGTAAATCACGTTATAGAATTGAAATTCACGTAACAAATTCTGGTTACACCCGAGACTTCGCGTAAGAAAATGCATGGACAAAAAAGGCCATTATACGCTTTTCTTGTGAAAAATGATAGGTTTTGAAGTTACTTGTTACCCTCATTGACAATCTTTTTGTCAAATCATGTGGAAATACCTAGCCAGAAATTAACAGACATGAAAAACTGATCGGAGTAAAAAACACGGAAACCTATAACACAACAAAATGTCTCTTTGACATTGTCCGATCAGAGTCACTTCAGATCGTCTTTTCAGCTTTTTAATAACTATAAGCAGTAAATTTATACAAGTATCTTAATATAACACACTTTTTGGATACACATACAACAAGGTAAAACCTATTATTTCGACTACCCCCCTTTTTTCAGAATGATAATTTCCTAAAGATTTGGAGACTAAACAAAAATCATTATTTTTTCTGTCTGAATATATTGGCCAATTATGGGTAAAATTAGATAAATTCTATCAACTCAAAAAAAACATAAGGGCTCACATTTAACCCATTACCGTTCAATAACGCCTTTTGACGCCCCTATCTCATTTGAACAAGACCGCCTTTTGACGCCCCTACCTTATCTGAACAATCACGCTTTTCGACGCCCCTATCGTATCTGATCGATAACGCTTTTTGACGCCTCCGACGTTCAATAGCAAAATACTCGGTTGTTTTAAAGGCCAGAATTTCATTGAATGCATGAACAATAAGTATAATTTATTATCTTTTAAAGGAATTGAAAAAAAGATACACTTTGTTCTTGAAAAAAAATAGTAATTTACGAAAGAAGTGAGCAGGGGTTAAAATTGTAAACGCACGCTTACCGTGGACGCTTGGCTAAGATTTTCATCTGAATCCACGAGATCTTTTTCAAAAATCAGCATTGCTTTCAAATAAAATCCTTCTTTTGTTTTTCACAAGTAATATTCCTCATTAACTGTTGGTAATTTAATCCATTTGCGACTCGATATGCTAGCAGAATGCAGTCAAATAAAATTGTGTCACCAGCCATTATGGCAGCAAAAACACGAATCAAAGTACTTAGACTACTACATAACCGAAGTCTTTTAGCCAACTGAGAGAAATTAATCGACCGTGATCAGACTGCGTATTACGCTTAGAACATGTCTTGCTCTCACGACCTTTTTTAAATCGGAACTAATTTTACCCTTTCCCAAACAATCACTTGTTTTTGCGACGAAAATGAAAACATCGTGAGAAAGAGCTAACTAAACTGCTTGTTACAAGCAATTTCTCGTTTTTCCATATATTCTACCCCTTGAGATACCTATTTTTCAATTAACGGTCACTGTAAAATATCATCAATAAGGTCTTTCAATTTGGATCAGTCTAAAATTTTGTAGCAATTGGTTTGTAAGCAATTCAAGGCCAAGGAAACAGAAAGCAAGCGAACTTTGCCGTGATTGTATTGTTGGACGCTTCGTAATTTTCTTGTTTTTGATACAAAAATAAAGGGCTTCTGCATGAACGCAGTCAAATCAGTATGTCGTTGTTTCGATAAGTTTTTATGGCCGTATTGTTTGCGGATTTTCAGAAGCTTGCATTCCCCTTTTTTCCCAAATTTAAATCCAGGCTCCCTGGTGTGATTACGTAATTACAGATTACAATTAAAGTCATATCGGCCAACAAACGGTGCTGCAAAGAACACGTGCCATAGCGCATGGTAATATACGATGCACACCCTTCATACAAAGAAAAAGATGTTGGGAAAAAAAGGTCTGACGAAGCCTAAGAAAGAGAAAGAAACCGATCTTCGCCGTGATTGCATCGTTGGCCGCTGAGTAAAAGTAAAAATTTACGTCCTTTTCCGTCAGTGTTTTCTACCCTCCCTTATCCAATTAAATTCCATCAACTGGGCAACATTTGTTGTCCGCTTGTGTTTTCAATTTGGTCTGTCTTATTCACGGAAAGTCATAAAAGATGATCTACGGTCCCTATGTAGAAAGACTATATTAAGTTCGGAATATAAAAAATATATTAAAAAAGTGACTTTGATAAGCTATTTACAGGCAAACGCTCGTCCACTTTGTGTTTTTTGTATTTAGATTTAATACCAGTCAATGCCGCGGCCCTCGCGACATTAAGAAAGTCGAGAAAAGCAAAGAGAGAAACAAGGGAGCAGATCTACCTATGATTTTTCTACATTTCCCACAATGTTTCCAACCCTATTTGGATACAATTTCGTCGTCATTATAGAATCTTTTAGTTTTCTGAAACTTCTTTGAATTCGGCCAACACGAAATATTAGTCGTATTACAAGAAGTTATGAGAAGGAAAATTAACGTATAGAAACTCTCCGTAAACCATGGCACCAAGCAATCTATTACATAGTTATGTATCCGTAACAACCACTTTTTTTGATAACCCAGCTATATATGAGGTAAACTGGTCCTTGGATATACTGAAAATTGACCGATAGAGAACGTTTTGGCTCTGATCAGCCCCTGCATGCCCCACAGGCTGACCTGGGTCGATAAATTTCACAGATGCGTTAAGCCCCCTTTTCAAAGAGCATGACTCATATACATGTATAATGAGTGAATTATTTCTTCGCAAATAATATTTTCAAAATCAATATTAGCGATAAGAAAAGAAACATTGTGTAGGACGGAGAAGATGCCTATAATTAACATTTTATTTTCTTCTTACATTCTTTAACCTTTCTTTTTCGGGGCATTAAAATTGCACTTAATAGGGTTTGGTTAGATTTAAGAATGGTTTTATAATATCGTAAACATTTTCGAAACATAAAGCAGACATTCAATTGTTCGTTCTTGGAAATTAAATGAAAGGGATTATGCATGAACGTAGTACAATCAGTATGTCGTTGTTTTGATAAGATTTTATTGCCCTGTATGTTTGATGATTATCAGAAGCGTTCGATCCCTTTGTTTTCGAAATTCAAATGACCAGGCTCCCTGGTGTGATTACGTAATTATAGATATGATATATAGGCATATCGGCCGACAGTTTGGTGTTGCAAAAAACACGTGCCATAACGCACGCGATTGGTCAGTTTATAGTCCAATTAAAATGAAATTGTTTAATTGACAAAAATTAATTGACCAATCAAAGAAAATAGCAACTTAATCCTAATCCCGTAATTTAAGTTTTCTTTCAGTTCGTTTGAGAACACTCGCTGCGAAGCATCTACTTCTATCTAATTGCGACAGCTAAATTAAAAAATGTCTGACTCTGATTCTGATAACTCAGTGTTCGAGTTTGACTGCGACACAGACATATCAGAATTTTCGGGATTTTCTGCGTCTGACCCCGATTCTTCCGACTCCGAGGTCGAGGATGCTCCCGATCTTCAATGGCAGGACGAGCTTACACCACCGATGGTGTGTTTTAATATTCTTATTTTGCATATTTACTCAATTTCACTTTGGGAAAAACTCAAAATAATGGCTGGACTACCAGAACATTGTAACTTTGATTATTCAAGGCGTAGTTACGATGTTTTGGAAGCCAACCAAAAATTATTTTTTTCTTTTGTATTTGATGAAGCAAACCACGCATTTCAAAACAATAAAAATCATCACTTTTCATAAATGATGTTCTATTATGGCATTAAGTATAATTTCTTACAGGAAAACACATGGATCGAAAACATCGGACGCGATATCATGTAAACTCAAAATAGATTTGGGCGAATTAGACTTTCGAAAAAATCGCATTTTCTTGGACAACATTTTGCAACGCAAACGATAAGATCTGAACATGCCGAATCTTTATGTTGTCATTGACGATCGAGTTTAACTCTTCTAGAAATGTTTTCTACCCAAATGATAAAGAATATTCATGCTGTTTTGTTACAACTTAAACACTCGCATAAACAATAAAGATAAATTTTAAATCAGAATAAATCTCCGTGAAAAAACTGAAGGGAAAACGACGATTTACTTCGCTACGTCGAATACAACAAAAAAGAGGGGTTATTTTTGCCGAGTTTTGATACCCTGAGAAAGAAGCCTTTGGAAAACATTGTGGGAAAAGGAGAAAATCCTGGTAACCAGCATTTTCTCCTTTTCCCACAATGTTTTCTACTTTTAACAAAACAAATGCTTTCCATTTGGACAAGCCAAAATATTGACGTTTGGTAATGAGTTAATTTTGCAGTGATCTAAAGTAATTGAAAACCATGGTAAGAAAAGGAGTATAGATCTACAGGCGGATTTCCTTTTCCACCATGTTTTCTAACACTCTTACTCTATTCTAAGCACTAATGGCTGTGTATTACTTGGGAAGATAATGATTTGAAAAAAAAATAACAAAAAGGACTACTTTTGCACATCAAATTTAATCATTATCATTGATGGGTGAACAGAAAACTGTTGATAGATACAACAGTTTTCTCATCACATTTTCTGTTCAATCGCCAAGGGCTAAAATGATCCTAAGATATTACTTTAGGAAAACAATGCTGGAAAGAAGAAAGTCTGTTACAAGCAATGTCTTCTTTCCCCACAATGTTTTGAAATGTTATCTACTCTACAATATACTTGCATTAGACTGCAACCTCAGTCAATTCTGACCATTCTATAATTTTGACATCTTGTCAAGAGTTAACCCTTTACCACACAATCCCTGCTTTTGACGACCTTGAGAAAGAAGCCTTTAGAAAACATTGTGGGAAAAGGAGAAAATGCTGGTAACCAGCATTTTCTCCTTTTCTGACAATGTTTTCTACCCTTCACAAAACAAATGTCAAATTTTCAGTCACTTTTATTTTGTCGTCTGCAAATGCTTTGAATTTGGTCCAGTCCAAATTTTTTTTTGTTTGGTAATGAGTTAATTATTGAAAAATGTCATTTTTGATTTAAATTTTGATGATCTTTAGCCAAATAAAATAAAAGTTGAAGAAAACCTTCGAAAAAATGCGGGAAGAACAGAAATTGCTGATCGTAAGCACATCCTCCTTTTCCCACGTTGTTCTGTACCTGTCAAAGACAAGTCACACATTTTGAACCGTTTTTTTTTTTCTTTTCTTTTGCATATTCCAATTTTGTGAGGTTTGAATCTTCCTGTTTACAAAAACTTGAATCTAAAGCATGAAAAATGGAAATTGTTACAGGAAAAGAATATTTGTGAACATGAAGAAAAAAAATACTTACTTTTACACGCATTTTTTTCTCAAACAATAATTAATTTCTGCAAAATAATTATATCATAAGAAAGAGCAATCAATTCTCTGAAAACTTTTTATATACCAAAAATGTGTCAAATTATTATTTCAGGGCTTTTTTATCACTTTTTTAGGACTGGTGAAAAATTTTCAGTACAAATTGATAAAATCCAATATTGCCTGTTCAAACAAGGCCATAAAAGGGCATTCCCTGTAACTGGTATAGGTTATTGATTTTTCCTTATCAGGTTTCTGTACATTGCTGTATTATCTCTACCTCTCTGAGTGGTAATGAGTTAAAAGGTGATTTCTTTAAAAGTTTAAAGTTGCTTTATAATTACTTTTTATTAGGTGTGTTTATGAACCATCAGCATTTGTCAGTATTTTGTGCTTTGCATGCTGTTGTATATCAATCAGACTTAAAAGTTGACTTCTTCAGAAGTTCAGAGTAATTAGGCATGTTAAATTGTTTGTGAGCCATCTGCATTTAGAAAAAAATGTTATTGAAATTTATTGAGCATCTTGCATTTAACTCTATATTCCCCATTATTTGCTATTCAAAACTATACTCAGGTAGAATTTAAACTACTCGGAGAAAGTATTAGTCTAAAACATGGATTCAAGATGCAATTTGGTGAAATTCATCTCTTGCAATTCATCCAATTGTATTGCAATAGTATTGCAACAGTAACAGGCAATATCAATACTATTGCAATAGTATTTTTTCCAATGTCAATACTATCGCAATAGTAGATTTTGGCCTCAATAGTCAACCCTACTGTCGATTACCTAAGGTTGCATCTGCCTAGGTGTTAAACAAGCGATTACCACACATTTCCAGTGCAAATTAACATGTGATCCAGCCAAGTAAAGGAAATTTCACCTGACGTTTTTGGAAATAAATTAACAATTTTTATCAATAACTGGAGAATTAATCTACTGCTGAATTAATTAATCGACAGTTGTCGATAAATTCGATTGGCAGAGCGAACACTGGCCTCACAATATGAGTAGTATTTGTCATCTGTAAATGCTTTCAATTTGGCTGAGTCTAAACTTATGTACAGTGTTCTGCCAAGGATTTTAAAAAGTAGAGACAAATGTCTCACTCATCCAGAAAAGTTCGAGACATTTTTAAAAAATTGGGGACAAAATTTAATATGCATTAAAATGATTTAAAAATAAGAAATTGAAATTAGTTCCTCAGTACCCATACTTGTTCATTGCTATGTTCTCTTTCACAAGCCAAAATGTGGATTTAAATGCAACTAACACGGTTTATTATTTCTCATTGAGACTTTCCCTACCGTACAGTTTTCTTAAAATCCCCCCGAAAAGATTCAGCCATGACGGCTGATCTATGATAGACGTTCTCTGCGCGTCGGACATAAGAGTAGTAGTTCTGAAGTTACATTTTTTTATCAGTAAATGCGTACTTTTTGGGGCTTTTTTAAACACATTTTACAACCCATTAAGTTGCGGTCGCGATCATATTCCAACGAAGACTATTCTTTTAAATACTAAGAACTGTCGTACAAGTACTTTTTACTTTCATCCGACGATGTTGATTGAGTGGGAGGGGTACTGGGCATCAGGGGTCCATTTCAACAAACTGCGTAGATTTACGCCAATTTTTTTGGGATTGAATAAACACACGTAGGATCCCTACTTTACCCAAACATATGTAGTGGCGTAATGTTATCCAAATTCTTAATCAAATCATAAAGTTACGTAGTTCAGTGAAACTTGTTTTCAGACAATGCTTACTTACAAAAACTGCGTACGCAAATTTCATGCGTATGCAGTTTAGTGAAATGTGCCCCAGAACATTATCGGACTTTAAGCTCTGATTGTTGGTATGCTTTGGCTGACCATAGAAGCTTAGTATAATACCTGGCTTTTTCGCCATGGCGACGAAACCATTTTCCGACTGAGATTGCAGAAGATACTATGTCATGACAGTAAAGTACACGATGAATACTTGGTTGATGTTTTCGGTCTGCGTCCAATCAAATTTCATTTTACATATACACACCTTCGGCGCCCATAAAAAACACTAAACTGTAATAGTTACGCGGCTTATTCCGCGATTTATGATATGCGACAGAAATTGCCTTTTACTGATTTTTTTCTGCGACATTTTGAATTTTTTTGCGAGAAAATCGCAAATACGCGGCCTCGGCAGAACACTGGATGTAGTGTGGTAAAGGGTTAATAAAAAAATACACTAGTGTTGTATTGTATGGCCATCTTCAACAAAATTTCATCTACATTGCAGCACCCAGCCCCCTTTTTTATCCCCCATGCTTTCCTGAGTTTCTTATACCAGTATTCCACACAATATTCTTTCCAAGCCACTGGCTGCTTTCCCACAACCATCGTTGAACCAATTATCAGTGGTGAGAGAGGAATGAATCCTGTCGCAATGAATATCATCAATCCTTGGAAAGAAATTGGCCGAGCCAGGGATTTAATCAGCAACCCCGTTCTCGAGTCCTGTACCCTACAGATACTCCCGATTCAGGGTCTAGCTCCGATGTTATTTTTGTGATTGTTTCTCCGCTAGACTCCCGCAGCAGCCTTCTTTAAAAGTATCTGGAATGAATACGATTTTACCGGCATCTTTTCAAACGGCTCTATGCGACAAAATTTCCAATGACAGCTAATAAAATGGGCATGGATTGTTAGATAAATGATTAATCTTTCTTATCACACAAGCTGTGCTGCAAAGTACCAATTAAATCAATGCAAATTTACCTTTTTTCCCAAACGTAAATAAATCCAGTAAAATTTGTAAACAACTTACATGGCGACTTCCGTTAAACAGACATGCGCACTCAACGGAATTTGAATTTTGTACAGTCTGGTTCTCTAACCCTAACAACCATTTTCGTATAAGGTCAGGGTTCCCGCTGGGCTTCGCATTTAGCGCCATTTGCGATAAATCTTTAAATGTGGCGCAAGAAAACGCTGATTGGCGAAAATGACTGGCGCCGGTATATCGGGGTGACGTACATTTTGATACTGGTCCCATTTACTGCAATGCATGGATGCATGACAACCAATCTATCGATTTAAGTTGAAATAAATCAGCTGGAATAATCTACGGCATCGACGTAATCCAAATTACTTAACAAATCGATGTCATTTACACCTGACTATCCGAGTATACATACACTTCCGATAACATTACAAACTGTCAGCTAGACAAAATTTGTCAATTAACTTAAGAAAACTTTAAGAAAGTGAAAGCACGAAGACCAGTGACCCATGTAAATCGTGAATGTTACTAAATGTCCAAATGAACCATGATCGCAGTTAAAATCGATAAATTTCGTATAAATAAGCGGGTTTCCAAAATGGCGACCTTACCGCAGTCGGCTCTGACTAAAACCCGGACGGTAATGTAATCATCGTCCACGGAATAGTCTGTGTCGTTTTTCCTCCATTAATAGCCCACCTTTCGGAAAATTTGTTTGGTTTTTAACATTTTAATTTCTGTATGTTTCAAATTGTAAATAGTCCCCTCTTGAAAATAGTGTTACAGATGAAGAAACTGCTCTAAAGGAGTAATTTCTACTTTTGTAACAATGTTTTCACATACTGACTTCGTTGTTGTTTGGTTTGTACCATTAAACTTCTATTTGTTTCCAAAAGGTCTCTTTTTAGAACTTTGTTAAAAAAGAAGAAATTGCTATCAGTGACCATTTTTTTTTTTTACTTTTGTCAGTGGTTTTACAGACACTGATGATAGATCTACTTAAACTTAATAAATGTTAATTTTTCGTTGTTAACAAAAATATTTTTTGAACTATTTTCATGCAATAAACAAAGATAAGGGACATTTAATCTGATAAAAACAAATGTTTTCTTGTTTATTTCATTGATCTTGACACAACCACAAGATGATAATTTATTGACCAATTTTTTATTATGCCGGACCCCCTGTACTTTCATTTTAAAATTGGTACCAACTGGCTCCAATCATTTCAATCTGGCGCAAACTTTTCTCATTTGGCAAAGTGATGGCGCAAGGAAAAAAATAGCCAGAGGGAACCCTGAAGGTGCCTTTGTCAACAGTGGAATTCCCAAATGAACAGTCCTGTAGCGTGTCAGAGATACTGCGATTTCTGCCGAGACATGCGCATTGATGATATCACCATGTTTTGATTTCTGGTGAAGTAGGTCAACGGTTATTTACGTTGAAAAGTACAGACTTGCACGAAGGTAAGATTTAGATATTAACTAACATCAGTTTTTTTGTAAAGATTAATCATTTGTAAAATCGTATTCATTCCAGATACTTTTAAGGAAGGCTGCTGCAGGAGTCTAGCGGAGAAACAATCACAAAAATAACATCGGAGCTAGACCCCGAATCGGGAGTACCCTCAATAGCAACCACCACCCTTTTTCTGAAAGGAGTCTAATCTGTAACTAGAGGCGCTTGAGCGCCTGTATCGCTCCACAGGCCTGATATTTCTATAATGGCGAAAGGAAGTTTTTAACAATTATCATTCAATCCTGCATTTTAGCTCACTGAAGAAACAATTTGGTAGACAACCACCATAGGAACTTACCTGCAAAACAACAATGAAATCCAATGAATAGTTTTAGATAAGAAATTTTTCAAAGATTTTACTTTATACCATAAAAGGAAAATGAGTCTCCCATAAAAGCCATGTTTTTTGACAGATCTTTTTTTTTTTTTAAGGAATTCTGTAAACCTGTATCTAAGGAACATTCCTGCAAAATAATAATGCTATCCAAATAGCGGTTTGGGAGGAGAAGATTTTTAAAGGTTTTTTACTTTGGTTGCCATGGCAACCAGAATTCTTCATGGAACACAATTATTTGAAGGAATTTGAAAGAGGACCACCAAAGGAACATTCCTGTGAAATTTGGTAAAAATCCAGTCAATAGTTTCTGAGGATAAGTTTTTTAAAGAAAAAGTTTACGGGCGCACGCACGGACGAACGGACAGACGGACAGACACAACGCCATGACAATAGCTCGCTGGCCTTTGGCCAGTGGAGCTAAAAACTATACATTTTCTGAAAGATCTCATCAATACAAATCAGGAAATATATAGTTTATATAGGTTGTACTATTTCTTTACGTCAAAAATACCTTGACAAAAGGCAAAAAATCATGTTTCTGAAAACACAAATTTTAATTTTTCAGCAAAAAATGACCTCACTCTGTAACTATAAGAGTCTGCTTGATATGCAGTTAATGAAGTGTCCACATGGTGGGCAGAACATCAATGATTAATTATATACTCTACCTTAGCTGTTAGGTGATTTTATTGTGTCTTTTTCTGATGTTATATCTGTCGGACTGAACCCCATTTTGATATTGAAAAAGAGAAAAAGCACACTTTCTACAATATGTAAGGTTTTTGAGCTTAGTTAAAGTCATCTAGATGACATCTAATAGCTTGTAAATGATAAAATGATCTCCCATTCAGTTTTGAAAGGTTTATGCACCCAAAAAACACTGTATATGTTATATAAAGGAAATAACGTTACCCCACCCACCCATTTTACAATGGGGAAAATATAGGTTAATGCTATAGGAAAAATAGACTCATTTGAAAATGTATGAACCACAGATATGATTTAAAACATGACACTTATTTCTTGTCTATGTTTTCTCCTTTCTATTTCAGTACAGTGCATCCAAGATTATATATCAGGGGTGTGGAAATCTCAAAAATTTCTACTTGTCCACGGACAAGTAAATTAAACAAGTCCACTTGTCCGCCAGTGCGGCTTACTTGTCCAAAACGAAACAGTTTTAAATTGCATTCAACCACGCCTTGTTAAAAAGACGCTGTCTTGTTTGTCATACTCCTGGTCGCGGTACGTTTTATATTTACGTTTGGAGCCGCCGAATGCTTCCAAGGTCTCAGACTCCTCACATTCCGTTTGCTTCGAACATTGAACTATAAAAAAGACGATCCCTTTTCTCCGATTTTACGCATCAGTTGATCGCTATATTGCAAATTGTTTCGGTTTGAGACGGTTTCCGGCAGAGGAGATAATGCCTAAACCACGGCCCATTCGCACCGAAGCTGTACCATCAGATTAAAATATTCACATAGTTCTATACGACATTGTTGTAAAAGATCTTTGAATTGGAGCTAGAATGACAAAAATGACAAAAATGAAAATATTTTATTCCACAATGGTGATCTTGAAAGTATTCAGACGTTTTCCGAAGCAAGAAAATCAACGTGCAAAAACTGCCGCATATTATACCGAACGTGTCGTATCCGGTGAATGCAGAGGTACACCAAATGTGTATTTGGGGTTTCCAGAATTCAGGGATCATCTCAAGCTGCTGTTTAGCATTCGAAATGTCATTTTGTGCAAAGGGTTAACATCTTCATTTTACCGCTTAGTGTTTACAACAGATACATGTATTTGTTTCAAAATCTTCCCCTATTGTCCGCGGACAATTAAATTGAAAAAAGTCACTTGTCCGACGCCAAATTTTCCCAAGTCGGACGAGTCGGACCAAGGATTTCCGCACCCCTGTATATAACCAGTCTTGAGAGAAGGATTTATTGAATTAGAAAATGGAATTTTTGTAACATTGATTGGAATTCTGTCAATTTGGGAAGAGACATACACCTATTAATTTCAAGTGATAGTAGCTTTTTTTTAACCCTTTATCAGACAATCAGGATTTTCCACAACCCTAAAAAAAGGGTAGTAACCAGTATTTTCTGCTTTTCCCACAATGTTTTCTACCCTATCATAGACAAATTCTTTCATTTGAACCACATATAATTTGTAATCTGCAGATGCTTCCATTGTTTCAGTTGCTTACATATGAAATGATAAGCTATGCAGGAGGTTCTGACAAAATGTGTAGCCTCTGATCAGACTGCCTATGAACATGCTGATTGAGACTTACTCACTTAGTCTACAAATACAAAGTTGTACATTTTCAAATGCATACTTATGCATATTTACTTAGTAAAGTACCATAATTATAAATGTGTGGTTCTGTTAAAATGGGGGAAATGTTTGGAGATTTGACTTACTAAAGTTACTTGAATAAGGTGATATGGTTGCCAATAATTAAATAAGTAATAACATAATATTCCAGTTGATATTACAATATTACTAATTAATGCAAGGAAACCGATATATCTGACACAAGGTTTTGTGTGAGAACCCAAAATTATGAATAAGAAAACAATCATGCTGCGCAGTACTCATATGTTAGAGGAATACAAAACATGTAGATCCTGGTTACAAAACAGTACGTTGAATTTTGAGTACGAATCCCTGCTATAAAACGAATGCAATTTTAAGAATTTGATTCGTAAACCTAACCAAAATTTACTATGTACATATTCAATTAGTTGTAATTTATCAAACTGGACCGTTATATGAACATCTTGGGTGGAAATAGTGGTTTAATTTTGCCACAGAGCCTGTCGTCAAGGGTTATTTTGTAACTCTGTTTCACTTCCGGTGTCGATTTATCTCCCTTACCATGAAATATACCGAGTCAGAAAAATGCTTAAAAACAATTATCCACGCGCGATTTTTGTATTTCAAATCACATTTTTGGTATAAATGGATTATCGAACTACAAAAAAATACCAGTTTAATTAGTGAAATCGCCTTTTTTCCAAAAAATATCGGTCAGTGAAATTTTCTCTCGGTTCCCGTTTGGGGTTCTCAAACCGTTTCGCGCGAGAGGCAAGCCATTTCGCAAACTCCTATCTTTAGACTTTCGCTTCCAATGACATACGACGTCAGGAAAAGCCGTAGTTTTCCATATTTGGCGCGTATCTATTTGACCCTTAGTGAGGTCATATTTCCTGATCTGCGCAGGCGTGGTGGTTGCTACCTACAGACTGCGCTACTGGGACTGGGCTAATCGAAAAATATAACCCTCAAAACAGCTTCAACTCCTAACTAAACAACTAAATTTTATATTCTACAAATTTAAAGCATTCGGATGAGAAATTAAACGTGGCTAACTGATGAATTGTCCTATAAAGGGCAAAAAGTATTGTGGAAAAAGGAAAATGCTAGTGACCAGGATGTTGTCCTTATATCCCACAATGTTTTCAGAAGGCTTCTCTCTAAAACTGAGGACTGTGTGGTATTGCTCTACGGATTCAGATACAACGTCTTAGATAAGATAAAGGTTTCATAAGTGGATTCGGTTTTCCCCTGAACTGGAACGATTGCATACTGATGATCGCTCATCGGTAGTAATCGTGACGTTTAACCTGCTTTAGCTTGCCAGTGGCAATAGTCAAACACCATTGTCAAGGAATAAGGTATTTCAATATCAAGAATGGAATAAGACTTTGGTCGTTAGTTAGATACAGATTCTTTGATAAGGCGTTTGTAGTGGACCACTAAGTTACCTCATGGCTGCCTTGTTTCACGTTGTTGAGTAAAAGGAAGTGGACCGCATCACATCTAGCGCACTAATTTAGATTAATTTTTCCTCTCTATTCACGATCATCTAGGAATCTTAAAATGTGTTATTTCTTTAAATGAAATAAATAGCAGAAAATGACACTTAAAATATGCCTTAGATGGATATCGGATGGAAGATTTCTGTGAAACTACTTTCTTTATATTCATACACTTTTGGTCTGGTTATAGCGTATTTTCTAAATGTTTCTACACCCTCTTCATCCAATATTTTTACGTTCCTTGATTTAGAAACGTTACTTGTAAATGAAATATTGTCTGATTCAACAGCTATATCGATTGAATCGTAAGATATTGTAATTATATTGATTGTCACGTACAATACTCATATAGAATAGAAACTAAATAGCTGAATAGCCAAACATTCGGTCTATATAAGTTGTATTTAAGTCATAGTCTAATTCTGTAGGTTCTATTACAATCTCGATTTTGTCAAAATATTCCTAAAAGGAATCACGCCCACCAAGAGTTCACATTCCCCATCTTCTTCTAAACCTTTAATCCTTCAATACTCGACAAAATTTTAGAACTGTTCAAATTAAAACCATTTGCAGATGATAAATGTGGCTCAAATTAGGAATTTGGTCTCTGAAAGGATAGAAAATATTGAGGAAAAGGTGATAATGCCGTTTAAAAAAAATTCTCCTTTTCCTGGAATGTTTTCATCATCAACATCACTAAAACTCTGGCTTGTGAGGTAAAGGGCAAAGAAACGAAAAAAAAAAAAAAAAAAGAGTAAATGCTGGTAATCTACATTTTTTCCTGAAACCATCATTGGGTTTTTTTTTTACATTTTCAAACATAATAACTGCCAACCAGAATCACATCTTAATTTGTCATTTGTAAATACTTAGAATTTGGACAAGTCTTAATGGTTGTCATCTGGTAAAGAGTTTAAGCTATTTAGTTCCCTTGGGAAAAATATTTTGTGGCTAACCTGTAATCATTACACATAATATGAAAAAGGCAAAGCCTCAATACGAGCGACGTGAATGATTTGTGGAACAAATATCTATTTATTCGAATGACGAGCTAGATTCTTGATCTTGAAATCAAAGGGTTTTGGGTTCGAATTCTGTCTTTGCCAAAACTAATTTTGAGCATTGTCAAAAGTAGAAAGCATTTTTCTTTCATAGATTTATACATGTGAAATAGGGCGAACTGTCCCTAATTTCCTGAACAAAATAAAGACAGTTCCTTGACAATTTCGTTAAGTTATGTCCAGAAAAAATATCTTGAAATGATTATTGGTCAACATGTAAAGACCATCTTAAGGGAACATTTCCTCACTGCATGTAGATCTAGATCTATATTAGAGAGACTTTGATTTTTACGAGGAATCCGTCAGTAGGTTGGGAAGAATACTAGTATAGAGCAGAGTACTGGTAAAAGGAACTTCAGGAATGCATGGTAGGTGCACTTGCCGCCGCAATGAATATACACACAAAAAGAATCATCAATGCACAGGTCTACCCACATTTTACCTGGAGTTTCTTTACAATCAGAGTGCTTAGATCGCTAAAATCAGATTATAGACTATGTGGCTTTCCTTTTTCATCCCATCTGCTTTCCTAACATCCGTCGTTGAAACAGTGATCAGTGCAGAGACAGGAATGAATTCTGTCTCAATGACTAGATCTAGATCTATTATCAATCCTAGGAAAGAAATTTGCCATAGATATCCAACTTATGGCAAAAATATGCCAAACTTTTCGATCTATTAACAAGCTTTCGTAATATTAAATAGATCTAAATATATTTGAGCCATGTTGCGGTAAAAGAGGGTTTAATGCATCTATGTGATGTATGATACCAAGCAAGTCATCACATAATTATACATCCATATTGTATGATAACTGACTGAATCAAAGGCATGCAAACTGGTCCTTTGACATGTAGAACGTTGAAAAATAGATCTAGCACAGAGTTTTGACCCAGGTTAGCTTGCGCGGACTGCACAGGCCGACCTGGGTCAATAGCTTTTTGCAAATGCATTAAGCCCCCTTTTTACAGATAATAAATCCGGCTTTCTCTGTAAATGGTATTTTGAAAAACCCAAAAAACTTGTTTAGTCATGATTTCTTCGACACAATGTTTTCCGCGAAAAACGTCTCGTGCATGACGTATGATTAATGACGTCATTATTTTCTAGCATAGATCATTACGTATGTTTATACACAAATAGACACTTAACACGCTGAAAGTAAGTAAGAAAGTAGATAATCTGTACTCATTAAACTGAAAATGATTTTTAAGTAATCATCCGATCGGTAGATCATTTTTGTCATTTTTGACCAATCAGGTACTTGTGCGAAAGATTGTGTGACGCTGTGCGACTAACCAGAAGACACTCAATTTTTAAGTCATCCCTATTTAGATTTAGACTAAAACCCAGAACGAAGTCGGAATTTCATTTTTGAAAATCTAGAACGGTGTTACCGCAAAACGAGCTTCACTCGTTACGGGCTTAGCCCGTAACTCGCTGTCGCTCGTTATAAACCTTTTTTTGACAATTTCTGATGATAAAGTCATATTTTCATCGTTAACTTTTGACGATGAATAAGCTACTAAATGGACACCATCTGTTCTATGGGGAGGGGGGTCATCAACAACATTTACAGTCCAGTGAAATATATTTTTAGACATATATAAAACAACTTTAGTGGTTAAATACAGAAAATACAAAAAAATAAAAAAAAAATCACATAAATGCCTTACACTCCCCTCCCACCCCACTTCCGTCGCCCCCCGCCCCCCTACTTTTAAGATGTGTATTTTTCTTACTTGGGTATTTTTCTTACTTTTCGTCTATTCGGTTTGCGTACCTTTATTTCGCATCCAAACCTAAACGAGGACCAGTCTCTAAATAACCGGATACCATATTTTGCTGGTTTCAATTATTTACGAAGCCGAGAACCATGTTAATGTCAAGGACGCTGGGGAGACCAGAAGGTCGCAACTCCAATAAGTTATTGCATTTGCAATCCTTGCTTTGTCCTCATCCATATTTGGAAAGATTCCAACGTCTGTAGTTCCTGTGGTATATTAGGACATAGAGATTAAACACGGTTAAGAAGGTATTTCAAAAATTTAGAAATTCTTATCGGCAGCAAGAAAAGCAAATCATCACTAAAGACAGGTCGGTTGCAGTTACAGGAATTTCAAGCGCTTTGGAAAAAGGGCGTTTAATGCACACAATCCCGAGTGTTAACGATCCTGGCAGGAGGTGGCTTTTGAAAACATCGCGGGAAAAGAAGAAATGCAGCTGCCGGTAACCAGGATTGTCTCCATTTCCACAAGGTTTTCTACTCTTTCATAGATTCCGTGATTTGAGTCGGATTCAGTTTGTTGTCTGCAACTGCTTTCAATACAGACCAGTTTAAAATAATGTCGTCTTGTGAAGGCTCAAAGGGTTGATTTTGATAGATGTTTGTTATCTGTTTTTGAAAATGAAATTTTTAAAATTATTGGCTACAAAGTTGTTTCTGTAGGGGAAAACATGTTGAAGAACCTTACCGTTAGAAATTGAGATAAATACCTTCTTTTTCCCCAGCTAGGAGGTCCTGTGTGGCTCAGTGGTAAAGTGTAGGACTAGTAACCTAAAGACCTCAGGTTCAAGCTGTACAGGAAGCACTTGGTTTTTCATTGGAGTGTCCTTGGGCAAGAAAATTCAGAGCCCCAAGGTAGTACTGGTGAAATATCGTCGAATCATCTAAAATTCGCGACATATTGAAGTTTGCGACCATTTTGTTTTTAGCTCACCTAAGCACAAAGTGCTCATGGTGAGCTATTGTGATCATGCTGTGTCTGGCGTCCGTCATGCGTCGTCAACTTTTACCTTGTGTACACTCTAGAGCAGTGCTAGCTCTGGCCCAAGTAAAATAATGGCCAACAACTTTTTCTTGAAAAAAATAATAGACAAATTAAGCGCGCGAAGTTTGGTTTAAAAGAAAAGACATGCACATGTAGCATTAACTTTGTTTTTTTCTCATAGTTTCAAACTTTCATTCACATAATCATTTCCATTACAATAATAATAATAAAAAAATGGTCGTATATATTTAATCTTACCTTGTAGAAAATATTGTGGGAAAGGAGAATTTGCTCTAGTCTATACCATTTCCTGGGATAGTGCTCCCTCCCACAATAGTTACATAAAAGCATAAAGGCTTTTAGGTCCTAGTTTCTTTTGATGAATGGTTACTCCTTTACCAAAAGACAAAATTTCATTTTAATCTTACAGTGTAGAAAATATTGTAGGAAAAGGAAAATTTGTTCTACACCATTTCCTAAGGATAGTTCCCCTTTTCCCACATTATTTGTATAAAAGCATACAGACAATTAAGTCCTAGTTTCTTTTGATGAATGGTTACTTCTTTACCAAACAACATTTTTTTTTTATTGTAATAAATGATGTGCACAAGTAAGAGAAAATTTTCTATTACATGATGAATTACCTCCCTTTATTATCTGTTGACCTTAATTATTTTCTAATCAGGTCAATGAGGAGGATAAAATGTATTAAATAAAGTCATTCACTCGATAGTACCTAAACAGTGAAGTGGACGAGGTTATCAACCTAAGCCTTTAAATTTAATTTGAATTTTCATACTGCTATTCACTGGTACCACTGCTAAATCCAATACTGTAAATGCAGTTAAATTTTCCTTCGTTTATTATCTTTTTAATTGGCGATAGTTTTCGTTTGGGACGACCCATGTTGACGTATAAGTGAAGAATGATAAGATTTTAAGGGTTCGAGAACAAGATTTATTAGAATAATGTCAACATGTCAATTAAATTCAATTATGAATTATTGTTTTCTTTTTTTTCGCCGACATTTAAACAGCGCCGGTTTATGTTAGCAATGTAAACAAATTTATGATATCTAATTGGTTTACTGTAGTCGCTATCGCCGTTTCTGGCGGTATTGAAATCCAAGGCATTCTATCACTGCGTCGAGTAAAATGGTCAATCAAAATTTAACGTGAAATAAACAATCGCGTTCTCCAATTAACGGCTTAGAATAACAACCGATAACATGACACGCGTTGTGGAATATACAAACCAACTGTGACCTGTCGATTACCTAAGGTTGCGTCCGCCGAGGTGTGAAACAAGCGATTACCACATTTCCGGTGCAAATTAGCGCGTGATCCAGGCAAGTAATGGGAATTTTACCCGACTTTTTTTGGGAATAAATTAATCGACAATTTTTATCGACAATTGGAAGAATTAATCGACAGCTGAATTAATTAATCGACAATTGTCGATAATGTCGATTGGCAGCGCGAGCACTGCTAGAGGACACATTTTCAGTCCGATACTTGTGAAACTTGGTCAGAATGTTTGTCTTGATGATATCTCGGACGAGTTCAAAAATGGGTCATGTCGGGTCAAAAACTAGGTCACTAGGTCAAATCTAAGGAAAACCTTGTGTACGCTCTAGAGGCCACATTTTCAGTCTAATACTCATGACACTTGGTCAGAATGTTTGCCTTGATGATATCTTGGACGAGTTCAAAAATGGGCCATGTCGGGTCAAAAACTAGGTCACCAGGTCAAATCTTAGAAAAATCTTGTGTACGCTCTAGAGGCCACATTTTCTGTCCAATACTCCTGAAAGTTGGTCAGAATGTTTGTCTTGATGATATCTCAGACGAGTTTGAAAATGGGCCATGTCGGGTCAAAAACTAGGTCACCAGGTCAATTCTTAGAAAAACCTTGTGTACGCTCTAGAGGCCACATTTTCAGTCCAATACTCTTGAAAGTTGGTCAGAATGTTTGTCTTGATGATATCTCGGACAAGTTCGAAAATGGGCCATGTCGGGTCAAAACTAGGTCACCAGGTCGAATCTTAGAAAAACTTTGTGTAAGCTCTAGAGGCCACATTTTCAGTCCAATACTCTTGAAAGTTGGTCAGAATGTTTGTCTTGATGATATCTCTGACAAATTTGAAAACGGGAAATGTTGGGTCAAAAACTAGGTCACTAGGTCAGATCTTAAAAAAACCTTGTGTATGCTCCAGAAGCCACATTTTCAGTCCAATACTCTTGAAATTTGGTCAGAATGTTTGACTTGATAATATTGCAGACGAGTTCGAAAGTGGGCCATGTGGGGTCAAAAACTAGGTCACTAGGTCAAATCTTTGAAAATCCTTGTGTACGCTCCAGAAGCCACATTTTCAGTCCAATGCTCTTTAAAGTTGGTCAGAATGTTTGTCATGATGATAGCTTGGATGAGTTTGAAAATGGGTCATGTCAGGTCAAAAACTAGGTCACCAGGTCAAATCTTAGACAAACCTTATGTAAGCTCTAGAGGCCACATTTTCAGTCCAATAATCTTGAAATTCAGTCAGAATGTTTGTCTTGATAATTTCTTAGACTAGTATGAAAATAGGTTATGTTGGATTAAAAACTAGGTCACAAGGTCAAATCTCGGAAAAATCTTTTGTACTATAATTACAGTACAATATTCTTTAAACTTTTGTTAGAATGTTTGTCTTGATGATATCTTGCATGAGTTTGAAAATGGGTCATGTGGAATAAAAACTAGGTCAACAAGTTTCATCCTTGAAAAACCGTGTGTACGCTCTAGAGGCCACATTTTCAGTCCAATAATCTTGAAATTTGCTTTGAATGTTTGTCTTGATAATATCTTAGACTAGTATGAATATGGGTCATTTTTGGTCTAAAAAACCAGGTCACTAGGTCAAATCTCGGAAAAACCTTTTATACACCCTACAGGCCACATTTTTTCTCAAATACTCACGAAAGTTTGTCGGAATGTATGTCTGGATAATTTCTACATGTCAAGTAGGCCACTGAGACAAATTCTAGAAAAAGCTTGTGTGCACTCTAGAGGCCATATTTGTAAGCCCAATACTAATGAGTGTTTGTCAGAGTGTTTGTCTTAATATCTCTGAAGAGATTGGGAAATGGGTCATGTTTGATCAAAAGGCTAAGGTGAGCGACTTCAGGGCCATCATGGCCCTCTTGTTCTTGTTAGTCACGTGATAAGTTGTCTCGAAATTGAGGCTGATGATGTCATACTATTCGTTAAAATTGTTACCGTCTGCGAAAATTGCAGGAAAATGTTGTTAAGATAGTCAAATCGGCGAAGTTTAAAAACTCATTTTCAACACACGTCATTCCACTAACGCAAAAACCCTCGCCATAAAAACTACGAATTATTTCAAGACAAAACCGTGTTTGAAAAAAATTAACACTCCCACCAGGATTTGCTGTTAATGACCGTCACATGACCGTGTCACTGAGGGATGTTTAAGGTCAGTCTATTTCTAAAATGGTGGTTTATTCTCAATTTCCGGGAATATACCTGCATTGCAGAATGGCTGCTCTGTGTCGGATGTGTTACCCTCTCAAAAATATTTTTGCGAATATTTGAAAATAAATGGACATGTCTTGTACACTTGAAGGACACTAATTGTTCAACACATATAGGCAAGTGGGGTTTGATTTTTATCCCGGTAATTTAAGTTGGTTAACACCGAAGCTTAACATCGTGATTATCAGTGTGTCAAGGGTATATAAATAAGCAAGCTGGCACAGTGATATGACTGAAATAATGTTGAAAGCCGTGAAATATACCATTCAATTAATCAGTTCTCCAGCTCTAACAGTGTTCAATCTAGCTTTGCTTGTAAGGGGGTCCATCGGGCCTAGACCTTGAGATGGGGGTCATGTGGGAAAACTGGAAGCCACATGAAAAAAGCTATGTTAAAAGATATGAAAAAATCATTATATTACTGGAACATTTACCCTTTTATTTAACAAGTGTATTCTCATTCATGCAACACTGCAGAAATTATTATTTCTGAAGCAACCTTGTTTTCGCCATTAATTTAACCATCAATAAAATGATGAAATATGTCTCTTAATGGAAGACGTTCGAAAATGTCAATCACTCAAACTACAGTTTATATGTCTAATTTTCTCCCCATACTAACCAGTTTTTTAACCGATCGTCCAGAACTTGAACAGGCGGAAGCCATTTTGGTTGAAACTAGCTTTTTGGTTGGGTTTTATCATCATCTCTTAAATTACGAGTAGGTACTGGCCAGATTGTACTTTTCGAAGTAGTTTTTTAAATGAGTTTCGCATTTTTTGTTCCATTTAGGCTTCCAAAACACTCAGAAATTTGCTTCATTGTGATGTTGCATGATCAATAGAAGTTGAAAGATTTGTAACCAAACTGGTACCCGTTGTATCTCCTGTAATCGTCCGATACAAAGATAAATAGCAGGATATCAGTTTGATCCCCAACAATAACATCCATACCTGGATAAATTCTTACCGGAAAGCTCCAAATGATATTTATTTGGCGGAAAGAGCAGAAACAGATGAAAATGACCCTTATTCGGGGAATGACATTTTTACAATCGAGTGCGCCCAGAGGCCCAGGAGAAGTATAGAATTGCGCCATCTGGGACTTCCGGGGGCCTATGGCACAATGATGCGCTCTAGATTGGACACTGGCTCTAATTTTGATACTAGATCATTTTCTTAAATATTTCCAGTTTGAGAGAGGTACTGCTCCTAAAAAGGGGACATTCAAAAGCAAACCTTTCAACATTATGGAAAACCAAAATGAGGTGGTTGTGGGGCCTAGCAGCCCGCGTGGGAGACTTGATAGTGTACTTTGTGTACCCGGGCGTGAAGGGGAAAATGTAGCCCCAGGGTCATACAGTGGAAAAGCTATTGGAGTGTTTACCAGTGGTGGAGATTCTCAAGGTATCTCATAAATACATTTATCCTTTACTAGCCGAGCCCCATAGCTCATTTGGTAGGATGCAGGACTTGAGAACAGGATGTTGTGGGTTTCTTTCAGAAGATTGATGATAGTCATTGCGACAGGATTCATTCTTCTCCCACTGCTGCCCATTGTTTCGACGATGGTTATGTGGGAAAGCAGCCAGTGGTTTGGAAAGAAAATTGTGAGGAGTACTGGTCAAAGAGACTCCAGGAAAGCATGGATTGGTGCACTGGCCCCCGCGATATAACTGAAATAATGTTGAAAACGATGTTGAACACCATACAATCAACCATACAATTATTATCCTTTACTAAACAATCCTGTTTTTTCACGACCTTAACCCTTAGGCTGCTAAGTGCGACTCGCTGATCTTTTGCAGACAGTATAGATTAAGGTCAGACTGCATAGAAGGTGCAGTCTGATCTTGGATCTACACTATCTGATGAGGAGATATTTTTGTCCAAGAAATAAGTTTGAGGTAGCCTTTTTTGGGTTTGTATTATCGTTTTGATAGTTTAATTTAACTAATTTAGCAGGATACGGGTTAACTCTTAACCAGATGAGAAAATTTTGGTTTTGTACCCTAAGAAAGAAGGCTTTTTTTAAAGCATTGCTTGAAAAGGAGAAAAAATGTATGTAACCAATGTTAGACCCTGAGGTAAAGAGCATTTGAACACATTCTGAGATAAAGAGAAAATGCTGGTAACCAGCATTCCCTCCTTTTCCCACAATGTTTTCTACACTTTCAAATAAAAAAACCTCATCATTTGTTTCCCAGTTATTTTGTTTATTGCAAATGCTTTAGAGTTGGCTAATTCTATAATTTTGTTGTGTGGTAAAAGGTTAATACAGAGGAAAACATTGCAGCAAATTGAGGAAAGCCTACTTTGTTGCCATTAAATTTTCCAACTAAAAGAGTTGTCTGCAGTTGGTAATAGCTTAGGTTAAAAAAAAAAACTATATTCCCTATCAAATTCTGATTTACCTTTTCTGTAGTTCCAAATTTGAACCACAAAGTTTTCTTGTCTGTCCCTATTGCTTACACTAGTCCACGTACCTGTCTTAACTCTTTACCACACAATCCCGACTTTTAACGACCCTGAGAAAGAAGCCTTTTGAAAACATTTTGGTAAAAGGAGAAAATGCTGGTACCAGCATTTTCTCCTTTTACCAAAATGTTTTCTACCCTTCCCTAACCAAATTTCAATTTTTCAGTCACATTTATTTTGTTGTCTGCAAATGCTTTCAATTTGGACCAGTCTATAATTTTGTCGTTTGGTTAAGAGTTAAATACATGAGCCATACTCTGTGAAAGGGGGGATTAATGCATCTGCTAGAAGTGACAACCATGTCAGCCTGCATAGTCCACTCAGGTTGACCAGGGCTGAGGCTTATTGCTATTGGTTGATTATCTGCAGATCAAAGGACCATTGCACCTCACAATTCAGTTGGTTGTTATACAAAATGGATTTTATGGATCCATAATAATGTGATGACTTGCTTAGTATCATGGATCATGGAGATCCATTAAGCCAGCAAACATGCATTGAAAAAAAGGTCCAAAAGCCAGTCATTGCTATTCTCTAGGTCTGAACCATATTTTCCTGCATTTTTCATTTCCCCAAAAATGTTTTCAATAATACGAGGGGTGATAAAAAAGATCGTGGACCACCTCGTTGTTTTGAAAACAACTACACGGAGGATTACAAAAATTTGCATAGATGAGCATTAATGATCTGGTAACTGACTCAAGCTTTCAAATGTCGTCATAATCAAGCAGGTGAAGTATGACGTCATTTTCATGACGTCATATAGCGCATTAGTGGTCCAAAATGTCGGACGACGTTTTATTTGATCCGAGAGTAATCATAAAGTTTTACATCAAACTCGGAAAGTATTTATCGGAAATCAAAACCGATTTAGAAACAGTTGAAGGGGACTCTGCACTCAAGGAATCTGATATTCGTACATGGATCGGACCTATTTAGACAAAGTGCGACACTGTTAAAGATGACCCTAAATCTGGCCGTCCATCAACATCAGTCTCAGACAAAATCATAACGGATGTAGAGCAGCATGTAAAACAAGATCGCCGAGATACTGTCAGGAAAATAGCTGACACATTCAGCATTTCATATAGAAGTGCTCAGGAGATTCTGGCAGAGAATCTTAGAATGTCGCGTGTTTGCACAAGGTGGGTACCTCGGCAACTGACGCCCGAGAAAATAGAGGTTAGGGTCGAAATCTGTTAAGAAATTTCAGAACGCATTAGGGTAGAGGGGTCAAACTTTACTGATCGTATTGCAACATGCAATGGAACATAGGCACACTTTAACGAGACTGAATCTAAACAACAAAGCAGTGTATGGAAACATCCAACATCGCCTTCCGCTGGTAAAGCAAACCTTTCTAAGTCACTTGGTAAAGTTATACATTATGTATTTCTATTCTCCTTTTTTTCTTCTACATCATGTTGTATCTATACATACTACAGTTAATACCGACTTTTATGCCCACATTATTCAAATAAATTTCACAAACACCATACGAAAAAAACAGCCTGAAGTCCTGCGGAGTGACGTCACTTTACACTAAGATAACGCCCTAGCTCACAAAGCGGCACTTGGACAGGAAACTTTGCAAAAACTAATCATAGAAACACTAGCCAACGCCCCTTATAATGTAGTCCTGACTCAATGTGACCTCTGACTAGTTCCTGTTTTGAAAGATTCTCTATGTGGAACGCACTACGAGAGCAGAGAGGAGCTAACCCTCACTATGACCGGGTCCTTAGAAGTAATGTCACGTGACGCGCTCGCACACGTGTTTCGCGCGTGAAAATCAAGAATGAATAAGTGCATGGAACTCAAAGGAGGTTACTTTCAAAAACAGTAAACACTCCAAGTTATTTTTTATAACGATATTCCGATACCGGCACTGGTCCACGTTCTTTCTGATCACCCCTCGTATTGAAGATTGATTTTACATGCCTTCAAACATATCTTCAAGTTCACTACAGAGCCCGTACTTAGCACTTGTGAAGCCCATGAACACATGATTCAGTAAGCTCTCACTGTGATATGACTAAAAGACTGTTGAAAGCATCATAAAACTCAATTCATACAAATTGCCGTCCTTATGTCATTTTGTATCAGTCTGTTACATGTTATCAAATACTTATTTTGTTGCAAATGGGTATTTATTTCAACTCTTTCCTAAACAACAAAAGTTTAATATTTAATTCCAAATCATCTACAGATGAACAAAATCAAAATTAATAGAATTAAACTATAGTTATCTGAAAGGGCAGAAAACATTGTCGGAAATGGAGAAAATGCTGGTTACCAGCATTTTCTACTTTTAACACAGTATTTCCAAAAGGCATCTTCCTCAGGGTCTTTAAAACACTGGGATTGTTTGGTAAAGGATTAAAATGTTTCTACTTTATACAGGAATGAATGCTGCTGTGAGAGCTGTTGTGAGGATGGGATTTTATCTGGGATGTAAAACATACTATATCAAGGAGGTAATCAATAATTATTGGCCATAAATATTTCATCCAAGTCCAAATCCCCATTAATGAAAGGGCTTTGAAAGTCTTGTTGGAAAAGGAGAAAATGCTGGTAACCAGTATTTTCTCTCTTACCCACAATATTTTCTACTCTATCAAAGATAAAATAAATCAGTCAAGCAATGTTTGAATTGTCATCTACAAATACTCTCAGTTTGAAAAAGTCTACATTTTTGTTTTATGGTAAAGAATTAAGAGTGTTTAATAGTCATTTGAAGGTATTTTTGGGACTGTGAGATAGATAGGATCTGACATAAGTTAGCATTCAACATAAACTTTTATTAAATGAGTTGCGAAAAATGTTATTAAGCGAGCGACTGGCAGGCTGAATGACATTTTTTGTAGACATGTTTAATTTGCTCAAAAGCCATCAAATGTCAGTTTCTTTTTATCACATAACAAGATCTCATGAATTCTTGGTCAGAATATGCAAAACATACATGCACACTTTAGAATTTCCATGAGTAAAATCTGATTCACTTCCCTGAAAGAAGTATAAATGATGTCACATTATGCCATTACTCTATGCTTATCTCACACATTATCTCAATTTGTGATAAGTATATTACATGGAAAACAAGGGACTTTATGTGATAAATTTTTGTGATACTTTGTTCGATCAGGGCTATCAAGGTATGGTAGATGGAGGGGATAATATACAAGAAGCCACATGGGCCAGCTCTTCAGGCATCATGCAACTGGTAAATATACATGTATTTTAACTCTTTCATTGCAAATAGCGACTTGATAAGGTTTTAGAGACAATGTAGATCAAGAACAGAGTGCATGGAAATGCAGCCTGATCTTCGATTTACATCATCAGCCAGCAAATACTATTCTATGACCAAATTTATCTTCAGAACTTTGTAGTGGAAATATGGAAAAAGCTGACATGATCCAAGTGATAGGGACAGAGTTAATCCTATACCATGCAATTCTGAGTTTTAACAACCCTGACTATTTGAGGAAAGAAGCCTTATGAAAGCCTCGACGGAAAAGGAGAAAATGCTTTGGATCAGCATTTTCTCCTTTTTCCGCAAGGTTTTCTACACTTTCACAGACAATAATCAGCATTTCAGCTAAATTTTATATGTCGTCTGCAAAGGCTTTCAGTTAGGACTTGTTTAAGATTTTGTTGTTTAGTAAAAAGTTAACAGATTTGAACTTTGGAAGAAGCTAAGAGTGCCAAAACAATTTTTGCTTTTATGAAAAGTACTTTATATTGTACATGTATATTGATTGTGTATTTCAAGAAAATCCTCATAATTTTCTGAGTTAATGAACTGCCACAATGTTATCTTTCACAGCATCTGGAGTTTTTTTTTTTTTTCTTTTCAGCTGGGCTGTTTCCCATGAAAACACCCAGGTATTGTCAAAGCATTGTTTTTGTCTGTGTTGTTATTGTTGTGAGAAAACTTTGACATTTACTGGTACATTGTATCTCTTCCACTGTTAAAAATGACTGTTTACATGTACTTTAAATTTGGGCTGGCTTTGAACTATCTAAAGAGGAACCCTGTCATCCCTTCATCCACATTGTCTGCTAAAGCACCTAAAAAGTTGTGCCGAACGGACAAAGTATTATATCTTTACCAAATGACAAACTTTTGGACTTGGCCAAATCTATAGTATTTGCAGATGTTCAGTTAAATTTGACTCAAATTATGGGATATGTCTTTGAAAGTGGAGAAAACATTGTGGGAAAAGGAGAAAATGCTGGTTACCAGCATTTTCTCCTTTTCCCACAATATTTCCATAAGCTTCCCTTTTCAGGGTTATTGAAACTCAGGATTGTTTGGTAAAGGGTTGATTTATTAAGAATGAGATTTTCATGTGTCCAATATTTTAGGGAGGTACAGTTATTGGTAGTGCACGATGTGCTGCATTTAGAACCAGAGAAGGGCGGCTCCAGGCGGCCCAGAATCTCGTCGACAGGAAAATCACCAACCTTGTAGTTGTTGGAGGGGATGGCAGTCTTACTGGAGCCAACATCTTTAGGAATGAATGGGAAAATATACTGCAGGAGTTGGTGGAGGCAGGTAACTGGGTTTGTTTCTTTTGTTATGTGGCCACATTTTTTATCCCCAAATGTGCCCATCACAAGTTAAGGTGCCTATGCAGCCAGTCCAGATCAAGATAAGCCAAGCCCCGGTAGCACAATCGTTAGCGTACAGGACCTGAGAACAGGGGGTCACTGGTTCAATCCCTGGTTGGTTGGTTGGTTGTATTGGGGTTTAACGCCACTTTAACAGCTAAGGTCATATCATGGCGGTCGGTGACACACATGTGTTTCCTGGCTTTCTCACACCAGTACTAACACAACTTTCTTTCCAAAGCCACCGGCTACTTTTTCTCACATGCTTCAGCAGAGGTGAGAGGCGAAAATACGCCGGAAAGAAAGTTCGCCTCATCCGGGTATCGAACTCACAACCACCAGGTCATGAGTCCGACACGCTCACCACTGAGCCACCCGGGCGGGGCGGTTCAATCCCTGGCTTGGCTAATAGCTTTCCAAGCATTGATGATAGTCATTTCAACAGGAACACTCCTTTCTCACCACTGACCATTGGTTATGTGGGAAAGCAGTCAGTGGGTTGGAAAGAATATTGTACAGAGTACTGATTTAAGAAACTCCAGGAAGGCATGGATAGGTCCACTGGCCACAGTGATATAACTGAAATAATGTTGAAAACGGCATTTAAAACCATTCAATCAATCAATCAACCAGATCAAGATCAAACTGCACAGAACATGCGGTCTGATCTTTGATCTACAGAGTCTACTTTGCTTGGATATTCTGGATAAAAGAAACCCTAAATTTGCATTTATTTGCCTTTTATTCCTAGACTGTAAATTCCTTTTGAGTTTATTTTGGCACTTCAGCCGTTTACAACACAATCCATATGGAGAGGGCTTTTTGAAAGAAAAAGAGAAAATGCTGGTTAGGTTTCTCCCTTTTCCACAATATTTTATACCCATTTGCGGACAAATCTAATAATTTTAGCTATATTTGATTTTTCGTCAGCAAATGCTTTCAATACAGATGAGTCTTAACATTTCGCCATTTGGTATAGGGTAAAGGGCTAGAAAGTGTTCCCACAGCACAATGCAAGAAATTGTCTGCAGAATGGAACAAGTTAACTTTCAAGGGAAGTGCTGATAATCTATAGTACTCAGATCATTTCACTCACAGTAAAACTTTAGTGACCACCTGTATCAAGCGTGCAACCTCTGTTATGCAAACAGATGAAGAGCTCACATTGAAGGATGATATGTCAAAATATACCTGTACTAGGCAAGCAGCTATCTTAACCTTTGACACACAATTACCATCTTGAGGTAGAAAGTTTTAGAAAATATTGTTGGGAAAACAAGAAAATGCTGGTTACCAACATTTTCTCCTTCTCCCACTATGTTTTCTACTATATCAAAGACAGATTCCACCATTGGACTTACGTTTGTCTGCAAATGCTTTTAATTTAGACAAGTCTAAAATTTTTTCATTTGGTAAAGCAATAAGGAAGCACATTTTGGCTCCCCTTAGGTGTCTGCTTAGTAACAGGTCAGACTGTATAAGGCCTGCAACATGCGAAAAGGGCCATTTGGACATTTGCGTAAAGTGTCGTCTCGGATCAGCCCATGCAGTCCACGCAGGCTAATCCGAAACAACACTTTCCGTTTCTATGTAATTTTCTGTTTTGCATAAGTCTACTGTAGCACAAAATCTAATGTAGTTGTAAAGTGCCATCTCGGATTAGCCTGTGCGGACTGCGCACTCTGATCCGAGACGGACACTTTACACAAATGTCCGGATGCCCCTTTTCGCGTGTTGCAAGCCATATATGAACTTTGTTGGTATCAGTCAGATTCAAACAACTGTGATGTCATTTCATTTATATTGTTTCAGGGAGGATAACGAGGCAGCAGTTCTCAGACTGCCAGTATCTGAACATTGTGGGTATGGTAGGCTCTATAGACAATGATTTCTGTGGGACAGACATGACTATTGGTACAGATACTGCCTTACACAGAATTGTTGAAGCTGTAGATACAATCTCTACAACAGCATCCAGGTATTGTTGCTAATATTGTGGCACATGACGAAAATGTAGACTTGTTTACATTGAAAGCATCTGCAGACAAAAATTTAAATGTGGCTTAAATAATGAAACTTGTCTTACATAGGGTAGAAAAAAGTGTAGAAAACATCAGAAGGCTTCTTCCTCAGGGTCGTTAAAACTCAGGATTGTATGGTAAAGAGTCCATGGTATATGGCCTGCAACACGCGAAAAGGGGCCTTCGGACATTTGCATAAAGTGTCATCCCAGATCAGCCTGTGCAGTCCGCGCAGGCTGATCCGAGACGACACTTTCCGATCGTGTGTGGTTTTCTGTTTCACGCAAGTCTACTGTAGGACAAAATCTAATATTGACGTAAAGTGCCGTCTCGGATTAGCCTGCACGGACTGCGCAGGCTGATCCGAGATGATACTTTACGCAAATGTCCGAAAGCCCCTTTTCGCTTGTTGCAGACCATATAATATCCTAATCAAATAAAGTCAATTCTTTTTCATATGTTGTGTAAGTAGGAAAATACTGTAACTTGATACCTGTTGATAAGCACAACTGTATACTCAGCGTTATTGAGCATTTTATTAGTTATATACATATGTAGATTGTTTGCAAAAATTATCCAAAGACATTCTTGCATTTCTAAGTTAGTCAGTTTCTCAAAATAGGGAGACTTTTTTTACTACGAAGACCTTGTCAAATAACATTTTTTCAGAAGACATTGTGGAAAAAGACATTAAACAAATTGTATAGTTTCTTAACAATGGCTAGCATCAGTATTAGGTTCTACTGTGATTTGTCATTGTATTTTCTGCTTTGAAAACATAGTGATAAAATGAATAATAACTGTGATAGAATATCCTTTACCTTTATTTGCAGTCACCAGAGGGCATTTGTCATGGAAGTTATGGGTAGACACTGTGGGTGAGTAAAACTTGCATAATTCCTAATATTCATCAAATGCACAAAGTGTTATGACTGGCATAATTACCTCCCAACAATAAGAGGCAAAGTGTTTAGTTACTTGAGTAGGTAGTTATATTAGCTAAGGCTGAAACATTTCTATTGAATCATGTGACTTGTCTCATTTGCATCTTTGTTGCAACTTGCTGGTTGTAATAACAAATATTAAGAAGTTTATATTTTACCTCCCCAAACAAATTTTGTGGCAAGCAGATTTGAAAGCATCATTGTAAAATATGGATTATCAGCTGTATTAACCTTTTACCACAGAGCAACTTCAGATTTGCCAAAATTGAAAGAAATTGTTCAAATTTCAGATGTGGATCAAATGATTGAATTTGTCTCTAAAAGATTAGAAAACAAAGTGGGAAAAGGAGAAAATGCTTTCTTTCTCACGGTCTTTAAAAGTCTGGATATTGTGGTAAAGGCTTAAGTAATGAGTTTCAGTAATCCTGAGAAATAAGGCTCTTAAAAACATTGTGACAAAAGGAGGAAATACTGGTAAACAGTACTTCTACCTTGTTTTCTCTCTTCTCCCCCCCCCACCCCCATAAAAAAAATCATCAATTTTTTGGGTAAAATTTCTTTTGTTGTCTGCAAATGCTTTCAATTTGGACATGTCTGAAATTTTGTCCTTTAATAGTTAAGAGTTAAAAAATTTCTCTTAATTGTATGGAATTATATTTAGTTATGTTTTTACACATAGCATATGAGCAGCGTTTTGACATCCTGCAAATGCAGTGTTACCTTATCAGTTTATTGTATTAATGTTACACTATATACTATATGGTCTGTCTGATATTTGTGATAATGGTTCTACTGTATAGTGATTTAGCTTTATTAGTCTTACTTGTAGATTTAGTTATCAGTATTCTATTTAAGAAATAATCTTCATTCTATCGTGGTTTATCGTTCAATAAACCACAGTTGTGAGTTACGAGGCACAATAATTAAACCACGAGGGCGATAGCCCGAGTGGTTTATTCATTGTGCCTCATAACTCACAACGTGGTTTATTGAACGATAAACCACAATAGAAAGAAGATTATTTCGATTCTAACATGACCAACTCTTAATGAAAGGAAAACAAGTTCATACTTAGAGTAAAAACACGGATGCAGATTATATTCCATTGAATAACTTACTTACTTACTTTATACAGAATGACGTCACTCTATATACTCGTATATATAGAATAACGTGGATTTTACCACGCTTTCGTTGCACTGTGTTTATAGAGCCGAATTCACGTGTCATGTTAGAATTCACTGTAATGGATAGAAATAAATATACATGTATTCTGTTTCACTGTAATGGATAGAAATAAATATACATGTATTCTGTTTCACTGTAATGGATAGAAATAAATATACATGTGATAGATATGAGCCATGCACTGGGAAAAGGGGGCTAAATGCATCTGCAAAAAGTATCAACCAATGTCAGCCTGTTCAGTCCATGTAGGCTGACCTGGTAGTAACTTTTTACTATTGGTACATTTTCTGCATGCTAAAGGACCAATGTTAGACCATAGTTAGACAAAATTTTTTTTTTTTCTTTCATCTATAATTATGAGTTCTAAGGAAGCAGAATTGAGAGAGATTAGTATAAGTTGTAAGAACTTGTTTCTCAATTGATGTAATATATATGTTTAAACTGAATGTAAGGATGACTTGCTTGGTATCATGCCTAACGGAGATGTATCAAGTTCCTTTTTGCCAGAGCACGGCTCATATGTATGTCACAGAATGACAAATAACAGAATGCTATTTCCATTTTCTAGTTATCTTGCATTAGTGGCTGCCTTGGCGACAGAAGCAGACTGGGTGTTTATTCCAGAGTGGCCCCCAGAAGATGACTGGCCTGAGCATCTCTGCAGGAAACTTACAGCTGTATGTTGTTTAGTATTGTGTAGTATTTTATATCTAGGAAATAAAATAGACATCCTGGTTAGCCCTTTCCAAGACAACAAATTTTAGACCCTTCCAAATTGAAAGGGTCTGCAGACAACAATTTTGAATGTTGTACAAATGAATTCAAGTTTTTTTGACAGGGTAGAAAATATTGTGGGAAAAGGAGAAAATGCTGGTTACCAGCATTTTCTCCTTTTCCCGCAATGTTTTCAAAAGGCTTCTTCCTCAGGGTCCTGTAAACACGGGATTGTTTGGTAGAAGGTTAATGTTTTTATTTTTTACCTTTACAATATTGGTTGCTGGTTCGAATTCCCAGGCTTGGCCAGCCGAGCCCCGGTAGCTCAGTCGGTAGCATGCAGGACTTGAGAACAGGGGGTCGTGGGTTCGATCCCTGGCTCGACCAATTTCTTTCCGAGGATTGATGATAGTCATTGCGACAGGATTCATTCCTCTCCGACCGCTGACCATTGTCTCGATGATGGTTATATGGGAAAGCAGCCACTGGCTTGGAAAGAAAACTGTGTGGAGTACTGGTGAAAGAGTCTCCAGGAAAGGCACGGACAGGTGCACTGGCCGCTGCGATATAACTGAAATAATGTTGAAAATGGCGTTAAACACCATACAATCAATCAATCAACCAGGCTTGGCCAGTTTCTTTCCACGGATAGATGATGGTCATTGATGCAGGATTCATTTCCTCTCACAGCTGAACACTTTTTCAGCAGTGTTTATTTCGGAAAGGAGCCAGTGGTTTGGGAAGAATATTGTGATCTATTGTATTTCTATTATGATAGAAAATCAATGCAAGCAAGGATAAGTGTACTGGTTGCCAGGATGTTACTGAAATAATGTTGAAGACGGTATAAAACACCATACAAACAAACAACCCTTTACAGTATTCTTTAGCTGAAAACTTAAACCTATGTTGCAAGAATACATTCACATTCTATTCATTAGCAACAAAAATAGTTTTAATCAATACCCCCTTGAAAACTTGACAAGAATTACAAAGTTTTGTCTTGATATATTGCAGAGAAATATAGTGGAATTTTTAACAATTTTTTTAACAGATTATAAATGTTTTTTTAGTCCGTCTTTTATGCTTAACTTTATTTCTCAGTTCATGCATCATATTCCTGAAGACTAAATAATTCCAGATTTAATGATACTGTAATGCTGTTATAAAATTTCATACTCTTTGCAAATACCTTGTCAAGAAATTTTGTGTGATTAGTATTAACATTACAATTTTGATACCCATTGCTTTACCCTGTACCACACAATCCCAAGTTTTAACGACCCTGAAAAATAAAGGATTTTGAAAACATTGTTGGAAAGGGAAAAAATCTTGGTTACCAGCATTTTCTTCTTTTCCCAGTATGTTTTCTACCCTACCAAGGACATTTTTTGTCATTTGAGCCACCTTTAATTTGTCATCTGCAGATGATTTCAATTTGGGCAAGTCTAAAACGTCATTGTGTGGTAAAGGGTTAAAATATCATGGCAAGGAAATACATGTTCAAAAACTGAAGTACAAATTTTACATTATTTTGTTCTAAGTATCAAAGCTTAGTTATTCAATCATTTACTTACAGGAGAGAGAGACTGGTCAAAGACTGAATATCATCTTGGTGGCAGAGGGAGCCATTGACAAACATGGTAAACCTATCACAGCAAACAATATTAAAGATGTAAGTATACTGATACCGTTTACTTTTTGTTGGGAAAGCAGCCAGTGGCTATGGAAGCATTGTTATGAGAAAGGATAGGTGCACTGACCCCAATATAACTTAAATAATGTTAAAAACAGCATTAACCACCAAAAAAACACAGACAAAAGCTATTAACTCTTACCAAGTGACAACATTTTAGACTTGTCCAAATTGGAAACATTTTACAGGTGACAAATTTTAACCCTTTACCAAACAATCCCTGGTTTTCACAACCCTGTAGAAGAAGCCTTTTGAAAACATTGTGGGAAAAGGAGAAAATGCTGGTAACCAGCATTTTCTCCTGTTCCCAAAATGTTTTCTACCCTATCCAAAGCAAACTTCAATTTTTGAGTCACATTAATTTTGTTGTCTGCAAATGCTTTCGATTTAGATGAGTCTAAAATACTGTCATTTGATAAAGAGTTAAAGCAGCTCAAATGATAGTGTTAGTCTATGAAAGGGTTGAAAACAATGTTGGAAAAGAAAAAAATGCTGGTTACCAGCATATTCTCTTTTTCCCACATTGTTTTTCAAAAGATTTTTTTTCCTTAGCATTGTTAAAACACAAAGCTGTAATGTAAAAAGTAATTCTCTTGTAATAAGTGTTTTTTCTGGACAGTTTAATGTCATGCAGGCAAGAGGTTACTGGCTTTGGGAGAGTTTAGTTTGCAGTACTTGATAGGAAACAACAATATAGATATGATGAATGTACACATATTTTCTGATTTTTTTTTTTTTTGTTCTAAAAACTGTTACTGTTTTATGATGAATGAGATTATATCAAATGAATATGTGATGAATATAATTATATCAAATTTCATTTAATTTATGAAAAATTCATATCAAGGTTTTAAAGACTTATTTAGCTGTTGATGGTTATATTAAATAGATAACCAGGGAATAGCCTCTGCTCCAAGTTTCTATCCAATAATTGTTTATTTAGAAGCTCATATTACTGAAGGGTATTGAAAACTGCCTAACTCTATACCAGTTGGCAAAATTTTAGGCTTGTCCAAACTGAAAGCATTTGTAGACGACAAAATAAATGTGACTCAAAAGTTGAAATTTATGTTGGGAAGGGCAGAAAGCAGCAAGGGAAAAGGACAAAATATTGGTTACCAGCACTTTCTCCTTTTCCAACAATGTCTTCAAAAGCTTTCTTTCTCAGGGTCAGTAAATTTGGGATTGTGCACATGGTAAAGGGTCAGTTTTATATGCAGTGAGTAACCTGCATCATACATCAACATAATGTTGTTTGAAAATGTTTTGTTTGATTATAGACACTGTATTGTCGTAAAAAAGGTTTTAGTTTGATAAACAATACCCGCTGAAAGATTTCCATTTCTTTTAAAAACAACTTTAGCTGATCAAAGACAGACTGAGATACGACACAAGAGTTACAGTTCTTGGACATGTACAGAGAGGGGGCAGTCCTACGGCGTTTGACAGAATCCTGGTAAGAGTAAAATTATATCATCATTTTTGTCCTGTATCTCATTAACAAGGCCTCCTGCTTTTATCCAACCATTGTTGACTTGTAAAAACAGTAAGAGAAGAAGAAAGTGATCGTTACAAGTAATTTCTCCTTTTGTTTCTATATTTATATATATATATTTCAAAGCTTTGTGAAAAAAGATTTTGTTTCAGAAAGTGAAAAAGTACATTTGGTAAAAAGTTACTATTACATTAATATTGGGTAATTAGCTTTAATTACATTTTAAACACACTTGAATATCACATTTTCTGAAACTACTTCTCATACCTGTAGCATTACTGTTGTTTTGATTCCGGTTTTGTCACTACATGTTTCAGTTATATTTGCTTTTAGTTCATACATGAATATACAAGGGCTGTTTGATATGTAATATGTATTGTACCACAGCGCAATAATGCTTTGCACGATTTTGTGGATGATGATACGCTTGAATAGCTCTATTCAATACTTTTCTAACGGTATAAACACGAGCCCTCAGCTCCACATAGTTTTAAACTTATAGTCATTTCAATAGAGCTAGTCGTTGACCACTGTTGTAAAAATGGTTGGGAAACGGATTAAGAATATTGAAGAAATTAGAGCTTATATAAAAGTTCGCACAAAACTCGGTCATTCGGTAATGCAGATTTTTACTGAATTGGGGGAAGTTTATGGGTCTGATAAGGTATCTTATGAGACAGTTCGTAGTTGAAGAAAGAAATTTCTGACTGGCACAGAGTCCTCAAAGATGCAGCAAAATCTGGCCGACCTGTGACTTTAATAGGTAAGTCAAATGTCTCAAAAGTCAGGGAAATAATTGAAAGTGATGGCAGATACACGATTCTTGAAATTGCCAACGCTGTTGGCATATCGCTATCGCGGGTGCATTTCATTTTGAAGCGTATTTTGAAAGTACGAAAGATTTCTGCCAGATGGATACCGCATATATTGACAGATGACCAAAAACGGGTACGAGTACAAACCGCTAAGCAATTGCTCAAAATGTTTCCCAAATTCAATCAAAGACAATTTGCAAACATTGTTACTGGTGACAAAACATGGGTTCACTATTTTGAACCAGTAAGAAAAATTGGGAACAAAATATGGCTAACTAAACACAGTAGAAGGCCTGTAGTTGCCAAAGGAAGCACAAGCACAAAGAAGGTTCTTTATTGAATATTCTTCTCATGTGATGGTATAGCCGTACAAATTCCGGTGCCGAAGGACAAAAGTGTTACAGGTCGGTTTTACCGAGATGTTATACTAAAAAAGGTCAAGAAATATTATCTTAAACGACGCCCTGTGTCAGGATTTAGGCATGTTCGTCTACTTCATGATAATGCTCCATCACATACATCTGAGCTTGTGAAGCAATTTTTGAAGTCGGAGAAGGTTACCGTCTTGCCACACCCACCATACTCTCAGGATCTAGCCCCATGCGACTTTTTCCTTTTTCCAAAACTTAAAAAGTTCTTATCTGGTCGTCGTTACAAGTCCCAACAAGCCCTTGGCTCAGCCATCAGTCAGTGCCTCAGAGGTCTACCTAAATAAGCATACCGTGACGCATTTCAGAAATGGATTCAGAGATTGAAATAATGTATTTCAAACCGCAGAGAATACTTTGAAGGGATGTAATGTTCATTTCACTATTTGAGTCGAATGCTTTTGAGATATCGTACAATACACATTATATATCGAACAACCCTCGTACTATGTATTGCTACATTTCAGCAATTGACATCAAAATTTATCCAGAAAAAATCTGATCGACAGTCTTTAGGAGTTAAAAAAGGGCAACTGAAGATTTGAAGTATTTTGTACAGTTAAAACAAATGCTTAAATCTTTACCACATAATCCAGAGTTTCAACAACCCTGAAGAAGAATCTTGTTAAAAAACATTTTTGGAAAAGGAGAAAATGCTGGTAGCCAGCATTTTGTCCTATTCCCACAACATTTTCTAAAACTGTTGTAACTTTAGATGCATTTGAATTGTCAACTACAAATACTTTCAATTTGGACAAATCCAAAATTTTGTCTTGTGGTAAAGGGCCAAGTGAAATATTTTTTCTGAACAGGGTACCAGAATGGGAGCTGAGGCTGTTCTAGCTCTGATGGAGGCTACACCTGGTTCCCCAGCTTGTGTTATTTCTCTAGATGGGAACATGGCTGTTAGAGTTCCTTTGATGGAATGTGTAGAGAAGGTAATCCTTAAAATATTATTTCACACCTACAGTCTAACTCTTAATGAAATTCCTTAAATGCCACCACGCTAGTACAAAATATTTGAATCCATATTGGACTCTGTAGAGTCCTGAATATCAATTTTTCAGAATGATGTGAGAGTCCGGGAAATAGGATTTTTCAAAATGAGGCTAGAGTCCCGAATATCAATATTTGCGCGGAAGAGCAGTCAGCGGAAACCTTTTGTCATGAATCACTGTTACTCGCTTAAAAAATTCTCTTTTGTTTTGTTTTACATATTTTTTTAACAAAAGGGCCCAAACATATGTCGTTAATTTCAATATGTTGTATATGTGAAATGGAGAGGTCATTTAAAATTTTTCTTTTTCTTCTGTTTATTTCCATGGCTGTCAAAATCAGGGGTATAAAGATTTTTTTCCACTAAACCCTATGTTGTGGGTACTCATTAGAATCGTCTCATCGAGACGATTCTAATGAGTACCCACAACATAGGGTTTGAAAGAGAAATAATGGATTTAGAATACCATCACTCCGTCTTATCTGGAGCTCTGTTTGTCTTTTTCTTCTGTTTATTTCCATGGCTGTCAAAATCAGGGGTATAAAGAAATGAGCCATGGTCTTTGAAAATTGGGTTTAATGCATCAGCAAAAAGTATCGACCCAGGTTAGTCAGCACAATGAGCAAAGGCTGATATGACTTGAAACCTTTTGCCATTGTTAATTTTTTCTGCATGTCCAAGGTGCATTCTACCTTTTGATTCAGCCTGTTATTAGGCAAAATGGATTTTGAAGATCCACATTTATTAGTATATGATGAATTGATTGGTATAATGCATCACAGAGATGCATTAAACCCCCTTTTGCCAGTGCAACACCCATTTGTATTTGTACACTTAAGGTGTATGTATTTATACCCCCCCACAACGAAGTGGAGGGGGTATACTGGAATCGCCATGGTTGTCTGTCCGTCCGTCTGTCCGTAGACACAAATTTATCAGGCGAAATACTCTGACAGTTTTTCAGGTACTGAACTCAAATTTGCACACACTGTTCTTATATATATGAAGTTGTGCATGTGCAATTTTCATGACCCTGGTGCGATTTGTTGCAGAATTATCTCCCCTTGAACTTTTTTCAACTCTTATTTTTGTACTAAACCATTCTGCTTTCTGTGACAAAGACCTGTTTTGTGACAAGGAGCTGGTGGGGGGGTATTGATCAAGTTTAGTGATAGCTCTAGTTCTATCTGTGTGTAGATAAACTGAGAAAATTGTTCCAAATTGCAGACAAAAGAGGTACAGAAAGCCATGGATCAAAAGAACTTTGAAGTGGCCGTGAAGCTTCGGGGAAAGTAAGTCAGTTGAAATAGTTTAGTTGTGATATTTGTGGTCAAAATTATGTATAGAAATGATGATTAATAGTGGAAGAGTCTGTAAGAAAATGGCTTCATTTTATGGTTTATAGCTTGTGATACTAAATCCCAGGTTTATTTTAGTCTTACTGCTGCTACTGCTACTGCTGCTGCAGTATACTTGTCCTTGCTTCATACTTAGTATAACAGTAAAAAGGCTAGTAAAAAAATGCAGTGCTTATTGTGATTTCCAGGGGTTATCTCTGGACTAAAAATTCCTTCTGGTTTATTCTGCACACTAAGGCTTACACATTCTATTAAGTGAAATAACTGGAGCATTGTTGTAAAGGAACTAAATCCTAGTTTCAAACTAGTGACACAATCTCAAGTTTTTGAGAACTTGAAGAAGAAATCTTTTGAAAACATTGTGGGAAAAGGAGAAAATGCTGGTAACCAGCACTTTCTCCTTTTCACACCATGTTTTCAACCCTTTCAAAAAAATCGCACCATTTTAGCCATACTCAGTCTGTAAGTGCATAACCCGGAAAACATCGCATAATCAAAACGGATTTTGTCAAGATTGTCATTTTCTCCTTTTCACACCATGTTTTCTACCCTTCGAAAAAAAAAAAAAAAACACAACATTTTAGCCACACTCAATCAGTCTGTAAACCCTGAAATAATTGCAATATCAAAATCTACTTTGTCAAGATTGTCAAGATTAAATAGAGTAGAGCAACAATCAGACTGCAACATTTTGTGGAAAATTCTTCAAAGGAAAAAAAAATTGCCGAAAGTGAGGAAAAATTATGGATACCAGCATTTTTAGTTCAGCTGTTTTAGAAGAAAACATTGAGGTGTTATCATAGCCCTGTTGTTGTCTCATTGTTGTCCTCATTCAAAAACTTTGGGATTTTACAATATCTCTCTCATTACTGAAGATCTTTACTTTAAACTTGGACTAATTGTTAACCAAATGGAGCCCATGCAACAGGGGCAAGTAACCATCAAAATATTTTTGACACATTCATGCCCTTTTCCAACTCAGAATGGTCACTGAAAATCAAGCTATTTCCAAAAGTACTTGTAGCCAAGTGTTGGCACCAGCATGCGGTGCTCTTACCTCTTTCCCCCCCCTCTTCACAATGTTTTCTACACTTTTAAATACAATAGCCATTATTTGAGCCACATTTAACTTGTTGCCTGTAAATACTTTGAATTTGGACCAGTTTAAAATATTGTTATTTGGTAAGCATATATTAATGTGTTTCGTTTTCTTTGTTTTAGGAGCTTCTACAACAATCTCCAGACCTACAGATTATTGAGCAAACTTAAACCACCCCATCACCTGATGACAGAAGGAGTGGATGTTTCTGTAAGAGCATTTTTTTTTTTAACATTTGTTTGTTAAATCACTTATTCCCATTCTTGATGAACTCTTTACCAGGCAACAAATTTTTAGACTCCTCGATATTGAAATCATCTGCAGACAACAAACTTACAAAGACTACATTTTAAATTCTAATGATTTTACCTGTTACCACATAATCTTGACTTTAAACAATCCTGAGAAAGAATGCTTCTGAAAAGATTGTTGGAAAAGGAGAAAGTGCTTGTTACCAGCATTCCCTCCTTTTCTCACAATGTTTTCTACTCTTTTCAAAACAAATTTCAAATTCTGAGTCACATTCACTTTTTTGTCTGAAAATGCCTTCAATCTGGACTAGTTCAAAATTTTGTTGTTTGGTAATGAATTGACTACTATAAATCTGAATGTTATTACAGACTTTTTTTGGTGGGGGAAAAAGTGCTGAAATCCTGCAGTACTAGACTGTTTGGCTTGAAAATTAGCTTGATATATCAAATAGTGTAACTTTGGGGCACTTATTTGATTCTCCAGCTTGGCTAAATTCTCTTGATATTAGTCACAGCCACAGAATTCTTTCCTTTCTTCATGCGGTACATTATTTCAATGATGTATTTGTTTGAAAGTAGCCAGTGCCTTGGACAGAATCTTGTGTTAAGCGCTGGTAAAAGAAACTACAAGAAAGCGTAGCTAAATATGCTGGCTACTGTATTATTACCTGAAATACCATGGAAAACGACTTTGAGCATTAAACAGACATACTGCTGCAATTCTACAGAGCTTCTTGGACCAGGCTTTGTGCTTTCATGATTTTGATGTCCACTGTTATGAGATTGATTGATTTATTGTATTGTGTTTAATGCCGTTTTCAACATTATTTCAGTTATATCACTTTGGCCAGTGCACCGATCTATGCTTTCCTGAAGTTTTTTCACCTGAACTTCGCACAATAACCTTCCCAAGCCACTAGCTGCTTTCTCACATAACCATCATCCTGTAATGAGATACAGGCTGCACTAGACCAACATTTCATGATGATCACTTTCTTCTTTTTCTTCAATATTTACATTGTGCTCCTCTATGCTTTCAGGCTGGTAAAAAGTTTGCAATTATGAACATCGGAGCTCCAGCCTGCGGAATGAATGCAGCTGTCCGATCTTTTGTCCGTTTGTCTCTGGCCAATGGGCACACAGTATTAGGAATCCATGACAGCTTTGATGGACTTTTATACGGAAGTGTATGTATCACAGTTGATTTTTAAACATGTTTTTATACTCCCACAAAATGAATTGCTGTGGGGGTAAGCTGGAATCTGCCTGTACATGGATCTGTCCATTGGTGAATTTGCCTATAGGCATACATGTATTTGCATTGCAAACTACTCCTTGAGGATTTGTGCATGATGTTGAAACTTTGTACAAGCTTTGTCATTTCTCAAAGAGCACTTGGTAGTGGGCAGAGCTCCAGATAAGAGGGAGTGATGGTATTCTAAATCCTTTATTTCTCTTCCAAACCCTATGTTGTGGGTACTCATTAGAATCGTCTCGATGAGACGATTCTAATGAGTACCTATAACATAGGGTTTAGTGGAGAATAATTAATATTTTCAATTTTGAAATCGAAATCACTCCCTCTATCTGGGGCTCTGAGTGGGTATTTAGTTTAGTCACATTTTATGATATTCTGAGGTTGTTGTGGTGGTTTTGAAAATTATTTTGTCACTGTTTTTTTCTCACTGTTTTTTAACCCTTAACCAAACAATCCAAAGTTTTAACAACCCTGTGGAAGGAGTCTTTGGAGGACATTGTGGGTAAAGGAGAACTAGTAATTCTCTTTTTTTCTTCACAATGTTTACAGAAGCCTTCCTCAGGGTTGTGAAAACACAGGATTATGGGGTAAAGGGTTAGGTAATTGCTTTTTATCACATAACTGCCCATGTTTTCTGCTTGATAAAGCCCTTATGAATTTCCTCTGTACCCTTTACCACACAAATCCGAGATTTAACAACTCCAAGTGAAAGGACTTTTGAAAACATTGTGGGAAAAGGAGAAAATGCTGGTAACCAGCATTTTCTCCTTTTCCTACAATGTTTTCTACCCTTCCACAGACAAATTTCATAAGTTATACAACATTTAATTTTTTGTCTGCAAATGCTTTTATTTTGGACCAGTCTTAAATATTTGTTGTTTGGTAAAGGGTTAAACACTATTTAATCAATCAATAAATATCCATGAAAATTTCTAAATGAAAATGTTATATAAATTGTAATTCTTTGGACAGAGTTATGTGATAAAAAGAATCTGACATTTGTTGACTTTTGAAATAAAATTTCACTGAACGTGTTGAGCAAAGATGTTATCAAGTTTGTCGAAGGCTTGCTGATTATTTCTCCTCACTTGTTTGATCAAATCTCATCTCACCTGCCAGCTTCTGTTTGACTCTGTATTTCACTGTATGTAGTTGTGACTCATTCATGTATTGTGATATAGGATAGTGTTTGATTATTTTTAATCAGTGCAGTAAAATACCTATGTTAAGGCCACTCTAGAGAACAAAATTGATTGGTCTTATTAGGGAGGTGGTCTTTCATTAGGAGGTTCGGTTGTGTTAAGTCTGTAGCCAACGACAAAATTTCAGACTTATCAAATTGAAAGCATTTGCAGAACCACATATTAGATGTGTCTCAAAGTATGGAATTTGTCATATGAAGGGTAGTAAAGATTGTGCAGTAGGGAGAAGATGCTGTTAACCAACATTTTTTCCATTTACAACAATGTTTTCAATAGCATTTTCCATTGGGATTGTCAAAACTTGAGACTGTATGGTAAATAATAATTAAAGTTGATATCATGGTAAAAGAGAAAAAAATTTATGTGACAAAAAAATGATCTAAATAGGAAGATGGTCTGTAACTAAAATACCATCTATAGATGGTATTTTACTGCATGGAGTTCTTGTTACAAATACTCGCAAACAAGTCATACAGTGGTTGGTAATTCTAGTAATACTGCTCTAAATGCATGGCTGTTATGCCTAAACCTACAAGGGACATTTTTTTTTGTCTTGTTGCACAATTATTTCGGGGGAATTTTCTGTAAAAGTAGACTTTGGGCATAATAAACAATATTCTTGTAAATAAGGATGATCGAGTATATGAACAAGACATTATTGTCAGATTTTTTGTTTCTTTTCAAGTTAACTCTTTACCAAGCGACAAATATTAGACCTATCCAAATTGAAAGTAATGGCAGACAAAAAAAAAATACCTAGCCAAAATGATGGATTTTGCTTTGAAAGGGTTGAAAACATTGTTTGAAAATGATGAAAAGCTTGTTACCAGCATTCTCTCCTTTTCACAATGCTTTCAGAAGCTTCCATTCTCAGGGTCTTTAAAACTGAGGATTGTATTGTAAAGGGTTAACCCTTTTGCACTGTTTTAGCATTATCATTTTACAAAAAAAATCTGCATATTGCAACTTTAACAGTGTTTCTTTGACTTTGAAGACAAATTTGGATAACAACATGTGTGAAATTTTTGTAACAACTTGGATTAAGGTTTGATACATGAACATCCGTTTAACCCTTTACCAAACAACAAAATTTTGGACTAGTCCAAATCGAAAGCATTTGCAGACGACAAAATAAATGTGAATCAGAAATTGAAATTTGATTTTGGAAGGGTAGAAAACATTGTGGGAAATGGAGAAAATGCTGGTTACCAGCATATTCTCCTTTTCCCACAATGTTTTCAGAAGGCTTCTTTCTCAGGGTTGTTAAAAGTTGGGATTGTGTGGTAAAGGGTTAAAACATTGTGGCAGATTGAGAATTTATGAGCAAATTATGCGATTGGCACAGTGGTTTCAAAAGTTATGTGCAGCAAGACAGAAAAAATAAAATCTGTTGGTGGTAATATGTTGCCTCTATACCAGAAAAACATTTTTTAACATAAAGGCCATCTAAGTATTCACCAACCATTCTTTACCATTAGAGCGCCAAAATAAACCTAACAGACATTTTGAACCATAACATAAAACCCAAATGCTTTCAGTTTTGAAGTTGCTTTTGTGCAGAAAGTCGAGGCAAAGCAAACTGTAGATCAGTAATTAGACTGCACATTTTGTGCTGTCAGATCTTGATCAACACAGGCCGCAAAGGCAGCTTTAGTTGTGAAAGGCCTTTTAACTCTTTACCAAATGACAATATTTTAGACTGGTCCAAATTCAAAGCATTCCCAGATGACAGAATAAACATACTTTAAAAATTGAAATTTGTTTTAGGAAGGGCAGAAAACATTGTGGGAATGGAGAAAATGCTGGTTACCAGCATTTTCTCCTTTTCCCACAATGTTTTCGAAAGGCTTTTTCTTTTGGGTCGTTAAAAGTCATGATTGTGTGGTAAAGGGTTAAGGGTTCATAAGCTTTTTAATCTAAATTTCAACCATATGGTTAAGCCAATCAGAATTTGTGTCATTTTCTAATTTAAGAATCTCGAAAGAATTAGACCAAGAATCTATTTTTAGAATGGTTGGTGAAAACTATCCCAGATATAAAACATTGACAGACTATCAAGTAAATGTGGCTCAACTGATGGTATTTGTCAATGAAAGGGTGAAAAACATTGTGTAAAAAGGAGTAAATGTAGGTGTGCTTTTTCCACAGTGCTTTCAAAAGCTGAAATGCTATTAAAAGCCAAAAACAAGAGTGTTTCAAAAGTTCTGATAGATTTACCGGTAATCATTTTTCAAACCGCCTGGAGTTTTATGACCCTTAAGAAAACTTCTGATTACGGAATGGGAAAAAGAGAAAATGCTGGTAACTAGTATTTTCTCCTTTTCCTGAAAAGTTTTCTACCCTTCCAGAAACACATTTCAGTATTTGAGTCACATTTATTTTGTTGTCTGCAAATGTTTTCAATTTGGACTGGTCTAAGTTGAAAATTGTATATAAGTAAGGATTAGATACATAATACATGCATGGGGTGGTAGGTTGTTACTTGATATTTTTTAGCTTCATATGTTTGCTTTGCCCTTTCAGTTCAGTTGTTTGTTAAGGGGATTGTATTTAGTTTAGTAGTATTTTGGTAGTTCAAAAGGCTGTACTGCTACGGGGCATGCGTTTAACCCTTTGCTCCACATTCCCAACTTTAAGTGATCCTGAGGAAGAAGCCTCCTAAAAACATTGTGAGAAAAGGAGAAAATGCTGGTAACCGGCATTTTCTCCTTTTCCCACAATGTTTTCTGCCCTATCAAAGACAAATTCCATCATTTGAGTTACAGTGAAATTGTCCTCTGTAAATGCTTTTGATTTGGACAAGTCTACATTTTTCTTGTGTGGTAAAGAGTTGAATATTAGTGCTGACCACAATTCTCTCTGACTGCTTCTAAATATCATGTTGACAGTTTATTTTGAGAGAGCTTCTTGTGGCTTGTAGAATTTTTATCAGCTGGATTATTTTCTGTGAAAACTTGGACGTATTGTCAAAGCCTTGGTGTTGTCGTCGGTGTTGTTGTCATCATACAAAAACTAAGACATTTTATAATATCTCTGTCAGTACTGAAGATATTTACTTCAAACTTGGAGTAGTTGTTAACTATACAACAGGGGCAGGTAACCATCAAAATAGTTTTGACACAGTTGTGCCCCTTTTTAAACTTAGAATTTTTGCTGTTAACCTATTTATTTCTAAAAGCAATTTCAGCCGAGTGCTGGCACCCTCATACAGTGCCTCTTATTGGACAGGCATTCAGTAGGTCTGGAAAGAAATATATAAAGAACCCCTCCAAAAATGTTCTCAATTTTCTCAATATTATAATTCTGTAGAGTGAGAAACCAGTAACACGTAAAACCTACACTGAGATTTATCAACAGGTGATGCTATCTAAACAGTGTGAAAAAATGACATTTAATCTGTGTTAACCCATAGGGTGCTGTGAACAACATAGGTGCTTTATGCTGCACTGTGTAGATCAAGATCAGGGGCCATGCATGTAAAGGTTTATTCTCAGCTGATTTCATACCATAACTTTCATTAATGCATCAGGTTGTCTGAAAAATAGAAAGAAAGTAACAAAACTCTTTATCAGCCTCATATGTTACTGCCTCAGGTGCATTGAAGCACATTTATCCTTTACCAGACGACAAATTTTGGACTGGACCAAAGTCAAAGCAGTTGCAGACGACAAATTTATTGTTTCTAAAATGATGATTTTCTCTGTCTGTCAGGGTAGAAAACATTGTGGGAAAAGGAGAAAATGCTGGTTACCAGCATTTTCTGCTTTTCCCACAATGTTTTCAAAAGCTTTCTTCTTTGGGGTCGTTAAAAGTTGGGATTGTGTGGTAAGGGGTTAATACTATCATATAATTTTGAAGTTTAACCCTTTGCCAAACAGTTATAAATATTAAAGACTATGAGGTAGAAGGCTTTTGAGAACATTGTGCGACAAGGGAAAAACAGTGGTTGCCAACATTTTCTCCTTTTTCCACAATGATTTCTACTCTTTCAAAGACCTATCATTTGATCCACATTTGTTATTTACAAATGCTTGATATGGACAAGAGGACAACTTTGTTAGCTCATAAAAGGTTAATTTGTGGCTGACTTAACCCTTTACCAGACGACGAAATTTTAGCTTTGTCCAAATTGAAAGCATTTGCAGACGACAATTTTAATGGGGCTCAAATGGTGCAAATTTTCTTTGATAGGGTAGAAAACATTGTGGGAAAAGGAGAAAATGCTGGTTACCAGCATTTTCTCCTTTTCCCACAATGCTTTCAAAAGGCATCTTTCTCAGGGTCGTTAAAAGTTGGGATTGTGTGGTAAAGAGTTAAGCACAAAAAAGATACATAAACAAATGTAAAGATTGCACACAAATTTTGGTCAGATCTTTGATCTACACTGTTTGATATTCTGAGGGGTAGTCTTGCCAAAATAGCTGTCAAGCTGCTATTACTAGCTGCTATTACTAGCAGTGGGCTATTTTAATTTCTGGAAGTGTCTGTCTAACTCCATCACTTTCTGAAACAACTTTGCACCAGGTCACTTAAAACCATCATTGTCAAACAGGGATACCAGCAATAAATAAATAAATAGATCTAAGATTGAAACATGAATACACATGAAAACATTGTAGCAAAATGAGATTTGCTTGTTTTGTTTGCCTTAATATTTATAAGACTAGGCCTGTTGCAAAAAGAAAGAAGGTTTCTAAATAAGTACATGAAGTAAAGAGTTAAATTGTGAAGCAGTCTATGGGTTAATTATCTTTTCTCAATAGCACTTAACACAATGACAACACATGGTTTCATTCTTTTTTATCCAGAAAAGTAGCCCCTTCACCAAACAATCTTGAATGAAAAAACCTGAAGAAAAGGCTTTTGAAAATTCCATGGGAAAAGGAGGAAATTTTGGTAACCAGCATTTGATTTTCTCCTTCTCCCACAAAGTTTTCTACCCCTTTCAAGAGTAAATCTAATGAACAACAAAATGAATACAACTGTGCAGTCATCTCTGCATTCAGAGCATAACTGGGCCATATTGTAATAAATTATTGCATGTTAGTTCTTGAGCTATGGGTTTGTTTTGGCTACTCTCCACTATAACAGTCTATTAGTAACTTTAAATTTATGACTTCGAAATGACATTATTAAAGAGGTTTTACTTATCTGGATAGCAATAAAATCTCATTCCTGTTGCTTGATGAACAATTAGTTTCATGCTTAAAAAAATGGGGCACAATTCTGGCAAACCCCCACCACTGTACACTTCTATGCATATATGTGGCATTGTTTTTTTAAGTGAAAAAATAAGAACATAATGAAAATTTCAGCTACATTCCATTGTCCAATATTGTATTTGATGTATACGGAATGAATCTGTTAAAAAAGTTGCATTTTTTGTACTTAATATTTTGATTTTCATGGGTTTTCGTGATAAAGTTATGGGGAGTTGCCGGTTATATGCCAAACTTTGCTTGGTCAAATGGTTATGCTGGTTTTGGTATGTTGAATGTATGAGTGCATAGTGATTGATTTTTGTTATGATTTTTCTTTCTTCTGTTAAATTGTGTGAGTGGTTAGTTTTATGCTTTTATTTTTCGGCTTTGCTCATGTCCTTTTACAGCTTGTCTTTTTTATGGTCTGTACTTTTTAGCATTGTCTGATGTGAAAGGGTTCTTTTTATATTTATGTTTTACGTCTTATAAATGATAATTGTGGATTTTTGTTTCAATGTTTGACTGGTTCATTTACACATTGCACTCAAAATTTTGCATATATGTTTATTTTTAGTTTTTCAGTTAAAATCAAAGAAGTTTCCACATTCCTTCATAAATTTTAATAACAATTGCTTAGGCGTACCTGCTTTTGTTTTTTGTTATTCAGTGAAATAAGTTTTGACAGATTTTTATTCAGAAAAAAATATGCATGTGAAGGAAAATGAAATATTAACGGATTTCTCTACAGGTTGTTTTGAAAAATAGATTACTTTTTATGCTGTTTTGATAGAGATACTCCTAGCTTGTTTTTTTACCCTTTACCACATAAGTCCGAGTTTTGACCACCCCGAAGAAGACAGCTTTTGAAAACATTGTGGGAAAAGGAGAAAATGCTGGTAACCAGCATTTTCTCCTTTTCCCACAATGTTTTCTACCCTTTTAAAGATAACTCCGCACATATGAGCTATATTTACCTTATTGCTTTCAAATGTTTTCAGTATGGACTAATCTAAAATTTTGTTGTGTGGTCAAGGGTTAAGTGAAGGAAAAAAAGAGATACCGGTATATTGTACTGAAAGGAGTACATGTACATGTATCCTAAATGATAATGGAAAACATTTGTGGAAAGAGGAGAAATGGCTTGGTGCAAGGAGTTGCTCCTTTTCCCACTTTGTTTCAAAAAACTTTTAACAAAGGGATATTAAAAGTTTTATTTAATTTTATGTGATAACAGGTAGGCAAAGTATAATAATTTTTACATGATATTGCTTTAATATTTTATATATTTTCAGCTTCAAGTCAGGTCTGGACTAACCCAGTTATCTTTCTTTGATTATCAGTGCCCCATTGGTTCTTAGCATCTTGGGGTTAAAAACAAACAATTCTATAAAATAACATAACATAGATTTCTCTCATTCTGATTAAACTTTTACAACACAATTCCGAGTCTTAACAACTCTAACAAAGAATACTTTTTAAAGATTGTGGGAAAAGGAGAAAATGCTGGTAACCAGCATTTTCTCTTTTTCCCCACCAAGTTTTGTATTCTTTGAAAGATAAATTCATCATTTTACCCACATATCAGTTGTCGTCAGCAATTACTTTCAGTTTAAACAAGTCAATATTTTTGTCATGCGGTAAATAGGTAAAGCCCCAATAGAGGCCAAAAGTAAACAGTATGGGTTTTGAAATGCATTTGAATTAATTTTATTTCTTTTAAAAGTATGGAAATTATTGTGAAGTTGAAGTTTGTTATTTTATGGTCGGTCAAAGGGTTAGTTACAGACTGAAAAATGAATTTTAAAAAGTGAACAAAAAATAGAGGGACCTGGCAACTTTTGATCAGCTTTTAAAATTCATTCTTCTGCCAGCAAGTAAAATATGGACCAACCATACAATAACAGACTGTCATCTTCACGATAACTTCCATACTTTTAAATAGTTTGCTGTAAATTTTTCTTGATTTATTCATAGCGAAAACTTAAATCTTTTTTTCTTTTTATAGTGAGCCATGCTCCGTATCTTTAGGATTAAAAAAATAGTAATTTTTATTACATGGTACATGTATTGTTTAGTGCATGCAGTAATGCTTGCAAGTTTGACCAGATGTATAATAACTATTCACGAATGTGTATGTAAAGTCATGAACTAATACAGGGACTAATATAGAATATATTATCAATTGATTGCCTGAAACATGGTTGACAATGTATGCTTACAATCTATGCTTATTGTTATTCCACAGAACACCGATATAATTGATCCGGTAAGCTTTTCTCTTAACCTCTATCTCACAATATTAACTTTTTACCTCCGACGGACAAATTTTGTACGTGCAGTAGATTGCCTATGAAAACATTGAGGTTGAAGGAAAAATCGGTCATAGTGAGCAATTTCTGCTTAGCTACAGTGTTTTGTAATGTATGTTTGTTTTAACTCTTCACCACACTATTCCGAGTTTTTTGACTCTGAGAAATGGGTTTTTGAAAATATTGTGGGAAACAGGAGAAAATGCTGACAACCAGCATTTTCTCCTTTTCCCACAATGTTTTCTATCCTATCAGAGAACTATAGCTCGTTTGTACCAATCAAGAATTTGTTGTCTGGAGATACTTTTAACCTGTTGTCAGGTTAAGCTTTTACTTTGATTATCTATATTTTACAAGGATCTTTTCAAAGTTGTCTGTGTGGCAAAAATTGTTCATGGAGGTAATTAGTCCATTGATGTATTATAGCTGTAGTACAGGGGAGGTAATTCATACACTGTTAATCAACTATATCCTTCTCTTTTATACCTCAACTCTGAAAGTCTGAAAGGCTTTTTTTTAATGCCTCTGTCACTCACAGCTTTTGAGATGGTGACACTGATCATTGTGAGAATCATACATACTTTTTCTTATTATCTATAAATGTAATTTCTCTGAAATATTATTTGACAAGAAATTTTGCTGGCTTTAATTTGGACAAGTTTTCCCTGAAATTGCTGGGCACAACTTCAGATACATTTGCATGCCATTAAGATTGAGATTAGACTGTGTAAAATTTGCAATTTGATCTTGAATCTACACTGTCTGATGTTTATAAAATATCTGGCCAAAATTTTCCTGGGAGTTTCAGTATTTGGACTGAAAATTTCCAAATTTCCATATTATCTATTCAGCATCCAATAAGGGTAAATGCTTTTTATACAAAGAGCTTTTTGTTAATACTTTCATGTGAAAAATTTAACATCAGGAGATAACTGCTTGGCTTCTTTACCCTTGAAATGCTATAAACACATCTTCAGATGTAGTAGCATTTATTGTAGATAAAGATCAGATACAAGAATTTGCAGCTTGAACTTTGATCTTCACTGTCTTAAGCACTGAATGTGGAATGGACCTCTTCAATTAGGAAGTAGTGTAGATCCAAGATCAGACTGCACATTCAAATTTGATGTTGAGGACAATTTTAGTTGCTGTTGCAAACAATGTAGATCTAGATGAGAGCATGCAGCCTGATTTCAGACCTACACTGTTTGACAATTTTTTAAATATTCTGGCCAAACCAATATTACAAATGAATGAAAATGTCCATGATATTTACCATCAATTTCCTTGATATTTACCCCTTACTAGACAACAAAATTTCAGACATAGTATTTGATAACATTTGCAGACAAAAATGGTATATGCCGCAAGTAATGGAATTGTCTGTGAAAGAGTAGACACCCTTGTGGGAGAACAGGAGAAAATGCTGGTTGTCAACATTCTCCCCTTCCCCACAGTGTTTTTGAAAGCCTTTTTCCTCAGGGCTGTAAAATCATGGGTTTGTCTCGTAAAGGGCAAAGCAACCTAGAGCTTGAGAATCAATCCATTACTGTACAGGCTAAATGTTATTCGACAAAGTAACATAGTTGACACAAACTAGAGATATTTAACCCTTTACCAAACAATCCCTGGTTTTTATGACCCTGTGATAGAAGCCTTTTGAAAACATTGTGGGAAAAGGAGAAAATACTGGTAACCAGCATTTTCTTCTTTTCCAACAATGTTTTCTACCCTGCAGGAAACAAATTTCAATTTTTTAGTTACATTTATTTTCTTGTCTGCAAGTGCTTTAAATTTGGACCAGTCTAAAATTTTGTTGTTTGGTAAAGAGTTAAATGAAAGTAGAATTATCTTTAGTTGAGAACGGCTCACTCTCTTTTGCCAAAGCAAGGATTCTGGGACAGTTTCCCATTGCTTTAGGAAAATATTGCATCATGATGCATACAGATGGGACTTGTCCTTTTCAAACTCATTTGGGAATTAGTCTTGCGTGCATTTGTGTGCATTTTTGAAAACATCCTCTATTTCTGCAAGTTTACGGGAAAGTATTCTTCTCTCTCAATATTCTTTGGCATAACACAGGGCTTGTGACAAGCAATAGCTCTTTTTTCCCAAAAGGTTTTCAAAGGCGTTCCAAATGAAGGGTATGAAAAATATTTTGTTAATTTGTACAGTAATGGATTTAAGAACCTTGCATGCAAATGATGGACACAGACATATGTCTTCGCTTTATACAGATCTTTTTCTGTATGTAGAACATAATTATTCTCTATTGTATCGCAGTGTAAAAATGTTGTTTATCATTTTTGGTACATATTTAATGTACATATTACATTACCTTCAATGAATTCTGTACCAAACAACAGAACGAGGAGGTGCCCTATTGTCTTTGGGTCACATGGGTCAAAGGTCAAGGTCACAGGTGAACATTGTTTTGAAAATCATTTCTCTGATTGTCCTACTTCAGTGACAAGGTGCTGGTGGGGTGGGGGTATTTTTTTCACCAAACTTCAAAACTGATTAATCAGTGAATTAAGTAAGTCAATTGCTGGCAAATGATCAGCAAAGAAGGACAAAATGAAAAAAAAAAAGAATTTCAATGCTATTTCTTTAATGGGCTACATAGCTTGTTTAGTTATTTTTAGATTTTGTGCCAGAGTTTGCAAAGGCTTATGGGAATATCACATGATCAATAATTACACTAGTTGATACTGAGGATTGGTATATGATGATGTCATAATTGAGGCCAAGTTGGTATTCGCAAAACAATCATCCTGTTATTGTTTCTCCCATTTTACACCTTTTTATTGAATATAATTGTCAAGTATATACGATAGCAAATAAAAATATATCAAGTTGTGTTTATTGGTATCTTACAGAAAATTTTGATTTACGACAAAAAAAATTTGGTTCCTCTCAATTTTATTTGTGTATTTGTCTTCAGTGAATTTTTCTCACTTACTTTTTAAAGATTGTCCTTTTTTTCTGTAAGTTTATGGACAGTTGTCCCCCCTCCTTAAATCCCTTTTAGTTTGTCTTTGGCAGCACAATAGCACTATGTCCATAGTGTCTGTATTGTATGAATATTGTTGTATGATTTCATATTGATTCCAAACTGCTTGCATTTACAGATGCACCCTTACTCTGAGGTAAAACTCATTTCCATAGACAGTGGACTTTAGAGGTCAAATGTTCTCCACCAATATAATTATATAACCTTTTCTCAGATAATCCTGTGGGTTTTCTTTTGATATTCCCTGGGGAAAAAGACTTTAGAAAAACATGATGGGAAACAGGAAAATACTTGTAACCAGTATTTTTTTTTTCTCTTTCCCATCATGTTTTCTACCCTATCACATACAAATCTTATCATTTTCAGCCACATTCATTCTATTGTCTGCCAGTGCTGTCTATATGGACAAGTCTAAGATAGTGTACATGTTGTCGGGTGAAGTAGTAACCTTCAAAATGTCAAGGACACCATAATAATTGGTGCCTCTCTTGTGAAAGGGGCTTCAGACCTTTCACTACTGAATAAATCAATTGCATTTTCTCAAGGGCTGAAAGTACAATTACTCTGCAAGACCAAGAGATAGTTTGGTCATAATCTAGAATATAGCAGTGGACAGTGTAGATCAGAGATCAGACTGCATGTTCTGTGCAGTCTGATCTTGATCTACACTGTCCACAAAAGCTTCTGGTATGGAAAGAGTTAACATTTTGGGACAAGAAAAATGTGCTAATTCTTTCCTTTTCCCACTATGTTTTCATGAAGCTTCTTTCCAAGGGTTGTTAAGACATGAGCTTATTTAGAAGGTTAACTCATTCATAATTGAAAGGATTCATTAACCCTGTAACATGCAATCCCAAGCCACAATCCCAAGTTTTAACAATCCTGAGAAAGAAAGCTTTTGAAAATATGGTGGGAAAAGGAGAAAATGCTGGTTACCAGCATTTTCTCCTTTTTCCCACCATGTTTTCTATCCTATCCAGGACAGAAATAATCATTTGAGCTGCATTTAACTTGCCATCTAAAAGTGTTTTCAAATTGGGTAAGTCTTAAATTCTGTCGTCTGGTAAAGAGCTGTCTAATGTTAATTTTATGTAAACAGACAGGTACAACACTGTTTAACCATGAAAATTCTCCCATATTATTTCACCTTTTTAGTTTAGCGTGTAGCACACATATTTTATGTTTTAAACGGTGTGAAAGAAGGAGCCTATTGTAAGATTTTGTTTGGTCAGTATAACTTATTTTACCTTCATTTCCTTACCCTACATACTTCTTTTAAGAACATGACAAAAACAAGTGAACTATATACTCTTTATTCTAACATGACACGCGAATTCGGCTCTATAAACACAGTGCAAGGAAAGCGTGGTAAAATCTGCGACATTCCATGCAGAGTGACGTCATTCTGTATAATGTAAGTTAGTGAGTTATTCAATGGAACATAATCTTCATCCGCATTTTTACTCTAAGGATGAACTTGTTTTCCTTTCAATAAACGACGTTGTGAGTTATGAGGCGCAATGAATAAACCACTCGGGCTATGGCCCTCGTGGATTATTTATTGTGCCTCATAACTCACAACTGTGGTTAATTGAACGATAAACCATGATAGAAAGAAGATTATTTCTTAAACAAACAACAACAATTGTTTCATATCCATTTCAAGACTAAACGGCAAAAAAAAGTGTGACTCCCAAGTGAGTTTGTCTTTTTAAGGATAGAAAATGTTATGGATGAAGGAGAGAATGCTGGTATCCAACATTTTTGTCTCTCCATCCACAGTGTTTTCAAAGGCTGTCTCTCTCAGTGCAGTTAAAAATCTTGATAGTTTGGTAAAGGGTTAAGATATAAGAAGATGCTATTGGGAGTGATATGGAAAACATTCCTGGAAAAGACTTTGCTGTGAATAGTCATTGCCCTCTATAATAAGGAATCAAAAGGTCATTCCAAGCTACAGATATCAATTAAAAAGCATTATAAGGCATGGATAAACTGATTATTGCCGGGTATATATACATGAGAATAAGAAAACCAGTATTGGTTGGTTGAGTCGGTTTCCTCTTTACCAAACGACAAAATAGTAGACTTATCCAAAATGAAAGCATTTGCAGACGACAAAATAAATGTGGCTCAAAAATTGAAATTTGTTTAGGGAAGGGTAGAAAACATTGTGGGAAAAGGAGAAAATGCTGGTTACCAGCATTTTCTCCTTTTCCTACAATGTTTTCAAAAGGCTTCTTTCTCAGGTTGGGATTGTGTGGTAAAGAGTTAACCATATTACAAAATTGTAGCGAATTGAAAGCATTTGCAGATGACATATTAAATGTATCACAAATGATAGGATTTGTCTTTGATAGGGTAGAAAACATTGTGGGAAAACCAGTTTAATTTTTCATCTATACTGTCCAGGATAAGAAAAAAGAGAATTTGCTCATTATGAGCATTGTCACATCTACCTTAATGTTGGCAAACATCACCTGCTACAAGATTTAAAAAGTTAATTTAAGGCAATGACTTAACCCTTTACCACACAATATCAAGTTTTAACAACCCTGAGAAAGAAACCTTTTGAAAAACATGGTGAGGAGAAAATTTTCTCTTTTTCCCAGAATCTTTTCTTCCCTTTCCAAAACAAATATTAATTTTATGAGACACATTTAAATTGTCATCTGCAAATAGTTTCAATTTGGAAAATGTTTCAAAAATGTTGTCGTTTGGTAAAGAGTTAAATAAGATATTAAATGTTATTAGCAATTCCTGTATAACTTTGACCTTCAACTTAATGTGAAATTGTGATGACTATCTTTTTTTTTTCTTGGTAAACTCTTAATGAAGAGGTGTGGTTCTTTATGCTTTCTATTCTTATTTTTACCATTTTATTTTCTCCTATTACCTTTATTTGTTTTTGCTCCTGAATTGTCTTATAAATGATTATTGGTTCTGTAGATTATATGAGTTCCAAAAATTTTTCAGCAGAATTTGATAACTGTTACTTTAAAAGAGCTTTTGGATATGTGTGACACATAAAAATCAGAGTGCTAAAAGAAATTACATGCCCAGTTTCATCAAACTGTGATATTTTAGCTATGGCTGAATGTTTTTATGGTTTTGTGTAGTTTTCATATAATGCAATATTAACTAGATTTTTAGCTGTAGGTATGAATTTTTTGTAATACACTTTTAATGCAATATTAACTGGATTTTTAGTTGTAGGAATGAAATTTTATGACATACTTTTAAGTTGTCAAAATTTCATGTGTGCCAATGGTCTTTTTTTTTTTACTTTCTCAAGTTGAGTTGAAAAAACACTGCATATACGTTGCTCATTTTGGTGAATGAATAGTTTTCTTTCAGTAATGTTTTTATATTTATGTAGTAATTTTAAAGTTAGAAAAACTTGTATCATTTAATGAAATGTTTATGTATAAAATTCACAAGAGTCTAGATTATAGCAACTTACAAAATAAGAAAAAGAGACATGTGTATAGAGTGATAGATAACTGTTGTTTTGTCTAATTCTTGTGGCAAGGATTTTGTCAAAATTAATCTATTTGTCTAATATCATAGCGAATTCCAGAGGAAAATATACGCGGTGTAAGATTTGATGCAAACCTATATCTATGTAATATAGAAACAATTGGCTTTTCTTTATTCCTTTCATATTTTTTCTGTTCCTAAGATGATTTAATGATATTGATGTAGAAAAAAGATTGTGAGCAATGACATTTTGTCATTGCAGATAATTTACTGTCTATGGATATTTCTTTTGTTGAACCTCTACTGAAAAATAAGTGAGTTGCTTTTTAAATGGCCAATAAATAGATTTCAACTTCACAGTTTATTCAAATTACAAAAAAAATTACCTAGTGAAAATCAGAGAAGGAATAAGCTCAAGCCAGTTCGTATCTAACGCTGCAGATCAACAATCCTTTTGCTTTATAACCAGAAAAGTTATACCTGAAAATTTATATGTCTTGCATTTTTGTGTATTTTACATTCATGGGTTTTGGAATGATAACAAGAGCAGAAAAAAATTGTGAAGAAGCACAAAGGTAAAAGTGTTGACATACAGTAACTTGAAAAGAAAATGATGTATTAAATAAGAACTTTGGTCTTACTCAAAATTTTCTTTCAGTTACAAAATGATTTCAGTTTTTGATATTTACTGCACTAGCAGGGAATAGCAATTACTATATTTAACTTTGGGAAAGTGAAGTCACCTCACAGTCTACCTAACCTTTTTCCAAGCAGTACTGTACTTAAATTATCCTAAAAAGGAAGGCTTTTGGAAACATTGTGAAAAAAGGAGAAAATACTGATAATCAGCATTTTCTCTTTTTCCAACAATAATTTCTCCTATTCCAAAGAAGTGTCATAATTTAGTTCAAATTAAATTTCTTGTCTCCAAATGCCTCTAAGTTGGACAAGTCTAGGATTTTGTTGTCTAATTAAGAGTCACATAGTAGGACACTAACATTGGTGAAAGGATACAATAAATGGCAAATCTTGCTCATATACTATTCTTAAATTTATTAAACATATGAATAATTATTTTCCAAGTATAAAGGATTCTCATCTCAGTTCAACATAAAATACTGAAAAGGTAAACCACCAACAATAATAATTTAAATAATCTTGTGGTATTGTCAATCTTTTGACCTAATGCTTTTCTTGGAAAAGCTGTCCTCTCTAGCTACATATTATAAGTCTGCCAGTAGCCGAGGGAAAGTAAAAAATAAAGAAAGAAAATTGGACAAAGTGAAAGGAGATCTATTGATGTAGCGATTCATAATCTAAAAATTCCATAACAAGCAAACTGAAAATCTGCATTACTATGAATTTAGCTGTGTAAAAATATCTGTAATAATATCACATTATATTGGAATGAACATGTGGCTATGACGGTTTACTTGATCCTAGTCTGTAATACAGTGTGTTATCTTGACAAAATAATTTTAGCAGTGCTGTCAGCACTTTGATTTATCAAACATACTGTATCACTGTGAAAGCTGCCTGTCTAGTAGTGAAAATAGAAGTGCCCTCAGCGCTTTGATTTGCCAGACATTCTGAAGTAATTACATAATGGACTGCTACCAAAGTAATAGACTGGTATTTGAAACATGTCAGAAAGGAGGACAGAAAAACTAACTCTAAAGAACAGCTCACATTTTCTTACATATTTGATATACATTGAAAACAGAAGGGTATTCAAAAGTTAATAATTAGATGTCATAATTTGATCATGCTTTCAAGTCTTAGTCATCATTATGGCCATTGTCTCTGCTTTCCCAGCTTTGTTTGTCCAAATGGTTTCAAACAAAAAGTCTATTTCAGAACAATAATGAACTTATTGCTTAACCCTTCACATAGCAGTCACAAATTTTGATTACCTTAAAGATGAAGGCTTTTGAAAGTATTGTAAGAAAAGGAGAAAATGCTGGTTACCAGCATTTTCCCTTTTTCCTACAGTTTTCTACTCTTTGAAGGACAATTTTATGTCTGCAAACACTCAATTTGGACAGGTCTTACATTTTGTCCTCTGGTAAAGAGTTAAAATCCTTGTCTAAATAGGGAAGGAAAACCTCATGCTTACCTGTGATGCTTTGCTGAACAGATGCAACCTCTTGCTTAGCAATCTTTGGATGTCTTGATGTCATCAGGTCATTGTAATCAAACTTTTGGCAAATCTTTTTTTTGTGCTTTTCTGCACTGTCTGTAGGAATATTTCTAGTTATTTATTACCGGTATATCAAATCAAACTAGATCACTTGTCTAAACTTACGTTGTCCTAAAAGTATGAGCAGTTATAAACAAAATTCTACCTGACATTGTATGTAAGTTGAAATAAAGCAGATAATTTTGATTGCCTTTAGTTTTCCGCACTAACTTGTCTCGATACGCCATTGAAGTTTTGTCCCTCCATTTGTCTGAAAACGCCACCTTTACATGGTATTTTTCTCTCTCGTGCCTGGAAACTATATGGTAGTGTTGTTAGCTATTGTTCTTGTCAAGCCAGAATTTAAAAAAAAAACCTCATATAGTTAAGCCAATCAAATGGCTGTTTACAGAAGTCAAGGTAGGAATAGTGTTTTCATTATTTGGTCAGTTTCCAATTTTGTTTCTGGAGCCCTTTGGCCAATCAAATAGTTTTTTGCAAAAGCTACTGTCAGAATATGTATCTGGATGAGATTTTTGATCTAAGAATTGTCCCTAGATGATATGGCCTGCAACACGCGAAAAGGGGCATTCGGACATTTGTGTAAATTGTCGTCTCGGATCAGCCTGCGCACTCCCCGCAGGCTAATCAGAGACGGCGCTTTACGACTACAGTAGATTTTGTGCTACAGTAGACTTGCGCAAAACAGAAAATTACATAAAAAACGAAAAGTGTCTTTTCAGATAAGCCTTCGCCAACTGCGCAGGCTGATCCAAGACGACACTTTACGCAAATGTCCAAATGCCCCTTTTTGGGTGTTGCAAGCCATACTGTCTTTTTTGAAAGATTCTTGTCTTATTGTCGAAAAGAAGTCTTAAAATTATTTCGCCTAAATCTTTGCTTTTAGTATGCTGTCATATCAAAAGGTTGAATAATTTTGACCTTTTTGCAGTCAAAGCAGAATTAACCCATTAGAACACAATGCTTTGTTTAAAAGAGTCATACAAATAGAGCGTTAGAAAACATTGTAGAAACAGGAGAAATCAGTAGTAATAAGTATTTTTCCCTTTTCACAATGCAGCTATCCTTTTCAAAACAAATTGTAACATTTAATTTGCATTTGATTTACTGTCTCAACCTCTATGTACTTAACCCTTTACCAAACAATCCCTGGTTTACATGACCCTGGGAAAGAATGCTTTTGAAAACATTGAGGGAAAAGGAGAAAATGCTGGTATCAGCATTTTCTCCTTTTCCCACAATGTTTCCTACCATATCAGAAACCTATAGCTCATTTGTACCAATCTGAATTTGTAATCTGTGGATGCTCTCAGTTTGGAAGAGTCTAAAATTTGTCGTTTGGGAAAGGGTTAAAAAGCATTAAAAGCAATCAGAGCAAGCAATATTTCTGCTGGGTCGGATAGCTCAGTGGTTAGAATATCTTGTGACTTAGTGGTTGCGAGTTCGATAACCAGTTGAGGCAAGCTTTCTTTTTGGTGATTTTTAGCCTCTCGCCTCCGCTGCATGTGAGAAAGCAGTCAGTGGCTTGGAAAGAAGTTGTGTCAGTACTTGTGTGAGAAAGTCAGAAAACAAATGCATAGGTGCACTTACCGCTGTGAATTGACCTAAGCTGTTAAAACAGTGTTAAACTCAAATACAAACAAAAGAACTACTTCGGCCTAGAAATTAATGCCATAGCTTGAGAAATTCATCACAAATTAACAGCTGCTACATTTGCACAATTCACCAGTATAACTATGATTAAAATATGACCTAGTACACAAAAAAGCTTCATATATACATTAACAAATGAAACAAGAAATTACTCTAATTACCACGAGATAGGCAAGAAATCATCGTGACAAATAGGGTAATTTATTATTTGGCATATCATTGTACCATTTACAGTGTATTCCTGTACCACACAATGCCAGGTTTTAAGGACCCTAAGGTATAGCCCTTTTGAAGCATTGTGGTTAAAGAACAACATGCAGATAACCAGCATTTTCTCCTTTTCCCACAATGTTTTCTATCCTGTCAAAGGATGTCTGTTCATTGTTACCACTTTCGGATTTGTCACCTGCAGATTCTTTCATTTTGGAAGAGTCTAAAGTTTTTCATTTGGGAACAGGTTTATATGTACCAAATATAATCATAATCAAAATGTATCTGTATCCACAGAGAGGGTTTTATATGTTTATGAAAATCCTGCCAAAATAATTTTTTTTCAAATGTGATAAAAATTTCAGCCATGCTCTGTGAAAAGGGGGCTTAATGTTTTTGCGAAAAAGTATCCACCCAGGTCAGCCTGCATGGACTGTGCAGGCTGACCTGGGCCAATACTTTTCGCTTTTGGTCAATTTTCTGTATGTCCAAGGATCAGTCTACCTCATGATTAAGTCATTTGTTACAAAAAGTGGATAATATCGATTCATAAGTATGTGATGGCATGCTTTGTACCATGGATCACGGAGATGCATTTAGCCCTCTTTTTCCGGAGCATGGCTCAATTATGTTTTGCTACATTAACTGACGATTGACTCTCTTAGTTTTTTACTGAATAACAAAATTGAAGACATGTGCAAATTGAAAGCATTTGCTTTTGTCAAATTAAATTTGGATAATATGATGGGATTTGTCTTTAAAAGGATAAAAAATATTGTTGGAAAAGGAGAAACTGCTGGTTACCAGCATTTTCTCCTTTTCCAACAATGTTTTCAAAAGCTTTTTCCTTCAGGGTCAGGGTCCAGCGAGGCTCATTGGTAAAGTGTAGGATTTTGATCAGGAGGCCATGGGTTTGAGCATCACTAGATCCAATGGGTTTTCTGCGGGAGTGTCCTTGGGCAAGACACTTTAGAGTCGTAGCTTAGTACTGGTGAAATCCAGGAAGAACATAAATATGTGAGCTGTTGCCGTTATACTACTGAAATAATATTGAAAGCGGCATAAAATACCATTAAAACTTGGGATTGTTTGGGTAAGAATAAAGGGGCTCACTGTCTAGGAATTTTCAATGTTACTTTTTATCTGGAATGTCTAAGCAGTGTGGATGAAAGAGCAGACTGCATGTTTTGTGCAGTCTGATCTTGATCTACTCTGTTTGCACTGTTTACACTGTTAGGAAAACTATAGTTGTGAAAGGTGCTTGAAGGTTTAATGGAGAAGTGGAAAATAAGTGTATAATGTAATGTAAAAATCACTGCATCCTGATAATTGCAAACTCTATATTTTGTTATAATCCTTGCACATTTTATGCCTTATAGCAACAGATTGATTCCTGCAGCAACTCTCTTTTGTCATACAACAGGCCAGTTTTGAAAACATGGAGGGATTTTTTACTTTTGTTTTCCACAGTATTAAATTTAAGAGTGCTTGTACAGTCAATCTTCTGCAGAGTGGTTCAGCAGTAATCAGTTAAGAAACCAGGACATATAGGATCTGATATGAGTTGGCTTTTGAGACAAGATTTTATTAAACGAGTCTAGGGAAATATTATTCAGCGAGCCTTTGGCGAGCTTAATAACATTTTTCCTTGACGACTTTAATAAAATTTTATCTCAAAAGCCAACTCATGTCAGATTCTTTTTATCACATAACGAAAGATATATTTCACAAAATATAGATCAGATAATGTGAAAAAAACATTTATACATGCATCCGCGGTAATATCTGTAAAACCCGTTCACTTTAATAAAATATGTACAAAATGACGTCAAAAATGACGTCACACAAATATGATATCAAACATGTGTAAGATAAGAAAATTCGCAACAGATATACTACACTGAAAACAAGGGAGGTTATGTGATAAGATAATTTTTGTAATGCAGGTATAATTGGCAGATTATATGTAAAACATTGTATCCAAATTGAAATATTGTATCCATGTTTTCTATATTTATAACATTTCATTGCTTGTTAACATGCAGAGTGTAGATGTGTCTGCATACATAGAGTTGGGTGTCATCCATAGGATGTTAATTGTAATGATTCTGTCTTTTCCATATAATCCAGAATGAATATCTGTTTGTTTATTCAGAAGTCAAATACTGATATGTTATGAATGCATGAATATTGTGATGCATTGTACAGTATGTCTAGGTGTTGCTTAAAGATACATCTTTACAGCCAGAGAGAAAAAACTCTGTAAGAAGTTGATAGACTGTAAAATGTTTCAAAAATTAGTCAACTGTGTAAACAAAGATAAATTACCAGTACATATTGTGCAAGGGATAAACACAATTTATATCTCAAATCTTTGAAACAGGAAGCATCACAACAGAGATTCCTTTGATGATCCCAAGAAAATAGAATGCATTTTCTATTGTTTGTAACCTATGCAGCCTTGCAACTATCAGGGGCGAAGATACACTAATGATCATTGTTTGATAAAATAAAGATAAAATGGGTTAAAAACTGGCTGTAAACGAGTATAGATGTATCTTTAGTGTAGATGTCACAATAGTTTTGAAATTTCTGATTGTGGTTGCATCAGAATGCATAAAAGTAAAGGCTACTATTAATCCGTTTACAAACTGAAGACGACTTCCAAGAAAATAACTGGAAAACATGTGGTAAAAGGAGAAATTGCCTACAACAATAGCATTCATGTATTTAAGCTTAATCATTTTCCAACAAATCCCATACTTTAACAATACTGGAGAAAAGGCTCTTTGAAAACATTGTTGGAAAAGGAGAAAATGCTGGAATACGTTTTGCATGAACGTAAATAATGTAAAAATGGTCAAATTTTAGAACTGTAGTGTTACAGAATGCATACTTTTAAGGAACAAAGTAATAAAATAATGATTTTTTCCCCTTATATTAACTTCAGGTGAAGCCTATGAGTTGGACAGAGGTGCATGGCTGGTCCGGTAGAGGTGGCTCCTTGCTTGGAACAAAGAAGTAAGTTTTTGTCTAAGAAAAATCGTGAACCTCAAGGTAATATGATGCTATTTTGCATGGTTTAACCACTTAATACCAGAAGGCAAAATGCAAGACTGGACCAGTGATCTCGAAAGGGAGGTTAAGCAGATGAAAAGTTTGATATGGTCCGTGGAGCATCATCTACTCTTTTGTCTGTAAATACATTCAAATTTTGTTATCTTGTAAAGAGTTAAAGTGTCTTTGACAAGTATACAGCATGGCCTTTGCAGCCAGTGTAGATCAAGATCAGACGGCAAAGCAACATGATCTTCACTCAGACATTCTTTTTCAATAGTAACTTTGATATTCATTCATTCATTCATCCATCCATTCATTCATTCATTGAAATATCTGGGAGGGTTACTTGGCACTCTAAAAGTTAACTGCTATTTAATTTTGACAGGGTCACAGCGCAACAGTATGGTTTAGACAAGATTGCAGCCAAGCTAAAGGAATATGACATCAGTGCATTGGCTATTTGTGGAGGGTTCGAGGTAAGATCATTTGAGTTCAACCTATTTCTGCAAGATTTAACTTTTTTATTTGTGTGCTGTTAACTGCCTTTAGTAATCATTGTGAGAAAAGAAGCAGCAACTGTTTATTTTCTTAATATGTTTTCCACACTATTGAAAGATATTAAATATTTGTTTTGTTCTTTCAAATGTGTGTCCTATGTGAAGTTCTACAGATTTCAGTTGTGGGTAAAAATAGCCTGCACAGCTTAGTTTTTATACACAAAAAGGCACACAAGTTGATAAACCTGAAATAATGTTGACAGTGCTGTACAACACTTTCAACTAAAAAAATAATTTAAACTGAAAACCGATATAAAAAAAGTACTGAATCAATTTAACTCTTTGCCACACAGTCTCGACTTTTAACAACCCTGAGAAAGAAGCCTATAGAAAACATTGTGGGAAAAGGAGAAAATGCTGGTAACCAGCATTTTCTCCTTTTCCCACAATATTTTCTACCCTATCAATGCCAGAAATCATCATATTACCAAGATTTAATTTGTTATCTGCAGAGGTTTTGAATTTGGTCCAGTCCAAAAATCTGTCATTTGGTAAAGAGTTAAAACAATGGAATGATGTGGTCATCATTCATTCTGAATTTCAATAATTTAACCTATATCAGAAAAATCTTTTTTTATCTATCCCGTAAGTCTGAACAACAAAATTTTAGACTGGTTCAAATTGAAAGCCTTTGTAGATGAAAAATGTGTTAAAAAGGATGAGATTTGTCTGGTAAGATAGAAAACATTGTGGATAAAGGAGAAAATGCTGGTTACCAGCATTTTCTCCTTTTCCCACAATTTTTTCAAAAGCCTTCTGTCCCACAGTCATGTATAGTCAGGATTGTTTCGTAAAGGGTTAAATAACGTTCGTTTTAGTACTTTCTCTACCTCGAGTTTATTTCCAGGCCTTCAGCAGTGCACTACAGTTGGCAGAAGCTAGAGATAAGTATGATGCATTCTGTATCCCAATTGTGGTTATGCCGTGTACGATCAGCAATAATGTGCCTGGCAGTGACTTCAGTCTCGGTGCTGATACAGCTCTAAACGAGATCACAGATGTAAGTTGACGAGAAAAATTGATGTTAGAAAAATGTTTGAAAAATGAGCCTACATTCTGAATCAAAATTTTCAGTGGGATAACCAGATTTTTTTTTGTTGTTGTTGCATGTATGCATATATGAGCCATGCTCTGTGAAAAGGGGTTTAGTGCACCTGCAAAAAGTACTGTATACGTGGGTATATACACATGTGGAAAAGTTCGCAAATTACCCATTACGGACATTTTGCGCACGGAAATATTTGGGAATTCAAGACGCGTTATTTGTTGGTATACTGGTTTTAAAATATGCAAACAGAAAAGTTTCAAATTCGCAAAATCGCAAAAATTTCCACATCGGAAAAATTTCCACTTACACAGTATCAACCAGTGTCAGCCTCCACAGCGCAGGCTGACATAGGTTGAAACTCTTCGCTTTTTATAAATTTTCTTCATGTCCAAGGACCATTCTATCTCATGAATCAGTCAATTTTTGGTTTGTGGACAAAATGGATCCATAAGTATGTGATGGCTTACTTTTTTAATACATCACTTAGATGATTAAACTCCCTTTTCACTTAGCATGGCTCATATTTAGTGTTTTTTGTTTTCTGGATCTGAGAGGAAATTGGAAATAACAACAAAATTTTAGACTTGTCTATATTGAAAGCATTTGCAAATCACAAATAAAAATGTGACTCAAATGAATGGGACATGTTGTGAAAGGTTTGAAAACAGTTGGGAAGGAAAATATGCTGGTTACCAGCATTTTCTCCATCACCCTCAATGATTTGCTAAGAATAGCACGTATATTGACATTATATATACTCTAAGGAAAATAGAAGTGTGTTAAATGTATGTGCAGCTTAAACAGTGACATCTTAAATTGTATATTTTGTGTCATGAACGTATGAACGTGATAGCTTCCCCGATGAGAAAAAACAATTTCGAGAAGGATGACAAAAATATTTTTTTTTTTTCTCCTTTCTTACTATTTAATCCTTTACCGCTCAATGCTGACTTTTAATGACCCTGGGAAGAAGCCTTTTGAAAACATTGTGGGAAATGGAGAAAATGCTGGTAACCAGCATTTTCTCCTTTTTCCACAACGTTTTCTACCCTATCAAAAAAAAATTGCACCATTTGAGCCACACTGAACTGTGGTCTGCAAATGCTTTCAAATAGAAAAAGGCTAAAATTTTGTCGTCTGGTAAAGGGTTAACTTTTAATGTGTAGACAAATCCAAATCAAAAACACATGCAGATAACTCAAATGTTTTTAGCTCCACTGGCCAAAGGCCAGCGGGCTTATGTCATGGCCTGGTGTCCATTGTGCATCCGTCCGTGCGTGCATTAACTTTTATTTCAAACATCTTCTCTGAAACTACCCATCCAATTTTGATGAAACTTCACGGAAATGATCCTGCCATGGTCCTCTTCAGAATTTCTTGAAAGAATTTGATTGCTTCAAAAACTCAGGTTGCCATGGCAACAAAACCTAGTGGACCTCTACCAAGTTTCTTCAAATTATAGCCCTGGGGTCAAATTTGGCCCCGCCCCGGGGGTCACAATTTTTATATGGGCTAATATAGGGAAAACTTTAAAATACTTCTGGTACCTAGCCATAGGGCCTAGGGCTACCAAATCTGAATCTGGCATGTATTTTATCAAGTGGGCATCTACCAGGAGTGCCCAAATTATAGCCCTGGGGTCAAATTTGGCCCCGCCCCAGGGGTCACAAGTTTTATATGGGCTTATATAGGGAAAACTTTAAAAATCTTCTCGTACTTAGCCATAAGGCCTAGAGCTACCAAATTTTGCAAGTAGCTTTATCTAGTGTGTCTCCACCAAGGGTGCCCAAATTATAGCCCTGGGGTCAAATTTGGCCCCGCCCCGGGGGTCACAAGTTTTACATAGGCTTATGTGGGGAAAACTTTAAAAATCTACTTGTACCTAGCCATAAGGCCTAGGGCTACCAAATTTAGCATGTAGCTTTATCTAGTGGGCCTCTACCAAGAGGGTCCAAATTATAACCTTGGGGCAAGTTTGGCCCCACCCCAGGGGTCACAAGTTTTATATGGGCTTTTATAGTGAAAACTTTATAAATCTTCTTATTACTAACCATAAGACCCAGGGCTACTAAATTTAGCCCTGTCTCAGGGACCTCATGTTTTACAGGGCCTTTTATTGAGGAAACTTTGAAAATCTTGTTTATAACCACACATTGTGGCCCTCCACCAGGATTCAAGTAATTCTAGCTTTGTGGCCAAAAATGGCTTTGCCCTGGGTGTCATAACTTTCTCATAGGATTTTATAGAAAGAATTTTGTATGTCTTCTAGTTTAAAACCAATTGGCCAAGTATTTTAATGTTTGGCTTGTAGCGTTTTGACAGTGGAGCGATACAGGGCCATCATGACCCTCTTGGTTTTTTTTTTTTGTTTTGTTTTTTGGGGGTTTTTTTGTGTGTGTGTGTGTAAAAAGGGTAAAAAAAATATTAAAATGGGAAAAAAGGCTGGTTACTAGCATTTTCTCCTTTTCCCACAAAAAACTCTTTTTATCAGGGTCATTAAAACTCAGGAATGTGAGTTAACCGGAAAGAGTTAACATACATCAAACACATTTAGATGTTTAAAATCCTAAGAAGGGAATGGTCAGATCAAAGTTGTTGGAACTTGTTGCCAGACACTTTTGCCAAATTTATATTTCTTCTTGTGCAATGTATGTATATTGCATGATTTGTATAAAGCTTGCAATGAAATATGTTTAAACTAAAATTTAAAATGCAGTGACAGTTTTTGCAACCAATACTTTCATACAATAATTTAGATGCTGTTTAATAAGTAATCCCAATAAACAGGTATGCTTTTCTATGGTCATATGGTCAACTGATGAATAACAGAGTAAAAGTGACTTGTAGATCTAAACTGAGGCTGTACAGGAATTGGTTAGCTCTTTACCAAACAACAAAAGTTTGGACTAGACTTCATTGAAAACATTTGTAGACAGTCAAATAATTGTGACTCAAACACTGAACCTGTAGAAAACATTGTGAGAAAAGAAGAAAATGCTGGTTACCAGCATTTTCTTCTTTTCGCACAGTATTTTTAATAGCCGTCTCCATAGGGTCTATAAAACTCGGGATCGTGTTGTAAAGGGTTAAAAAGCTGTTTTGTCATTTTCAGATATGTGACAGAATCAAGCAAAGTGCCACTGGTACAAAGAGGCGAGTTTTTGTGGTGGAGACTATGGGAGGGTATTGTGGTTACCTAGCAACCATGAGTGGTCTGGCGGGTGGGGCAGATGCTGCCTACATCTTCGAAGATCCAGTTACCATTACAGATTTAAGAGTATGTTTCGAAAACTTACTACCATTGTTAAGAATTACTGAACCCTTCCAGAGCCAAGTACATGAGCTATGCTCTAGCAAAGGGGGTTTAATGCATCTGCGTGATGCATTATACTAAGCAAGTCATCACATAATTATGCATCCATAAAATCCATTTTGTCTTACAGTCGACTGAATCATGAGGTAGAATGGTCCTTTGACTTACAGAAAATTGACCTATAGCAAAAAATTTAGGCCCATGTCAGTCTGGGGGGGTTGACTGCAAAGGCTGACATAGGTTGTTACTTTATGCAGATGCATAAGAGCATAGCTCATAACTATAAACTGTACCATTTTCAATGGCTGAGGATACATTCCATTGATACTCAGACTTTATCTTATAGGCGTAACTATACCCGCAGATGGTATAGACCTAAGATCAGACTGCACGGTCTGTGCTATCTGATCCTAAACTATGCAGTTGGCAAGAGCCTATGTATATCCTAGGTTTATTTATGTCTCCCGCCGTCAGGGTTGGGAAACATATTGTTTTTTCCCCATGCATCCATCCGTCTGTCTATCTGTCTGTCTGTCCGTCACAAATCGTGTCCGCTCTATAACTCGAAAACCTTTTAAGATATTTTGATAAAACTTCACACATTTGTAAAGCACCATGAGACGAAATGTCATGCACAAGAACCATAACTCTGGCTTGTATATTTTTCGAGTTATTTCCCTTTGATTATTTTCCTTACTCATTTTACGTACAATTTCGTGTCCACTGTATAACTCAAAAACTGTTACAGAAAAATGACCATTATTTCAGTTAGAAATTGCCTTGGTGACATATCAATCCTTCTGACACCAAAAAGTGGGGAGACATCTGTTTTTTTGTAGAAAAACAAGTTCTGGTATTCCCATGTTGTTGGCTATCGGGTTGCATGTTTATCCCAGTATTTGTGAAATCCAGGAAACTCATGAATTTGAGATCTGTCACATTTAATTATGATAGAAACCAAATATTTTGAATCTATTTTTGTAGGATGATGTAATGCATTTAAAAAGCAAGATTCTCCACGCTGGTGTACAGAGAGGCATTATTCTGAGGTAGTAGACATAGATTTCACATATGGCCTGCAACACGCGAAAAGGGGCATTCGGACATTTCCGTAAAGTGTCATCTCGGATCAGCCTGCGCAGTCCGCGCAGGCTAATCCAAGACGGCACTCTACGACTACATTAGATTTTGTGCTACAGTAGACTTGCGCAAAACAGAAAATTACATAATTACGGAAAGTCTTGTTTCGGATCAGCCTGCGCGGAATGTGAAACGACACTTTACGCAAACGTCTGAATGCCCCTTTTCACGTGTTGCAAACCATATAATTGGGCCATGCTTTGGCAAAAAGGGGTTTAACTCTTTACCAAACAACAAAATTTTAGACTTGTCCAAACTGAAAGCATTTGCAAACAACAAATAAAATGTTGGTAAAATGATCTCTCTCTCTCATAGGTAGGGTTGAAAACATTGTAGGAAAAGGAGAAAATCCTGGTTATCACATGGATCTATTTTTTAACTAGGTAGAAGGTGTAAATATTGTATGAGTGTCTTTGGGCAAGGCTCTGCAGATGTACTGGTGAACCCAGTAGAGTAGTGAATAAATTAACTGTTTTCATGGTTTATCTGAAATACTGATAAAAATGGAATTATCGCCTTACAACATGATCCCTACTCTTAAAAACCCAGAGGGCATAGCTTTTGAAAATATTATAAAAGAAAAGGAGAAAATGCTGGTCACCTGCTTTTAGCTCCACTGGCCAAAGGCCAGCGGGCTTATGTCATGGCCTGGTGTCCGTCGTGCGTCCGTCCATCCATCCGTGCGTTAACTTTTTTTCAAACTTCTTCTTCTCTGAAACTACCCATCCAAATTTGATGAAACTTCACAGAAATGATCCTGCCATGGTCCTCTTTAGAATTTCTTGAAAGAATTTGATTCCTTCAAAAACTCTGGTTGCCATGGCAACAAAACTGAAAAATATTGAACATCTTTGAAAATCTTCTTGTCTGAAACCATAAGGCCCAGGGCTACCAAATTTGGCATGTAGCTTTATCAAATGGACCTCTATCAAATTCCTTCATATTATAGCCCTGGGGTCAAAATTGGCTCTGCCCCGGAGATCACAAGTTTAACATCGGCTCATATAGTGACTGTATATTTAAGATAGTAATCGAGGGAAATAACTCCTGTTATACAAGATAAAGTTTGTTACTATTTACTTCCCTTGATTATCAAACTGCAGTTATACATTATTGGAGTTTGGTATTCAAGTTTTTTGGAGAGGAAATGTTCTAAGGAAGAGTGATTTATTTTGATGCTAATGGTTATGCTCACATGAATGGAATGTTTAATTTAAAGTAAGGTTTCTATCACTCAAATTTTTTCAGAACTTTACCTTTCATGCTAATGAATAAACCTGCTTGTATTCACTGACATTATCTTTGCATTTAAAAAGATATGACTGTTTTGGTTTGGCGGGCGGGGTGGAGGTTATGTTTTCAAAGTAAGTTTATTACCATACAGACTTTTTATGCTGTATGTCTCTGTCAATGCCAATTAAGTGCATGATATGTTAATTTTACTCTTTAAGAAATGATAATTTTTTTTCACTGTACCAAGTTTAAAGCCATTGCAAAAAGACAAATTGAATGTAGCTTAAATGACTATTTCTGTCTTTGATAGGTTAGGAAACATTGTGGGAAAAGGAGAAAATACTTGCTGACAACATGTTGTCTTCTTCTCACAATGTTTTTGAAAGCCTTCTCTTTCAGGGTCATTAACACTTCGATTTGTGTGGTAAAGGGTTGAAAAGCCAGTGGAGCGATACAGGGCCATCATGGCCCTCTTGTTTCTCCTTTTCTCACAATGTTTTCTACCCTATGATAAATAAATTTCATGTTTTGAGTTACATTCACATGTTGCTTGCAAATGCTCAGAATTTGGACATTGCTGAAATTTTGTAGTCTGATAAAGGTTTAAACAAAACTGCAACCACTTAAGTTATGTGCAGAGACTGCAACTATTCTGATGAAAGATAATGTTTGACATTTCTGTGACAAAATCACCTTTGCAACAAGATTTTTCATTGCTTTTCCCACTATGCCTTACAGGTAGAGCTTTTTTTAACCCTTTATCACACAATCCCAAGTTAAAATGATCTGTGGGGAAAAAGGCCTTTGAAAACAAACATTGGTGAAAATGGAGAAAATGCTGGTAACCAGCACTTTCTCCCTTTACAACAAAGTTTTCTCGCCTCCCAAAGGCAAATTTCAGTTTATGAATCATGTTTATATTGTTGTCTGCAAATGTTTTCAGTTTGGACCTGTCTAAAATGTTGTTGCTTATTAAAGAGTCGAGAATGTTGAGAATGCATTCCTTAAAGTTAATTTTACACGTGCCTACGCAAATACAAAAGAAATATGTGCTGTTGAAAAGCACTGTTAGAGCTTGGAAACATAACAGCTTTCCATTGGTTAAATAGAGGATATTTGGGGGTTTTTTTGTGAAAAATTGAAATTTATTTCATTGAATGAACATTGTAGGTAAAAATTTATTACCAATGATGTTTACTAAATGAAATAAATATCAGTGTTTTACTGATACAAACAAATATTCTATTTATTTCATGCTTTTAACCCCTTTTCTGTTGGGACTTTCATCAGAATGTAGTACAGTTATTTTCAGTAATTTTCCATGGCATACCTCCCACCACATAACTTACTATAATATTACATAAAGCACAAGAAATGTGGGGTAAATGCTCATAAATTAGTCATATTTCCCTCTAGTTGATTTGCATGCATTGTTTACCAAGGTAACTAAAGCAGGGAAACTACTGTTTCTGCCTTCAACTGAAGAGTTAGGAAAACATTTATGGTTAATTTCACTGGTCATAACTATGAATTATCAAACCTTATAATCCATCATTATTTCTCGATAAATTACTAAAAGGCTTGAAATAAAAAGAAATCAGTTTCACCTCTCCTTTTTGCACGTAATTTAGGAATGAATCTGCCAACCACAATTACACGACAGACTTTATACAGAAGATGTTTGATGAGGAGGGTAAAGGAGTGTTTACTTGCCGTGCCAATGTCCTGGGTCACATGCAACAGGGCGGGGTACCCAGTCCCTTCGATAGAAACTACGGGACAAAAATGGCTGCCAAAGCAGTGACCCAATTGATTCAGCTTGTTCAGAAATATACTAGGGAAGATGGTAAGTATTACCTATGTGGATTCAGTTTCCAGTTTTGTGTCTTTATAACTGTGTTGTATGGTATTGTATGAACCAATGTTTTCACGAAAGACAGATAGAAAATGCACAGTCATTAGAAGTCGGTATCAAAAATCTGTTCTGAAACAAAATTTAATAATTTTTAAACTATCTGTAGACTTATTTTTAGCTCACCTGAGCACGAAGTGCTCATGGTGAACTTTTGTGATTGTGCTGTGTCCGGCGTCCATCGTGCGTCGTCCGTCGTTTGTCGTCAACTTTTACCTTGTGTACACTCTAGAGGCTACATTTTCAGTCTGATACTCATGAAACTTGGTTAAAATATTTGTCTTGATAATATCTCGGACGAGTTCGAAAATGGGTCAGGTCGTGTCAAAAACTAGGTCACTAGGTTAAATCTTAGAAAAACCTTGTGTACGCTCTAGAAGCCACATTTTCAGTCCAAGACTCTTGAAAGTTGGTCAGAATGTTTATCTTTATGATATTTCAGACGAGTTTGAAAATGGGTTATGTAAGGTCAAAAACTAGATCACTAGGTCAAATCTTAGAAAAACCTTGTGTACGCTCTAGAGGCCACATTTTCAGTCAGATACTCATGAAACTTGGTCAGAATGTTTGTCTTGATGATATCATGGATGAGTTTGAAAATGGGCCATGTGGGGCAAAAAACTAGATCACTAGGTCAAATCTTAGAAAAACCTTTTGTATGCTCTAGAGGCCACATTTTAAGTCCAAAACTCTTGAAAGTTGGTCAGAATGTTTGTCTTGATAAAATCTTGGATGATTCGAAAAATGGGTTATGTCGGGTCAAAAACTAGGTCACTAGGTCAAATCTTAGAAAAACCTTGTGTATGCTCTAGAGGCCACATTTTCAGTCAGATACTTATGAAACTCGGTCAGAATGTTTATTTTGATGATATCTCGGACAAGTTCGAAAATGGGTCATGTCGGGTCAAAAACTAGGTCACTAGGTCAAATCTTAGAAAAACTTTGTGTACGCTCTAGAGGCCACATTTTAAGTCCAAAACTCTTGAAAGTTGGTCAGAATGTTTGTCTTGATAAAGTCTTGGATTAATCGGAAAATGGGTCATTATGAATTTTTGGCTCGTTTACTTTTCCTGTTGTGGCCTCTATGGCTCATAGGTTAAGCTGACTGAATTTTAGTCCTGGTATTCTGTGTTAGATCCCTCTGGTAATGCTACTTGTGTGTGTGTGTGTTCTCTTTGGTAAGGGACTGCAGAGCTCTAGCCTTGTACTGATGATACACAGAGAAACATGAAAAAGTGAGCTGTTGCTGTAATATAACAAACTATCACTGTAAAACATTAAAGTCTTGACCAGATGGAAATATTCTAGACTTGTCCATTTTGAAGCTAATGACAAATCAATTTTGGCTTAACTCTTTTTCAAATGACAAAATTTTAGACTGGTCCAAATTGAAAGTATTTGCAGACAACAAAATTAACGTGACTCAAAAATTGAAACTTGTTCTGTGAGGGTAGAAAACATTGTGGGAAAAGGAGAAAATGCTGGTTAACAGCATTTTTCTCCTTTTCCCACAATGTTTTCAAAAGGCTTCTTTCTCAGAGTCGTGAAAACCCAGGATTGTTTGGTTAAGAGTTAAATAACAGGATTAGGTAAGGAAAAGACAGGGAAAAATGTGTGGAAAAAGGAGATAATGCAGGTCACCAGCATTTTCTTCATCTCCCACAATATTTTTAAAAGCATTCTTCGACAGGTATGCCAGAACATAAGATTGTTGGATAAGAGGTTATAGAAACGAAACTTTTTCTGTCGTCTTTAGGATCTGTTTACACCAATGAACCAGAGTCCGCAGTATTAATAGGGATGAGAAAGAGACATATGGAATTTACAGCTGTACAGACACTTAAAGATCAAACTGATTTTAGGTAAGTTTTGTGTGTGAACTGTAAAGTTAACTCTTTACCAAGCAGCAAAACTTAACTCTTCATCAGATAACAAAATGTTAGACTTGTCCTAGCTGAAAGCCTTTGCAGACAACAAATTTGATGCAATTTAACCCTTTACCACACAATGACGCCTTTTGACACCCCGATAGAGAAGGCTTTTGAAAACATTGTGGGAAAAGGAGAAAATGCTGGTAACCAGCATTTTCTCCTTTTCCCACAATGTTTTCTACCCTATCAAAGAAAAATCATTTCATATGATCCACATTGAAACTGTCCTCTGCAAATGCTTTCAATTCGGACAGGTCTAAAATTGGTCGTGTGGTAAAGGGTTAAATTTTGGGCCCTGGGTTTTAAAGTTTTAAACATTGTGAGGAAGATGGAGACAGGATCAGCATTTTCTCCTTTTCAAAATATGTTTTCAGAAGCCTTCACCCATAGGGTTGTTAAAACTGTGGATTGTTTGGTAAAGGGTTTATACTTTTCTAAATCTAAAGCATTTGCAGACTACAAAGAAATTGTGGCTCAAATGATGGGGTTTGTATTTCAGAGGATAGAAAACACTATGGGAAAAGGAGAAAATGCCAGTTACCACAGTGTTTTCAAAGCCTGCTTTGGAGGATGGAAGCTATAAACCCCGACACATCTAAGTAATCAATGGGATGATTTTTGTATGACAGGCCCCCCCTCCCCCCCCCATACAGGATTCAGTGGCAGATCTGATGATGGATGGACACAAGGTTGACAGAAATGATGATGATGATGATTGTGATGATGATGATTGCTTAATGATAATATTCTTGTTTTAAAAATAATCATATTGATCAGGATGATGATCACAATCACGATGTATCTTTCAATTTGATTCTTGCATTATTATGAAAAGACTGAATTTTGAGGTACAATGGTCCTTTGACATTTGAAAAATTGATAGATAACAAAAAGGTTTGACCATGGTCCGCCTTATTATTGCATGTCTTTTTCTATTTAATTTTCAGTCATAGACTTCCCCTGGAAGAATGGTGGTTAAAACTTCGCCCACTCTTAAGAATTATGGCAAAACATACAAAACAAGCCTACGTAACTGAGGGAAGTCTCCAAGGCATTGTAGATATAGAGGAACTGATTGGAAGTTAAGGAGTTTCAACAGGCATATCAGCTGAAGTTATTTATAAGTTTGAAAGTATTTGACTTGTATTCTTCATTCTGACACTTTGAAACATGTACTACAGACGGCATTTGAAAATATTCTAGCCAACAGATATATTCTTCAAAGAAAGCAACTCCTCTGTTTGCCACTATAATTTATTGACTCACTCTCTGTATAAAGAATTTAAATATCAATATTGTATTATCTATTCTTCAATTATCTTATAATGAACTCATGTAAAAACCTTATAATGTGAACTACGTCAAAAATATCTGAAGAAAGCAGATTGTGCCACCATTAGGGGTAAAACAGTTATGGTTTTTTTTGTGCAATTGCTGTAACTCTTTTCCAAACTACAAAATTTTAGAGTTGTCCAGGTTGAGAGCATTTGCAGCCGACAAATGTGGTGCGAATGATGGTATTTTCCTTCATGAGACAGAAAACATTGTTAAAGGGTAGAAAGCATGGGAAAAGCAGAAGATGCTGGTTACCATGGGTATCAAATATGATATGAAACGTAGAAAATGCTGGTTACCAGCATCGTCCCGTCTTCAACAATGTTTTCAAAAGCTTTCACCGTCAGATTCGTTAAAACTAGGGATTGTACCATTAACAGATTTGCTGCAAACAACTTAAAAATTACATAATATGGAAAATTTGAAAAGTGGAAATTTCTCAGAACAATAATCTCAAATATAGTTTGTTGCAAGACCTAGAATTTAGGATCTGTGAATTCTAGGGCATTGTCAAGTTTCTAGATACGGGTTTGACTTTGTTCATATGGTAAAGCAGCCAGTGACTGGGTAAAGGTGTATGTGTAAGAGTGTAATGTGTTGAGGATAGTTCTAGAAACTCAGGAATGCACAGCTAGGTGTACTTGCCATTATGTTATAAATAAAATACTTACTTAAATAATGTTATACACCAAACAAACATAATGATATGAAAAAGTGTTAAGTACATATCACAAAGTCTCATGTTTAAATAACCCTAAGGAAGGCAACTTTTGAACACTGTCTGGGAAAAGGAGACAATGCTTGTTCCAGGCATTTTCTCCTTTTTTCCACAATGTTTTCAAACCTTTCAAGAATATATCACATCATTTTAACCCTAAGGAAGAGAGCTTTTGAAAACATTGTGGGAAAAGGAGAAACAAGCATTTTCTCCTTTTCCCACAATGTTTTCTACCCTTTCAAAAACATATCACATCTTTTGATCCACATTTAATTTGGCATCTGTAAATGCATTCAATATGGACATGACCAAAATTTTGTCATTTGGGAACAAGTTGAGAGCACAGATTCATGTTTGCATCTAGAAACATTTTTGTATACAGAACGGAACAGAACTGAAACTGATGAAAAGAAACTGCTTCTTGTGTGTTGCTTTTTACATTGTGTTGGTGTGAAAAGTTCTTTGAATTTGATTTTTGTATTTCAAAACCCATTTTTATTCATGTTTCATTTTAATTGTGTGTGCCATGTATGATACTGAAAGTTGTGTTTTTTACATTTATCTTTCATGATTTACTCCTCACCAGAGGACAAAATATTAGACTGGTCCATTTTGAAAGCATTTGTAGACAACAATATAACAATGGCTAAAGGATGCAAGTTGTTTTTAAATGGGTCGAAAAAAATTGTTTGAAAAGGAATAATAATGGTAACCAACATTTTCTCACTCCTTTTCCCACACAGTTTTCTAAAGCCTTCCTGTATGACTTCAAGCCCTGTATTGTTTGGTTAAACCTGTACCACTCAACCCAAAGTTTTAATGACCTTGATGATGAAGGCTTTGGAAAATATGGTTATGAAAGGAGAAAATGCTAATAACCAGCATTTTCTCCTATCACCACATCCACTATCTTCCCTTCCAAGGGCAAATTTTAGTTTTTGTGGTACGTGTGACTTGTCATCTGTAAATACTTTCTAATGGGACCAGTCTAAAATTTTGTCTTTTGGTTAAGCCTTACCACACGATCCTGAATTTAATGGCCCTGAGGTCGAAGCCTGTTGAAAACATGGTGGGAAAAGGAGAAAATGCTGGTAACCAGCATTTTCTCCTTTTCCAACAATGTTTTCTATCTGTCTGAAGACAAACTCTATTTTTTAACATGTTAAATTTGTCAACTGGGAGTGCTTTCAGTATCGAGTGGTTGAGAAAATTGCCATGTGGTAAAGGGTTTATGGGGAAAAATCATGACTGCACTTTTGACAGTAGCTACCCTATTCCAGGATGTTTTTTTTATAATTATACCGTCTTTGATAGGGTCACAATTATGTGAAGTATATCTACAGAAGGACCCAGCCTTTACAGTACGCTGAGGGAGAAAGCCTTTGAAAACATTGTGGAAAAAGGAGAAAATATTGGTCACCAGCTTCTTTTCCTTTTTGCTGAAGTTTATCTTCCCTTTCAAGCATAAATCTCATCATCATCACTTGAGCCATATTTAATATGTCATCCACAAATGCTTTTAAATGCTTACAAGTCTCTCTTTTGTTGTCTAGGAAAGAGCTAAAGAGACCACCTGCTTTGAACAATCACCTGATTTGAACAAATTTCTATTCATTCTTCACCAAACAATTCCAAGAAGCCATAGAAAAATGATGAAAAAGAAGAAAATGCTGGTAACTAGTATTTTCTCCTTTTTCAACAATCTTTTTTATTCCATACCTATTCCATTGACATTTTTTTTTTCTTTCAAAATATCAACTATTCCTCAAAACACGCCCCTTCCCTGAAATTTTTAGTCAAAATCTGGTGTAACAGTGCCCCATTAAAATATCACCAACAGATAACTTTTTTCCTCTTTCAGCAAACCTTTTATGAAAACATTGAAGCAAAAGAAATATGATCATTATTTCACTTTTCCTGAATTTTTCCTGTATTATTTTCAAAAGACTTCCTCCTCAGGGTTGTTTCAACGCAGAATTGTTTGATTAAGAGTTAAGGCCCTGTTGACTGATATCCAAAATATCCAAACTTGTAGATCTAAGATCAAACTGCAAATCTTAGACAGTTTGATCTTAATCTATATTGCCAATTCAATGCCAAGAATAAAGATTAGGTGTAGTGTACACTCAAAGCAGCAGTAGATTTTATATCAAAATGTTAATTCATTTTTCACAGTGTTTTCAGAAGTTACATGTTCTGGATTTAGTTTTTCTGAATTCTCATAATTAGAGAGAGGATCAACTCTTTACTTTATAATGGCATGTTTTAACAACCCTGATACAGAAGGAACTTGAAAACATTATTGGAAAAGGAGAAAATCCTGGTAACATTTAAGTTTTTCCGACTCTCTTACAATTAGAGAAAGGATTAGCACTTTATCAAATAATCCTGTGTCTTAACGCCCCTTATATAGAAGGCTTTTGAAAACATTGTGGGAAAAGGAGAAAATGCTGATAACCAGCATTTTCTCCATTTTCCACAATGTTTTCTATCTTTTCAATGACAATGTGTTCTTTTTCAAAGACAAATCTCATCAAATGGAACACATATTCTTCATTCGCAAATACTTCAAGTCAGTCAAGTCTAAAGTCTAGGAGTTTTGTGCAGAGTTATACTTGAATGATTGATGCGGAAATTATACAAGTGCTGAGTGGTTTAAATGTAGCCTTGCATTCATTGTAAATGATTCATTCACCTATTAGGGTAGTTACATTTTTTTAATTCCCTGTATTTTAGGTTTTTATCATCATTATTATTTTATTCCGGTTTCCTTTTTTTGCTGTTTTTCGTTAATAAACTTTGCCAATGAACATTTTTATATGTTTGTCATGTTTTCAACCATTAATTAGTTTTGAGAAGCCCTTCGGTAATAATTTGACATTTTGTTGATACAATTACTCTTTGGCAGACCAAATGGACGAAGCTGACATTTCAGTCAGAAAAAACCAACAGGAAATTTTGCAATTTTAAGACTAATTTGGTATTTTATTGCTCATAGTCGACAATTCAACTCTTCCACACAATCCTGAGTTTAACCTATTACCACATGACACTAGATTAGACTTGTCCAAAGTCAAAGCATCTGCAGAGGACAAATGTGACTGAAATGATTAATTTGGTTTCTGAGAGCTTAGAAAACATTGTGGGAAAAGAAGAAAATGCTGGTGACCAGCATTTTCTCCTTTTCCCACGATGTGTTCAAATGTCCAATTTTCAAGGGTCTTTAAAATGTGTGGTAATCGGTTAAAAGACCCTTAGAAAGCTTTTGAAGACATTGTGGGAATGGGAGAAAATGCTGGTGATTAGCATTTTCTCCTTCTCCTACAATATTTTCTACCCATCCAAAGGTAAATTAATCATTTACATAAAACTTAAATTTGTTGTCTGCAAATGATGTCAATCTGGACAAGTCTAAAATTTTATTGTTTGGTAAAGAGTTAACCAAGATTTGTTGCAGAAATCATAGCTAAAATAACAAAACTTTACACCAATATTATTAACAAAGGGTAAAACTTCTGGCCCTGAGAGAAGCGTGTTGTGGGTTTGAATTTGGGCTTCATCGAGGTAAAAGCCATAAAACTATGAATTGGAATTTACATGTATTTATTGTCGCCACCAGTTGCCCCATGAAGGCTGTTGGTATTTTTACGGGGGATAGTGCAGATACAGGACGAAAGCCTGATTTTTTCACATACTGGTTCTGTAATGTGCTCGGTGTATAGCACCGTCACACAGGACCTCGGTTTAACGTCTCATCTGAAAGACTATTAGTAATTTTAGATGGCCAGTCATGGGAATGAAACCCACACCCTCTAGTGACACAAAACATCACTTTCATGAGTCCTACACTGTACCAACTGAGCTATGTGGGCTGGTCATAAAACAATGATATTTAACTCTTTACCACACGATAAAGTTTTAGGCTGGTCCAAATTGAAAACATTTGCAGACGACAAATTACATGTGGCTCATATGATGTATTTGTTTCTGAAAGGTTAGAAAATATTGTGAGAAAAGGAGAAAATGCTGGTTACCAGCATTTTCCCTTTTTCCCACAATGTTTTCTAAAATCTGATCTTCCACGGTCGTTAAAACTCAGGATTGTGTGGTAATGGGTTAAAGCTTGCCTTTTTAAGTACTGGATTTTTAACCCTTATCCAGCTAAATAACTAAAATGAAATTTTCATTTCGATAGTAAAAACTCAAGTATTGCTATTTCAAAGTTATGTTTTGGGGAATGATATCTTCTTATTGGACAGTGTAGATCCAAAATCAGACTGCACGTTCTGTGCAGTCTGATCTTGATTTACACTGTCCGCAAAAGGTCAGTGAGTCGCGCTTAGAAGCCAATACATTTCAAAGGACCATTCTATCTCAGGATTCCGCCATTTTATAGACATAATACCTGTAGATCATCTTATGGGACCACCTACTTGATATAATACATTAAAAAAAAAAATTTCACATTTTTTCCCATAGCACCATTGTTTTACCATTTTCAAAGCCCTGAGGAAGAAGGGTTTAAAAACATGGTTGGAAAAGGAGATAATGCAGGTAACCAGCATTTTCTCCTTTTCCCACAATAGTTTCAAAGATAAGTCCTATATTCTGAATTACATTCTATTAGCTCAGCTATTTTCGAAGAAACACTGAGGTGTTGTCATAGCCCTTGTGTCATCTGCATTGTCATCATTGTCATGCAAAATCTTAACATTTTATAATTTCTCTGTTACTACAGAAGATATTAATTCAAACTTGGACTAGTTGTTAATTATCAAAATGGGACTCCATACAACAAGATCAGGTAACCATCAAAATATTTTTGACAAAAGAAAATGCCCCTTTTTGACTTAAAATTTTCACTGTAAATCAAGCAACTGCAGCTTTGTGTTGGCACCTGCATCTAGAGCTTGTTTAACTTCTTTAACACTTTACCACCCAATCCCGACTTTTAATGACCCTGAGAAAGAAGCCTTCTGAAAACATTGTGGGAAAAGGAGAAAAGGCTCCTTTTCCGTCAATGTTTTCTTCCCTTACCAAAGCAAATTTTAAATCTTTAGTCACTTTCACTTTGTCATCTGCAAATGCTTTCAATTTGGACCAGTCTAAAATTTTGTTGTTTGGTAAAGGGTTAAATGCTTTAAGGTCTACTCCCCCTAACTCTTAAAAGAAGGAAGCTGCTGAGATTGGCCGAATAGCCTTACGAAAACGTTGACGTTACATGATATTTACCGATGAGTTAGTGAGTCTACAGCCCCTAACTCTCATATTAAAAGAAGGAAGCTGCTGAGATTGGCTGAATAGCCTTTACGAAACTGTCGATGTTACACAATATTTACCGATGAGTTAGTGAGTCTATGGCCCCTAACTCTCATATTAAAAGATGGAAGCTGCAGAGATTTGCCGAATAGCCTTTACGAAAATGTCGATGTTACACGATATTTACTGATGAGTTAGGGGTCATAATCTTAAACTCTTTACCACACGGCAAAAAATTCAATTTGTCCAAATTGAAAGCATTTGCAGACGACAAAGTAAATGTGGCTAAAAAATCAAACTTTGTTTTGGTAAGGGTAGAAAACGTTGGAAAAGGAGAAAATGCTGGTTACCAGCATTTTCTCCTTTTCCCACAATGTTTTCAAAAGGCTTTTTTCTCAGGGTTGTTAAAATTCAGGATTGTGTGGTAAAGGGTTAAATATGGAAAGTTCAAGAATCATTTCATAACAGTCCAGATGCTGCCAACCTGACATAATATAACGATGATGGGCTGAAAATGGTGTTTAATACTAAACATATAATTTGACTAAAAGTAGATTGAGAAACTGAGTATTTGAACTCTAATAATGAAATACTGTAAAAAAAAAACACGCATACAAAAAAAAATAAACAGTAGTTTACCAGACTAGTAATTTCTGCAAATGCTGAAATTTCTCCTTGGGTATTTCAAGAGGTGTTTAACATGTAACCATTCTCCTTGGGTATTTCAAGAGGTGTTTCACATGTAACCATTCTCCTTGGGTATTTCAAGAGGTGTTTCACATGTAACCATTCTCCTTGGGTATTTCAAGAGGTGTTTCACATGTAACCATTCTCCTTGGGTATTTCAAGAGGTGTTTCACATGTAACCATTCTCCTTGGGTATTTCAAGAGGTGTTTCACATGTAACCAAACATGGGTTTAACCCTCTAAACATTTACACATTGCGAAATTTTAGACCTTACCAAATTGAAAGCATTTGCAGATGACAATTTCATAGTGGCTCAAATGATGCAGTTTTTCTTTGATAGCATAGAAAACTTTGTGGGAAAAGGAGAAAATGCTGGTTACCATCATTTTCTCCTTTTCCCACAATGTTTTCAAAAGGCTTCTTCTTCAAGGTTGTTAAAAGTCATCATTGTGTGGTAATGGGTTAACTCACAATCCTTAGTTTTAACAAACCTGGAAGAGATGGCTCTAGAAAATGATGTTGGAAAAGGAGAAAATGCTGATAACCAGCATTTTCGCCTTATCCCACAATGTTTTCTAGCTCTTCACCTGTGATTTTTATCATAAGAGAAATATTTCATTCATTTTGTCCTCTGCCAACTATAGTAAAAAAATTCTAACATGATGCAATTTAAAGCTGAATGACAGACATTTATAAACCCTCTACCTCCCCCCCCCCCCCAAAAAAAAAAATTTGAACCAATCTTTTCTCACAATATTTTCAAAAGTCTTTTTGTCCAAGGTCATTAATTTACGGGATTGTTTTGTAAAACGTTAACTCTGAGAGCAACAATCCTTGTGAATGACGCATTCAGCTTGCGTTGATACCAAATATTTAGTATATACACAAACAACTTTTCAGGATTTATGATGACCCTGGGGTCATATCGTTACGCCCAATTTGCTGCAGTACACATTAATTGTATACTTTAATATGTGCAGGTAAATAAATGTTTCTCCTTTTTTTCAAATTATAGATCTTTGTCGGCATAAAGTCTGTGCTTTCCAAGAATATGTACATATATAAGTGATAAAGTATGACAGTTTAACTCTTTATAACATTCCTGAGTTTTAACAACCCTGAGAAAGAAAGCTTTTCATGAAAATATTGTGAGAAAAGGAGAAAATGCTGGTAACTGTCATATTCTCCTTTTCCAAAAATGTTTTTTGTGAAAAGGTTTTTTTTGAAGGGTCTTTTCAGTCCGCAGTTTTAATGGCTCTGGGAAAGGAAGCTTTTCAAAAAAACGTCGTGGGAAAAGGAAAAAATGCTGGTAACCAGCATTTTTTCCTTTTCCCACAATGTTTTCTGCCCTAGTAAAGACAAATCACATCACTTGTGTCAACTTTAATATGTTGTCTGCAACTGCCACTTCAGTTTGGACAAGTCTGGAAATTTGTTGTGTTGTAAAGATCAACTTAACTCTGCCAAATGACAAAATTTTAGACTGGTCCAAATTGAAAGCATTTGCACGTGACAAAATTAGTGTGACTCAAAAATTGAAATTTGTTCTGGGAAGGGTGGAAAACATTGTGGGAAAAGGAGAAAATGCTGGTGACCAGCATTTTCTCCTTTTCCCACAATGTTTTCAAAAGGCTTCTTTCTGAGAGTCGTGAAAACCCGGGATTGTTTGGTAAAGATTTAAACCTTTTCGAGACAACAGTTTTAGATTGGTTGAAACTGCAAGCATTTGCAGCCAACAATCAAACATGGCCCAAAAGACTGGATTTGCCTTTGACAGATGAAAAGCCTTGTGGGAAAAATGAGAAAAAACTTTTTGCTAGGAGAAAATACCGGCAGTTTGTTCTTCTATCACAATGTTTTCGATAGCCCTCTTCCTCAGTGTTGTGAAAACTTGTGATGGTTATGGCGAAAAACATGAACACATGGCTAAGACATTGTATGAATAGGAGAAATGAATTGTGTCCCTTTCCCACAATGATTTTTACTCTACCAAAGAACAAAATTTTTGGCTGGTCCAAATAAGAAGCATTTGCAGACAGAAAATTACATGTGGCTTAAATAATTGTATTTGCTTTTTATACAGTGGAAAAACACTGTGGGGAAAGGAGAAAATACTGGCTACCAGTATTTTCTCCTTATCCCACAAAGCTTTCATAGTGTTTCTCTGCTGGGGTGTTTAAAACATGGGATTGCTTTGTAAATGGTTAAAAGTGTTGCAAGACAAAAAAAAAAAACCGCAGACGGTAATGAGCTATAGGTAAACACATGTTTTCATTCTCCAGAGTAAAAGGTAATTTTTTATGCTCAGTATATCACCTACATCATTTATAAATACAGGACATGTGGGGGTCCTGTATGATCCTGTGGTGAACATATAGGACACCTTAAGTTAGATCCATACTTGGAGCACTGGATTTACTTTTATGGAGTGTCCTTTAGCAAGACACTTCAGAGCGCTAGCCTGGTACTAGTGAAACCAAGGACGAACATGAATGAGTTAGCTATTGCCATGGTATAACTGAAATGGTCTTGAAAGTGACGTTAACCCATTACCACACAATCCCTACTTTTGATGACCATGAGAAAGAAGCCTTAAGAAAACATTGTGGGAAAAGGAGAAAATGCTGGTTACCAGCATTTTCTCCTTTTCCCACAATGTTTTCTACCCTTCACGAAACAAATTTCAAATTTTCAGTCACTTTTATTTTGTCGTCTGCAAATGCTTTCGATTTGGACAAGCCTAAAATATTGTCGTTTGGTAATGAGTTAATTACTATTTAATCAATCAACTAATTACACAGAACATATGAGAAAATCCAACAAATTTCCAAAATTACATCACAAATAGAAGTATTTTACCGTTTGGCATACTGTTTCTATTATATACAGTGCTGCACATGGTTCAATTTCAACCAGTTATATTATTGTATTGCCTTTTCCTTTAGACAATTTGTGATCTTAGATAATAGTCTTATATTAACCCTGTATCAAACAATCCCTAGTTTTAACAACCCTGAGGTAAAAGGGCTTTTGAAAACATTGCTGGGAAAGGAAAAAATTTGCTTTTCCCTCAATGTTTTAAACCCTTCTAAAGACAAATTTCATAATTTGAGCAACTATTAATTTTTCGTCTGCAAATCATTTTTTTGTTTCAGCTTTCATTGGGGCAAGTCTAAAATTTTGCCCGGTGAAAAGTTTAAAACAGCCAGACTTCAAGTGACATAAAAATGAAGGAGGGGTTGCTGGTAATGTATGTTATGCACTGAAATGACAGCCATTCCCAATAACTAGTGTAGGACCTTGACAGGCAGGGGACGAATGCACAGAGGTACTGTAATGGCCACTCCCAATAAATTAGCCAGGATGCAGACTGTCATAGTTTTATGACATCTGCTGTCATTTGAAATCATTTATTTCCTAAATTGGTCATTAATCCTGTACTGTTGTATCTACCCTTTACAAAAAATACCATGATTAAACAATATGGGAGATAAATGTTTTTGAAAACATTGTTGTAAAAGAAAATGCTGTTATCCAACATTTTTTAAAATCTTTTCCCACTGTGTTTACTCTATCATTAACAATTTTATTATTTGATTAATATTCACCATGTCATCTGCTACTTCAATTTTACTCTTTACAACAAGACAAAATTTTAGACAGATCCATATTGGAAGCATTTTCAAAGGATATAGTAAATGTGGCACAATGAATTGCATTTGTCTCGAAAAGATACGAAAACATTGTGGGAAAAGAAAAATATGCTGTTTACCAGCATTTTCTCCTTTTCCTACAACGTTTTCATAAGCTTTCTTTCTCAGGATCATTAAAACTCAGGATTGTGTGGTAAAGGGTTAAACCAGTTCAACATTTTTTGTCTGGTAAAAGGTGGAAAAAATCATGGGATATTCTGATAAGGAGAAAATGCTAGTTACTGACATTTTTCCTTGGTCCCGCAATATTCTAAGTATTTACCAGGCAACAAAATTTAAGACCCAAATTTTATCATTTTAACATTAAAAAAAAATAATCATATGAAAGTTTGTTTAGAACTATCTCCCATCTGTGATGTACACACCTGTCAAAGAAGCAAACTGGCTTCATGTAAATATCAATACATGTGGTACATATCGGCCTATGATATAACACATCATGAACTATAATTCTTGAGATACAATTATATAGTGAAAAGAATCTGACATTTGTTGGCTTTTGATGTAAAAGTTTATCAAACTTGTCAAAAAAAAAATGTAATTAAGCTTTACAATGGCTTGCTTAATAACATTTTCCCTAAACTTGTTTAATAAAATTTTATCTCAAATGCCAACTCATGTCAGATCCTATATATCTAAGGGCTTCTCAAAACTAGTGAGACTAAACTAATTGCAATTTCATGGTCGCTTTTGTCTACAGTTTTTCAGCAAAGTGGACACTGTAGATCAAAGATCAGACTGTATGTTTTGTGCAGCCCGATCTTTGATCTACAATGGCCCCAAAGGCAACTATAGTGGTGAAGGGCACTTTACGGGTCAATATTGCCCTCATCATCCGCCCGCTCTATCAACTATACATGTGACCTATTTCTTTCATATATCATAACCCTGACAATTTGACAGCTTTTTCAGAAAACAACTCTTTACCTATTTACCAAACAACAAAAGTTTGCACTGGACCAAACTGAAAGCATTTGCAGACATCAAAAGTAAATGTTGCAAAAAAAAAATGATTTCTCCCTTTGATAGGGGAGAAAGCATTGTGGGAAAAGGAGAAAATGCTGGTTACCAGCATTTTCTCCTGTTCCCACAATGTTTTCAAAAGCATTCTTTCTTAGGGTTGTTTAAAGTCAAGGTTGTGTGGTAAAGAGTTAAAACAGTGTCATTAACAGAGAATTTTCTAAGCTTGAGCAATGATTATCTTCAGTGTTTGTTGTCTCTCCTTTTTGAATTTGAATGCTTCCTTCATATTTATTTTATTGTCTGCGAATGCTTTCAATTCGGAAAAAGCCTAAAATTTTGTTGTTTAGTAAAGGGTTAACTCATTTATATAGTTTGGAAGGGATACAATTATCAATAAACAGTTGTTGAATGGTGTAAGTTTTATGACATGTAGTGTACTGTCGTAGCTTATGATTTATTTTCTACGCAGATCATATTACCACTTGCATAAAATGTATATTAAACCCCCACAGTGCTGAATAGTAGAAAATTTGACAGATGCTTCAGTTTTGAATTTAAATAAGACACATTTCAACAGCATGGATGATTTCCCCCTTCCCCCCCAGCCCCTAATATGAATGAATAAATGAATGGACTTATACATCCTGTACATAGTCAGTTACAACCAAATAATTTGAACATGTGCCGCGCGATACAACTCTCTCTTCACCCCCCCCCCCCCCATGTCTCTGTGACAAATACATGTATGTTTAAGGAATACGTAATTATATAATAAATTGCAAATACCGCTCTTTCTGTTTCTGTCTCTCTGTCGCTCTCTCTTCTATGTCAGTAAAGGCCAAAATATCAAAGCAGGTGTCATAATTTATTGAAGTTTAAATCATACCCATACCATCTAAAAGTACGGAAAATATTGTGGAGATGACAGTCTGTTATCCTGTGGTCAGGCCATATGTTAGTCGCTGGTAGAAAAAAGAATTTCAAAATCAGGCAAAAAGTAAACAAAAAACACAGCTACCTGGCGGGTTTTAACCTAGTTTTGAAATTAATTTCTCTGTCAGCGACTAACACTTGGACTGACCGTACAATGACAGATTGCCATCTTCACAATAATTTTCATACTTTTAAATGGTATGATATAAATTCAAATGCATTTAAACATCCACTTTGTTCACATTTGGCCTTTATTGTTACTTTAATACATATAGAACAAGATACAAGTACCCCCCCATCTCTCTCTCTTTCTCTCTCTCTCAAATCAGCGACTCCCTGTTCTTGAGTCCTGTACTCTACAAACTGCGTTATAGTATGGTAAAGAGTTAAGCAAGTACTGCAATTTTATGTAAGATTTATTATGTCAAGAATGTTCACAGAATTAAAACTAGGAAGTGTGACATTGACCTTTGTGCACAGACATATAGGATCTGGCATGAGTTGTTGTTTGAAATAAAATTTTATGAAATGAGTTCACAAAAAATGTTATTAAGCGAGCCTTTGGCAAGCTTAAAACATTTTTTATGGACAAATTTAATAAATTTGACCTCAAAAGCCACTGAGAGTCAGATTCTTTTTACCATATTTCACAAATTATAGATCAGAAGATGCAAAACAATCTATATAAGATGCACCCACGGCAGGGGCGTAGCCAGGATATTTGTAATGTTGAAGCCAACACCATAGGCGTTGGGTGAGTGCCGAAGGTACAAGCAGGGGGGAGAGCACAAGAGGGGGGCAGAGCCCCCCTCTCATAAGGGGGGTTCGGGGGCTCTCCCCCTAGAAAATTTTGAAAACTTGGTGCGATTTGGTGGCATCTGGTGATATCTGAACGGGCATGTTGCTATCAAAATTTTGAAGATTTTTAGATAATTATTTTGTGAAAACTGGAGGAGAAATTGATCAAGCCAGTAAATACTTGAATTCATGTATTAAGAAACGCAATCATGGTCACGGTTCATTCACAGTTTATACCAGGCATTTCATATTCTGAATAAAAAGGCAAGACGCCTGGGCTTTCTATCTGCAAACACGTTTATCACCTCTCATTGTTGCGCGTAAATATGTTTTCACTCTCCGCATCACGCTGAAGGACCTTTCAGCTGTCGCAGTTGCAACTGGCATAGTTTTTCACGTTGATAAATGTTGTATTTTCACGTGTTTTGTACGTAAAACATTCATTTTAATGGAAATCAAATAAAAACATCAAAACCATTTGCAAAAACTTGATTGAAATGCGCGTCAAAAATCGATCTAAAAGTAATGTGCATACAGCACTAACATTAATATGTCCAAGTAATATTTCTCCTTGGCATCACTGTGCTTCCATACTTTTAAAATCCGAGCGTATTGTTATTAATGAAATGCACTTTTCTATTTTTTTTTTTTCTTTTTCTCTCTCTCTCTCTGATTTGGTTATACTTCATTACTTGGACTAATTAGAAAGTTCTGCAACGAATTACAGTGCAATATATATATATATATATATATATATGAAAAATATGATGCTTAATGATTGCCGCGAAAACTTGTCAATGTGACACCGATAAACGTCATGCTAGTTTTCTAGGAACCTTCCATTTCCAGGGTTGCTGCTTTCACTGCGTAGTACAAAATAATTTAATGAAGATAAGGAAACGCCAAAAAGTACTTACTTAGTTGTTCTATCACAGAAAAAGCGCAGAGAAAATCTTTGTTTATATCTCGAAAGTCGCCGGTCTGTGGAATTGGTAACCGGAAGCGATTCCACGAGGTGAAAAATACTATCTACGGTGAAATCAAAAGGCCGCGAGAAAAAATTATACAAATCAGATCTAAGTTAAAAATTTTTATTTCTTCAGTTTTCTTTGTTAGTTTTTATTTTTGCTTTGTTTTCTTTCTTTTTCATTTCTATTTTCTTTGTTTTTCTTTCTTAATTTTTTCTCAGAAAGACCATACTTGAAAAAATTATGTTGAAGCCTGGGCTTCCAGGCTTCCGCCTGGCTACGCGCCTGCACGGTAATATCCATAAAACCCATTCACTTCTATGAAATACATACAAAATGACGTCAAAAATGATGTCACATAATTGTGATATCAAATGTGTATAAGATCATTATCTCCCGCTAGATGGCATTCTACAAATACACATCTATCTAATTTGGGTATTCTGGGTACAGAACCGGACTACTTTTCAAAACAACCGTTACTTTGAATTTCAAAATGAAATAAACATTTACTCAATAAAACGCTACCTGGTGCGATCCATTCAGCTATGATCGACTAGCATGTAACCTATGCATCGGCTATTTATTAAAACAGCCCCTACATGCTTGGGTAACAGGCTAATAGCTTCGGTATAAGCCCTACTTTTCCCAGGTATACGGGGATGGGCGATGTGTCATAGCAGACAGGTCGAATCTTTGAAGAATATGACATGCGCAGACTACGATATAGGATAAGAAAATTCATAATGGGTATATTGCCCTGAAAACAAGGGAGGTTATGTGATAAACAGTTATATTGCATGTGACACTTTATCTTTCCATGATCACTTTCTGATGTACCGGTAATTTCAAAATCTGATCATGCCTGCCAAATGAACTGGCTGGACAAGAACACTTATCATCCCTATTACGTGTAGCAAATTTTGGCAGAGTTCCACCAAACAGTGTGCCTGTGACTTTATATCTGGCAACATGGATGTTAAAAGCATTACATTATCTACAAGTTGCTGGCTATTTGAATTATTCTGAAGCCGCAGTTATGGGGTTAAAACACAAGCAGCCTCTGCCTAAATGCACACACAGACTGTGGTAAAACTTTATGCCTGTCTACCCTTATAAAGCTGTTTCTGAATCTTGTTTTGATCCTTTTTCTTACAACAAAGTCTCGTCCAAATTGACATCATTTGAAGACAACAAAGTACATATGGCTTGCAACATGCAAAAAGGGGCATTCGGACATTTGCGTAAAGTGTCGTCTCTGATTAGCCTGCACAGTCTGCGCAGGTTAATCCGAGACAGCACTTTACGACTACATTAGATTTTGTGCTACAGTAGACTTGTGCAAAACAGAAAATTACATAAAAACGGAAAGTGTCATTTCGGATTAGCCTGCGCAATCCGCGCAGGCTGATCCGAGAAGACACTTTACGCAAATGTCCGAATGCCCTTTTTCGCGTGTTGCAGGCCATATACTGTACCTCAGAAGATTATTGCTGTTGTTGAAATGCAAGAAAACAGAGTTAAAGGAGAAAATGCAGGTTACCAGCAAAAGCATTTTTCTTTGGGGTCTTTGAAACTCGGGAACCTGTATTAGAGGGTTAAGCAGGTATGAGCCTTTGACAAGAAATCTCATATTTGAAGTCCATGAGAAGGGGGCCTTTGAACACATTGTAGGAAAAGGGGTAAATGCTGTAAACTTGCAATTCTCCTTTTCTCTTAACCCTTTACCAAGCAATCCCTGGTTTTAACAACCCTGAAGAAGGAGCCTTTTGAAAACCTTGTGGGGGAAAAGGAGAAAATGCTGGATACCAGCATTTCCTCCTTTTCCCACAAGGTTTTCTACACATTCCCTGACAATTAGCATCATTTCAGCTACTATTAATATGTCATCTGCAAATGCTTTCAATTTGGACCAGTCTAAAATTTTGTCGTTTGGTAAAGAGATACCCTCTTTCCACCCTTTCAACAACAAATTACATCATTTCAGACAGAGCTAATAAAAATTTTGTCATTCCAAAATTCCTTTTATCAGTAATTTGGGCAAGTTTTAAGAAATGACTGAATAATGCTATACCAAATACAGAACTTGTCAAAATTTAAGGTTGATCGATTGTGTGGTGTTCAACGCTGTTTCAACATTATTTCAGTTACAGTGCGGCAGCCAGTGCACCTATCCATGCTTTCGTTGAATTTCGTTATACAAGTATGTACTTCACACAATATTGTGTCAAAGCTACTGGCTGCTCTCTAACATAACCAGTGTCGAAACAATGATCAGTGGTGAGAGAGGAATGAATCCTACCATCACCAATCCTCGGAAAGAATTTGGCCAAGCTGAGGATTCAAACCAGTGACTCCCTGTTCTCAATTCCTGTACACTAATGGGACTCGGCCCAAATTTATGGCATTTGCAGACAACCAAATCAGGGTAAAATGGTTGGAGTAATCTTTGACTGGTAGAAACAATTATGGTAAACAGGACAAAATGCTGGTTACCAGCATTATTTTTCTCCTTCATCAACACTGTTTTCAAAGGCCTTTTACATTTGACTTTTCAAAACTAAAGATTGTTTGGTAAAGAGTTAACCCTTTACCAAACTACTACACAAGTTTCAATGACCCAGACAAATAAGCATTATAAAAAATTGTTGGACAAGGAAAAAATGCTGGGAACCAGCATTTTCTCCTTTTCCCACAAAGTTTCCTTGATTTTCAAATGCAAACTTATCTTAATCACTTTAGCAGCATCTAATTTGTGGTCTGGAAATGTTTACAAGTACAAATTTTTTTTTCGTTTTACGAAGAGTTAAGATGTGTCACAAGATGACCTCAGGGAGGAAACAGGGCATTTACCTCCCTTTTGATGTTGCTTGTACAACACCTTGTCATCTGCAAACCAGATATGTTGCCTTGAAGCAGATCTTTTCATTGAAAACATTGCTTGAAAAGAAGGCATTGTCTACTCTGAACAATTTATCAATTTGCAAAAATATGCTTCGCTTCTTGTTGATTATCAGTAATTTACATAAGGTTTTTTTTTTAGCGGGTCAAAGTTTTCTACTGAAATGTTATTAACCCTTTACCAGACAATCCCATCTTTTAATGACCGGGACAAAGAAGGTTAACTAAAACATTGTGGGAAAAAGAGATTTCTGCCCTGTCAAAGACAAGTCTTATAAATTCCCTCATGTTTCATTAATTTTGTTGTCTACAAATGCTAATCTAATTATTTTTCTTCTTGTAAAGAATGAAAACAGTACATGTAAAATAGGTACTGGCTCTGCTCCATCATTACATGTTTGCTGTAACCCTTTCTCCACCAAGCCCATGGTTTAAATCTTTACCACACAATCATGTGTTTAATGATCCTAGCAGAGAATGCATTTTAAAACATTGTGGGAAAAGGAGAAAATGCTGGTAACCATTCAAGACAGAAATCATCTTTTGGGCTGCACTGAATTTTTTTCATCTATGGATGCTTTGAATTTGGACAAGTCTAAAATTTTGATGGTAAAGGGTTAACAACCCACAGGAAAAAGGCTTCAGAAATCACAAGAAAGACGAAACATTGCTATCCAGCAATTCTTTCTTTTACAATATGGACACAAGAACCCACCCAGTATGGACACAAAAACAGTGTAGACAAGGATCAGTCCGCACAGAATTCCACTCTTAGTCTTATTCAAGATGTAGAATGTCACACAATTTCTGATTGGCAAAATGACTGGCTAAACCATTTTGTAGTAGCCAATTAGAAGTTGTATTACTTTGAAATTAGAAAATTCTTGAGAATTACATTATGCAATCTAGAACAGTTCAAGAATAAATTTACATCCCTGGTCTTGGATCTTTATTGATTTTTTTTTGAGATAATGATATATTGATGTTTCAAGATGTTTTCAATGGCCTCATAATAAGTGTAATGCTTTCTAAAGCTTTTCCCAAACTCCTATTAAATTTTCAAAATTTTACCAAAAACACGATAAAAAAAGTAACAATAACTACAGTAACAGTTCATAATGTTAATCTTTTATTAACTAGCAAATAAATAAGATTTCTTACAAGGCATTAATACTATCAAAAACCACTTAAACAGCTATCATAAAAGCTTAACAAAACACTAACTTTTATGCGTGTAAACCTCTATCTTGATTGAAGTGCTACTCTCCTCAACCTATTCAAATCAAACCATGTTTTTTACCATATCAAAAACAAATTCCATCATTTGTGACACATTTAAATTGTTGTCTGCAAATGCCTTCAATTTAGATAAATCTATAATTTTCTTTTGTGGCAAAAAAGTTCTGTAAGCAATTAGATAATTTCATCATTTGGCTCAAAACTCTCAACTTGTTACCAAACCGTAATATCTAAGACATGTCCAACATAAAAGCATTCGCAGAAAACAAATAAAATGTGGCTCAAAAGATGATTTTTGTCCTTGAAATGGTAGAAATATTATAGGAAAAGGAGAAAATGCTGGTTACCAGCATTTTTCCCATTTACCATAATGTTCACAAATACCTTCAACTTCAGGGTAATTAAAACACAGGACTGTGTGGTAGAGATTCAAATAATCAGTCTGATCTTAGATCTACCTTGTCCAATAAGCAATCAGATTATTTCATCTTTTTAGCTCAAAATCCTTAACCCTTAAAGCACCTTTCATGACTATAGCTGCCTTTCTGGCCAGTGTAGATCAAGATCAGGCTGTACAAAACATGCAGCCCGATCTTTGATCTACACTATCTGCTGTGCTGAAACACTTTAAACAAAAGCAACCTTGAAATTGTGACTAATGGGTCATATTCCTTGTCTGAAAATATTTTTTCGGTTTATTCGGCGCTCTAAGGGTTAAAATTGCAATATTTTTGTCACTTTTGATGATATCAGGGTCCATTTGACCTATTCAGCAGTCTATAGAGAGGTACATCACATTCTAGCTTGCCATGTTATACTATATATTGCACACAGTCAGCAATAAACAATTAAATACCTCACCCCCCCACCCCCCCTGCAGACTTGTTTTCTCTTTTATGTGATTGTGATAAAAGGATAATTTTCTCAACATAAGCAATTTTTCTTTCAGCCAAAATGATTTTATTCTCACCTTTCCTACACATCAAACTGAAGACTCTTCTGAACTGAAAGCCTTTGCAGACAACAAAGTCAAAAGTGATACAAATAAGCCAAAGTTCTTTGACAGGGTGAAAAACATTGTGGGTAAAGGATAAAATAATGGTTACAAGCATTTTCTCCTTTTCCCATAATGTTTTCAAATGGTTCTTCCTAAAAGTTGTTAAAACATGGGATTGTTTGGTATAAGGTGAAAGCTCCAAATTTAAGCAATGGACATTTCCATTCTAGAAACAAGATTTTATAATAAGAGCAGTTTCATAGTTACTTTTATCTAGAATGTCTCAACAAAGCAGACAGTGTAGACGAGATCTTATCTTGATCTTCACTGGCCACAAACTCAAGTTTAGTACTTAAAGGTGCACTAATGGTTAACACAAACGCAAATTGATTATCAAAAGTTGTCTACAGAAAATTTGCTCAAGGGGGGTAGATTTAAAACACTCAGAGGTACTATGATATTATACATAACTTGTACATCCACTCTCCCTCTATCTCTCTTAATTCCACTCTCCCTCTATCTCTCTCTTTCATACTCTTTAACCCTTGACCAGATGACAAAATTTTAGTCTTATCATATCCATATTGATTGCACTTGCTAACAACAGCCTTACAGGAAGCATGGCTCTTAACTCTTTACCACATGACAAAATTACAGACAGATCCAAATTGGAGGCATTTCCAAAGGACATAGTAAGTATGGCACAAGTAATGGGATTTGTCTGTAAAAGATAAGAAAACATTGTGGGAAACGAAGAAAATGCTGGTTACCAGCATTTTCTCCTTATCCCACAATGTTTTCAAAAGCTTTCTTCCTCAGGGTCGTCAAAACTCGGGATTGTGTGGTAAAGGGTTAAATAATGAGACTTGTCTTCGGAGTTTAGAAAACCTGGTAACCAGCCTTTTCTCCTTTTCCCACAATGTTTTCAAAACGTTTCCTTCAGGGTCATTAAAACTCAAGATTGTTTGGTAAAAGGTTAATATAATTAAGACATCATCGAACACCTCTACATCAGAAAACTAGAAAATATTGTAACAAATGAAAAAAAATTATAAGAAGCATTCAAGTTCAACACTTTCGTAACATTTCCTAAATTTTCTCTTGAAGTTTTTCTATGGCTAGACACACAACTCTCTTAAGTTCTAAAACAGAATTTATCAGAAAAATAACAGGGCCTATCACAGTCTGAATTTTCATTTTCCTGCTATTTCACCTTTTCATGTGTACTATAAGTTTTTTCTGACATTTTTGCTAAGATTTCAAGTTATTGTGACATTATGAAGAAATGGCTGACAACAAGCAACTTTTTCATGTGTCACACTGTTTTCTTGATTCTCTTTATAGCCAAGTAGTAACTTATTCCTTGCAACATAACGACATATCTTTGACTTATCTAAACACTTCATGATCAGCTTGTTTATCATACAACTATCCTGCAATGCTAAATACATCCCCCGACAAAATTTTGAACCTGCTACAAGACTTCTCAGCTAAGTTTGGACATTCAACAAAATCACGTTACAGATTAAGCCCTGACACAGCATCAAGAATGGCATGCACTAGCTTTAGTCTCTCACAAAAAACACATAATACACAGTTAGCACACAACCTCACTGTCAAGTACCATCTCTTTGACATGTCTGTCATCTTTACTGGCACTCTTATTGTCTGTAATCTCATTGGCTTGTTCAGTGTCTGTACCAGACTGATCCATTGATTCACCAGTATCACTTTGCTCTGCTTTCATATCACAGTCTTTACCTGAGGCTTGTTCAGGATTTTGATTAGCTCCATTTGCATCTGCTTCGGACATGTATTGACTGAAAGCCTTCAGTTCTAACTGATCCAAGAATGACTGGATTTCCTTCACAGCACTTTTACGTGCTTGTCGAATACTGAGGTCATTTCCTGATTCAATACCGTCCAATTTTAACAAATTACGTGTCAGCATTTCCTCCAGCAATTTGTACTCCTTGTCTGCTTTCTGTCCTGAAAACTTGTTTACACGATCTTCGTACTGTTTACAGTCTGATAGAATATCATTTATTTGATCTACAGCAGATTTTGGCCCCTTCGGTGGTTCAGGTTTAGAACCACTCTCCTTTGGTTGCGCTTTTTTGTTTTGCTCATTATTTTTTGCTGTATTATGAGAGTCTGTCTCGTCATGGTTGTCAGTATGCATATTTTGTGACTTATTATCCGCAGGTGACTGTTTGGCTGGAGACTGTTGTCTTTCAAACTGTTGTGGAGGCACTGTCTGTGACTGGGTATTGGGTTTGGGTTGCCTTGGCCATGTCTCATAGCCCTGACCTTGACTAGGCTGAGCATCCTTGGGTGGTTTACCCTGCTCTCGAACAATGGGAATATTATACACCACTTCTTGTTTCTGATCGGGTGGTGTACATTCTGGTAGTCTTTGTGGGTATCCCTGGCCACCTTGACCACCTGCTGGGCTGTACTGTCCCATGTGTGGATTTGACTGACTTGGATAGCCATATCCCTGTCCTTGTCCCTGGGGATGTGCTTGCGTCTGTGGCTGCTGATAAGCCTGTGGGTGTGGCATAGACTGATGTTGCACCTGTGGGTAGCCTTGCTGTTGTGGATAGGGCTGTGGTTGAGGCATTTGTGGATAGCCTTGATGAACACTGGGCTGTTGTGGGTAGGCCTGTGGCTGGGGATACTGCGGGTAGCCTGACTGACCTTGAGGATAGCCCTGGGGCATCTGTGCTTGTGTCTGTGCTGGGTAATGGTTTGGATGACCAAACCCCAGGGATGAATTCACACCCGCCCCTGGGTAGTCAGGTCTAGGATGGCCAGTCTCCAATTTGGCCCCTGGATAATCAGGGTGTGGATAGCCTGACTCTGGTTTTCCTGATGACTGACTAGGGGCTGAGGGAGACATGGATCTTGCTGATATGTGTTGTATAGGAATCTCCCGAACTGGTTCTTTTACACGCTCTTTGTGGTTTCGAGGAAGGGTGTAAAATCTCGGTGGTGTTTGAGTTTCTGTCCGAGGTGGAGTGCCCACTCTCGGTGGTGTCCCAACTCTTGGTGGGGTTCGAGACTGTGGATACTGTTGACCCTGTTGTCGTGACTCGTGCTGAACAGGAATTTCACGTAGCCTTGACTCCATTGGAGACATAAATGGCCCGAAATTATGTTGTGCAAAGTTGTTTGGAACCTGAAAGTAAAGTGTAAAAAAAAATTTAACAAAAAAAATCTTAGGAAAAGGTTAATTTACCATTTTCACCCTTACCAGCTTTTTCTCCTTTCCCCACAATGTTTCCAAAAAACCTTTTTTCCCAGGTCCTTTAACCCTATATCACACAATCCCGACTTTTAATTTAACGACCCTCAAGAAGAAGCCTTCAGAAAACTTATTTGGAAAAGAAGAAAATGCTGGGAACCATCCGATTCTCCATTTCTGACAATGTTTTCTATCCTTCCCAAAACAAATTTTAAATTTTAAGTCACATCTATTTTGTCGTCTGGAAATGCTTTGAATTTTGACATGTCTAAATCTTGTTGTTTAGTAGATTTAACCCTTTACCACACAATCCCGTTTTTTTACGACCTAGAGAAAGAAGCCTTTTGAAAACATTGTGGGAAAAGGAGAAAATGCTGGTAGCCAGCATTTTCTCTTTTTCCCCACAATGTTTTCCACCCCTTAAAACAAATTTCAATTTTTCAGTGACATTTATTTTGTCGTCTGCAAATCCTTTCAATTTCAACCAGTCTTAAATTTTGTCACATGGTAAACAGTTACCAACGACAGACTGCTTTGTAAAAGATTCAAAAAAATAAATAGAACTTTCCAGAAAATCTATGGTAGTCTACTGCACTTATCAAATTCAAATTTGACAAACATGTTTTTTCTATTAAATTTTGTGGAATCATTTCAAATGATATAGCGCTGCAGAAAGGTAACTTTGAATCATTCTTTTATTATTATGATATTCTGGACAAACTAAACTTAAATGGCAATACTTTTCTCTTCTCACTGAATCTTGCATAACAGACTAAGCTTTTAACTTTTAGATTCTACCTGTTGCTCCCAAACATAGACTGTTTTCCTACGAAGACTCAGCCTATGAACGCAATGATGGAACAACAAATTTACCTGCTTTAAGTAAGAAAGCAGTCGAAGATCAGACTGCACATAACGTGGACTGATCTCTTTAAGTGCGGTCTGATCTTATCTCATTACCGTTAATTATTAAAAAGATGCTACTATCTGAATGCAATAAATCAAATATCCCAGCATACCAAACTAGATGTAATTCTCCTTTCCAAAGATTAGGAATCTGAGACAATGAATACAGAATCTGGAGTGTGTACCCTACCCCACCCACTTACCTTAAACGATGGGTTCATTCTTGGATCTTCCCAAGTAGTCGTTTGGTTGTTGTGGTCGACAAAATACGGCCACCCTGTTCGGTGATCGAAAATCATTTCCCAGCCTGGAGGTAATATTCCTGTGTTATGTCTCGGATCGTAAGTATTAAACATTTGACGTCCTGCCATCCTTCCACGATATTTATTCTAGAACAAATCTAAATATAGTAACATGACGTAGGCTCCACCTAGTGGGAGAACATTCAAGAACTTTCTACCGTTTGCTGAAAGGAATATAACACGTTCTGGATTTTAAGGAGAAAATTATACGACTTATTTCCCTTGGTATACAAATCTCAGTGCACTCTGACAAACGCGACTGAGCTTGTCTCCTCTACGAAAAGTTTTGCCTGTCTTTTCTGTCTTTAGCAATATAGGCTTTGAGCTTTGTCTTCAGTTTTGTCCAGTTGTAACATTTTATTCTGCATTTATAATTTTTCCGTTGTTTATCCATTGAGATCTACTAAATTCTTTCGTGCGATCATACATTTGCGATGGACTAAAAGAAGGCTTTTAACTTACGGTCTCCGGACCAGTTGTAAGCGTATTGCTTCTAAAGGTGATCATTTTGTGTTTCATCCTATTCCAGATTCATGAATGAGAGGAAAGAGAGAAATAAATGTTTCACAATCTTTTAAGAACGATTTATACATCTAGTTAGATTGAGCAGGGATCGTATATAACATATATAGAGGATATTTGTTTTTTTCGGTGAAAGATCGAAATTAATTTCGATCTTTCACCGAAAAAAAAAAAAATATTCTATTTATTTCATGCCTTTAACCCATGGGGGGGGACTTAATCAAAATTCATTGCAATTCTTTTCGATTATTCCACGTGGCGTACCCCTCCGCACAGCAACGCATTACAATATTACGTCAAGCGCGAGAAATGTAAGGTAAATTACGTCGTATTTCCATCCGTTATTAAGGCACGCGCGCATTTTACATAGGTAACTAGTGTGCAGGAACAACTGTTTCCGCCTTCGATTGAAGAGTTAGATAGAGTTTATTTCATCAGCTTGTGGTTAATATGGGGAAATATTTGCCGAAAAAGGGAAAGGTATGCGAAAATAACGAGTGCCGTAACCACAAGCTGATGAAATTATATTTTATATTTTATATTTCCTCTGATTATTTTGTCAACGAATGCCACTTTTAAAACTTAAAAAACTTAAAAAAGTAGTTCCAGATTTTCGGCAGGAGGAAAATATTCACTGTGACGGGGAAATAATTCCCCCCAGCGTAAATTACGACATTTTTTTACCCATAACATTTCTAAAAATAGACACATGAAATATAATATAAAAATCGGTATTTTCACTAGTCGTAACCATGAAATATCGAAAAATATTTCACCGATATTTCTCGATAACCTATCGGAAAGCATGAAATAAAATGTTATATACGATCCTAGTTTGAGACATGAATGTCAGAGAGAGAGAGAGAGAAAGAGAGAGAGGCGCAATTATTCCCTCATTATGTAGTTCTATGGTTTTGAGATGAAATGAAAGCTCTTTTCAACTGTGTGTTACGCCATTTTCAACACTGTTTTATTTAAACTGTTGTAATAGCCCCTTTATTTAGGTCTTAAAGGTGGCCCTTCAGATTTTGGGATGAAAATTTTACAAAAATACAAAAAAAATCATCCTTATACTCCCAAAGCCTTTTAATTTTCATTCATAAAACCCCAGTAGTCGAAAACCATTCGACAGCAAAAGAAATTAGAGATTTACTACGGTCCAGGTCAACACCGACGGGAAACACAGTCTATTTTTACATGAGCAACTCACTCATTTACATACCGGAAATACACAGACGAAGCTTCAAACATAGCGTCAGAAGAAGACATTATGGAAAATAATTACATGTTTGTTATGTTATGGAATTTAAGCGTCATTAGTCACGTGCCAGTCACTTGACATTCCCACAATGCTTTTTTGATTTTTGGCGCGAAATCTAAAAATACCTTAAGAGGCTACGTAGCCTTTTAACACCATCAAAAAAAATTTTTTTTGTAATTTTATGATTCTTAATTATTGATGATGTGTATTGTTTTTTCATATAAATTTCAGTGATATATATTTTTTTTTTAATTTGATGAGATGTGAAAAATCTAAATACCCACCTTTAACCTGGGTTCATCAATACTGGACAGGGGATCTATTTAAAGGGTCTTGCCAAAAAGTGCTCGCACGTGCCAAGTGCGGCTTTCAGAGATCGAACTTCGTTTGTGGCCTGAATGCGATCCAACGCTTAACAATCATGTGTTTTAACGACTGCTGGGAAAACAGCTTTTGAAAACATTATGAGAGGAGGAGAAAATGGCAGTAACCAGCATTTTATCCTTTTCCCACAATGTTTTCTACCATTTCAAATACAAATGGTCAAGCCACATACAATATGCCGTCTGTAAATGATAATTTGCATTGCATAAGACACTCCAAATTTATGTCATTTGAATCAGTTGTATTTAAGAATACCCTCAGCCGAGCCCCGGTAGCGCACAAAACTTGCGAACAGGAGGTCGCTGGTTCTATCCCCGGCTTTCCTTCCAAGGAACAGGGATGGTATACATGTATATAAGATCCCTGCGAGGAATGATGATAGTCATTGCGACAGGATCCATTCCTCTCTCACCACTGACCATTGTTACAACTATAGCTGCGTGGGAAAACAGCCTGTGGCTTTGAAAGAACAACTGCGGAGTACTGGCAACAACAACTCCAGGAAAGCATGGATGGGTGCACTGGCCGCTGCGATATAACTGAAATAATGTTGCATTTGAATCAAAGTTGTATTTAAGAATACCCTCAGCCTGGACCGCCGCCACAATCTAACTAAAATAATGTTAAAAAAGGGCGTTAAACTTTTACCAAACAATCCCTGATTTTCACGACCCTAAGGAAGAAGCCTTCTGAAAACATTGTGGGAAAAGGAGAAAATGCTGGTAACCAGCATTTTCTCCTTTTCCCACAATGTTTTCTACTCTTCCAAAGCCAAGTTTCAATTTTTCAGTCACATTTATTTTGTCGTCTGCAAATGCTTTCAATTTGGACAAGTCTAAAATTTTGTCGTTTGGTAAAAAGTTAAACAACATATAATCAATAAGAATACTCTCTTGTTTACTGTACAACACATTACTGAAGTGGAAGTTTATTTACCACTTTCCTTAACTTCTTTACCAAACAACAAAATTTTGGACTAGTCCAAATTGAAAGCATTTGCAGACGACAAAATAAATGTGAATCAAATATTGAAATTCGACTTTGGAAGGGTAGAAAACATTGTGGGAAATGGAGAAAATGCTGGTTACCAGCATTTTCTCCTTCTCCCACAACGTTTTCAAAAGCTTTCTCTCTCAGGGTCGTTAAAAGTCGGGATTGTGTGGTAAACAGTTAACCCTTTATCAAACAATCCCAAGGTTTAATGACCCCCCCAAGGAAAAGGACTTTTGGAAACATTCTGGAAAAAGGAGAAAACGCTGGTAACCAGCATTCTCTCCTTTTCCCACAATGTTTTCTACCCTTTTAAAGACATTTTTTTATAAATTGTAAAACACCTGACTTGTCATCTGCAAATGGTTTTAATTTAGACCAATCTAATTTTTTGTACTAAGGTGTTATTTAAGGCTTTATCAAAAAATCTATTGTTCTTTGGACCCTGGAGAAAAAAACTTTTGAAAACTATGGAGAGAAAGAAGAAAATGCTGGTAACAAGTATTTTCTCCTTTTCCCATGGCGTTCTCCACTCAACCTTCACAGACAGAGTCCATGGTCTGAGCCACCTTTTATTTGTTGCCTCCAAAAGTGCTCAATTTCTACTGGTCTGAAATTTTATCACATGGTCAACCCTTTACCACACAATCACAAGTTTTGACGACCCTGAAGAAGCCTTTTGAAAACATTGCGGGGAAAATCAGGAAATGCTGGTATAAACAGCATTTTCTGCTTTTGCCACACAATTTTCTGTCCTTCCCAAAATAAATATCAATTTTTGAGTCACATTCATTTTGTCGTCTGCAAATACTTTCAATTTGGACTTGTCTAAAATTTTGTCATTGGTAAAGAGTACAGGGTTAAATACAGGGAATTTTTTCATTATAGGTAGGGGCCCTTTGTGGCTCAGTGGTAAGGTGTAGGACTTATGACCGGGATGCCCTGGGTTCCAGCTTCACTCGAATTTTTCATTGGAGTGACCTTGGGCAAGAGGCTTCAGAGCCCTAGCTCTTGCTGAAGCTAAATACTCAGTGAAACCTAGGACATACATGAATACGTGAGCTGTCCCTGTGATATGACTGAAATAATGTTGAAAACGGCGTAAAACACCTATCAATCAATCAATTGGTTGGTTGGTCAGTCTATCTATCTATCTATCAACCAACCAGCCAGCCAGCCAGCTAGCCAATCAATCAATCAATCAATCAACCAAACAACCAATCATTCAATCAATCAATCAATTATTACAGGTCCATGTATCCTTGCTGTTATGATAATGTAACATTACTTTTGTTGCACAAGAAAATGTATAGTTTACTTTCTATAAAAAAAATATTGTCTATTTTGTCTATTGTATATAATTTCCTGTCTTCTATTTCTATTGACAAAATGTTGACATCACCAGCACATGATTATTACTCTCATAGGAGAAAATAGGACATTTATGCAATTTGTAAGACCAGAGTTTTCCCTTTGTCAAACAATCCTGATTTTTAATGACCCTAAGGTACAAGGCTTTTAAAAACATTGTGAGAAAAGGAGAAAATGCTGGTAACCAGCATTTTCTCCTTTTCTCACAATGTTTTCAGCCCTTTCAAATTCTAGTCCTATCGATTGATTTTGTCGTCTGCAAACGTTTCTTAACTTGATAAATCTAGTTTAAAAAAGTTTGCTTTCTTGTGAAGAGTTTACTTGTATTTCAAGGACACTTTTTCACATTTTGTACAATGTCTTACAAAGGTTGACATCTAATAAGGAAGTTTACCAACAATGGGGAACATTTTTCAAATATCTGTGTTGCTATAGCGTTAAAAAGATCTTTTCTGTTCTACACAGGACGACTAGAAAGGTAATGTTGTCTTTTTTTCAATTGAAATATCTCTGAACTATTTCTTTCCCCTCTCTTCTGACGAATTTTGTGGAAAGTCCCCCAACTCTCTTTCCTTGTTTCTCTGTCTGTCTGTCTGTCTGTCTGTCTCTCTCCTCTCTGTCTCTGTCTCTGTCTCTCTCTGTGCCTCCCTCTCACTCATCTCATACACGGATATTTTTAATGGGTGAACATGAACATGGTATCATTTGCTAAAGGGTTGAGATGGGTCATTTGGTGAAGGGTTGATATGGAATCAAAAATTTGGTAAAGGGTTTACAAAGGATTATCTAGAAGAAGGTTTACAAGGGATCATTTGGTAAGGAATTAACAAAAGATTATTTGGTATGGATTAAAAAGGGAACATTTGGTAAGGGTTAACAAGGGAACATTTGGTAAAGGGTTGATATGGAATCATGAATTTGGTAAAGGGTTTACAAGGGAACATTTGGTAAAGGGTTTACATGGGAACATTTGGTAAAGGGTTTACTTGGGAACATTTGGTAAAAGGTGACACAGGAACATTTGATAAAAAGGGTTAACAAGGGAACATGACTGTGGTAAAGGGTTTACATGGGATCATTTTGTACAGGACTAATGCAGGAACATTTAGTAAAATGTGAAATAGGCATCATAGTCAGAATATTTGGTAAAAATTGAAATTTGCATCATAGTAAGAAAATTTATTAAAAATGTAAAACTGGGATCATCTGGTTAAAAGTTTGCATGGGAGCATTTGGTAAAGGGTTTACATAAGAATATTTGGTAGAGGTTTATATGTTATCATTTGGTAAATGTTTTACATAGGAATATTTGGTAGAAGGTTTATACATGTATATTATCATTTGGTAAAGGGGTTACATAGGAATATTCGGTAGAAGATTTACATGAGAACATTTGGTAAAGGGTTTACATTGGAATATTTGGTAGAAGGTTGATATGAGAACATTTGGTAGAATAGTTACATGGAAACATTTGGTAAAGGGTTTACATTGGAATATTTGGTAGAAGATTTACATGGGAACATTTTGTAGAAAGTTGATTTGGGGAAATTTGGTAGAAGATTTACATGGGAACATTTGGTAAAGGGTTTACATTGGATTATTTGGTAGAAGATTTACATGGGAACATTTGGTAAAGGGTTTACATTAGAATATTTGGTAGCAAATTTACATGGGAACATTTGGTAAAGGGCAATGTGATCATTTTGTTTTTATTGTTAAATGCTCTACATGGTGTACTAGTATTTGAGCTTCTGGTATAATCCATTGTTAACCTTTGACCACACATTCCTGATTTTCAGCAACACAGAGAAAAAAGTGTTTTGAAAACTTTGTGGGAAAAGGAGAAAATGCTGGTGACCAGTATTTTCACCTTTTCCCATAATGTTTTCTATCCATCCCAAAACAAATTCAATTTCTGAGACACATTTATTTTGCTGCCTGCAAATGCTTACAATCTGAACTAGTCTAAAACTGTGTTGTTTGGTAAAGAGGTAAGGCCTATTTTAGGATTGAATTTTCAACCCTACGCACTGCAGACTTCTAAATAAGTTTCTGTAACACTGAAATGCTCATCACTTTTCAAACTTCGTGAAATAAGTAACTATGAACAGACTTCTTTCGTAGAATTTATGGCGCCCTGACATAAATCGGCAGCAGACAAATTTGCAAAAAAAAAAATCCGAGAAAAAATAAGGAAAATCAACCTGAATTGAGGTAGAATATGTTATTACATATGAAAGCATTCGGGAAGCAGCAGAGTTTGCCCATTACTAGGATGTTATTTTTGTGCCACAATATTTTTAAACTCTATACCAGACGACAAATTGTTCAAATTGAAAGCATTTGCAGACATATATTAAATGTGACTCACATGATGAAATTTTATTGAAAAGGCAGAAAACATTGTAGGAAAAAGGAGAAAATAGTGATTACCAGCATTATCTCCTTTTTCCAACAATGTGTTCAAAGGGCATCTTCTTCATTGTTGTGCCAAGCCCCTATAGCTCAGTTGGTAGCATACAGGACCTGATAACAGGGGGTCGCCGATTCAATACCCTGCTAGGCCAATTTCTTTCAGAGGATTGGTGATACTTATTGCAACAGAATTCATTCTTCTCTTACTACTGTTTCAACGGTGTTTATGTTGGAACGCAGCCAGTGGCTTCGAAAAAATATTGTGCAGAGTACTGGTAAAACGGACTCCAGGAAAGTATGGATAGTTGCAGTGGCTGCCGTGATATGACTGAAATAATGTTGAAAACTCTGTTAAACACCATACAATCATTCAATCAATCAATCTTAATGGTTGTTGAAACATGCAACTGTTCGGTAAAGGGTCATTGGCTTGCATCAAGATAAAAGGAAGATGAAGGGAAGTTGCCAATAAGTGACAATGTGATCAACAGGAACTAAACCTTCCTACTTTCCCTTTATCAAACAAAACCAATCTTAAACAACTCTAGGGGAAAAGACTTTTAAAAACACTAAGGAAAAAGGAATAAATGCTGGTAACCAGCAACTTCTCCTTTTTCCACAATATTTTCAACCCTTCCAAAACCCAAATTCAATTTTTGAGTCACATTTATTTTGTAGTCTGCAAATGCTTTTAATTTGCACAAGTCTAAAATTATGTCGTTTGGTAAAGAGTTAAGATATATGCCCATTACTAATGTTTCCTTTCCGAAGAACAACACCAGAATCTCTCCTTTCATCTCAAATGCTAATGATCAGATAGCAAGTTGCCACATTATTTTTAATTGCATGTATTTCTAGAAATTTCTGTAATCATTTTTTCAACTATAAACATTTTTGAGTGTGATAAATTGAAATGATAATTAATCTTCCACAAAAATCAAATTATTGATTGATTGACTGTATGGCAATTCACACAGCTTCTATTAACATTGTAGTCGTATCAAGAAGGCAGCTCACTGATTTATGCATGTCCTTGGTTTCTGCAGTGTTAGGCTTTGGCTCTGAAGTGTCTTGCCCAAGGACACTCTCAAGCAAGCTCTCATTGCCTTGGATAAGGATCAAACCCAAGACTGCCAGGTTACAGATCCTACACTTTCACAAATGAGCCATGCAGGACCCCTAAATTGAAATAATGAACAGAACCAATCCTGTTCTTAATTTTGAGAAGGCTTTTTAGAACAATACGGGAAAAGGAGAAACTGCTGGAAACCAGAATTTTCTCCTTTTCCCACAATGTTTTCTATACTGTGGAGGAAAAACTACATTATATGAGCCATGTTTAATCAGTCATCTGCTGTTCTTTGAATTTGAACCAGTCTGAAATTTTGTCATCCTTGTTATGGATTTAGGATCCAAAAACTGGTCTATCTACGTGTATTTACCAGAGAACAAAGACTAAGAAGCTTCCAAATTGAGAGATCCTGCAGAAAACAAACTTGACATGGTTGCAATAATGGTATTTGAAGGGGATGAAAGCATTGTGGGAAAAGGAAAAAAATCCTTTGGAACATAATATTATCCAAAGCCCATTTCATTGAAGTGGTTTAAACATGGGATTGGGCAGTAAAGGCTTAAAATGGCTGCAATCAATTAGGTTACTGTAAGTGTTGATCAGAAGCATGGATGTATATACTGACCTTAGTCTGTCCTCCTCACAAGAGACAAAAGACATGAGTTACATAAGACATAGGTCGCTGAAAATCATCTATTGAAGAAGATGCTTTGAAAATTTTAACATCTGTTAACCCTTTACCACATGGTCCTGAGTTTTAAAGACCCTAAGGAGTTAGGTTTTTGAAAACATTATGGGAAAAGGAGAAAATGCTGGTAACCAGCATTTTCTCCTCTTCCCACAATGTTTTCTGCCCTTCTCAGAACAAATTTCAATTTCTCAGTCACTTTTATTCTATCGTCTGCAAAAGCTCTCAATTTGGTTAAGTTTAAAATTTTGTATGGTAAAGAGTTAAACATTACTTAGTTTGCTTTTTCCTTACGAACACTGTACTCTGTAGATCAAGAACAGACTGCCCACAACATGCAGTGAAGTTTTCTTGCCAGCGAGAGGAGCTCTGAAATTGCAAGATTAGGGATTTATTGATAATTTAGGCCATTCAGTGTGCAAAAAGATGCGAACCATATGCAATGTATCTAAGTATTTCTAATGACCCTACGTTTACACGATGTTCCCGGCAGCCACGGCAGCCCTGTTTGTCCGAAACGTGGTGTGCCGTGAGGTTTTTTCTCCATTTACCAAGTTCAGTTTAGTCTCTTTACGGTACCTCACGGTATCCCTGACAAGCCGTGGCGGGAATCCTAGGTTTACACCATGTGCCCGGCAGCCACGGTAGCCCCGTTTCTGACAACCGTGTACAAAACGGGATTGACGTAATACAACGCAGAGGAACGGGATTTATAGCAAACTTGTCTGACCGTGATCGCCGGGGTTGCCGTGCCAGTTTTTTTTAACCGTCAAAAAATTTGCCACGGCAGTCCCGGTGCCGATGAGAAACCTAAAAGACCGTAGCGGAACAGGTTGATCGTTGCGTTCTACTACGGCATGATCGATACCGGTGAAAATAGGGCTTCCACGTCCAAACACGGATCGTCTCTGAGTCTTGGTACGGCTTGTTTCGTTCTGATGCAATCAAGTTTGCTTATCCCGTTCCTCTGCGTTGCATTACGTCAATCCCATTTTGTCCACGATTGTCAGAAACGGGGCTGCCGTGGCTGCCGGGAATATGGTATAAACGTAGGGTTAGATATAACTGTTGTATCAATTTTACTTTGTGACTCTTTGTATATTTGAAAACACTCAGTGGTCATGATAGAGTGAAGAAAGGTCCTCCTGAAGAAAAACTGCTGATGCGGCGATGAAAATAAAACAAAAAATTCTAGATCTATTTGTCATTTTACTTTGTTGGATCAAAGTTTCATTGTTCACTGTGTTAGTAATATTTTCCTTCATCCGTTGGAAATAAAAATATCAATCAAGAAAAGTAGGGAAAAGTTGTTTATCCCACATTTCCTCTCTGTACATATTATTTATATATGAGCTCTGCTGTGGCAAAAGGAGACTTAATGCATCTCCTTGATTCATAATATTAAAAACAATACATCACCCAATTATGGATTCATAAAATCCATTTTGTCAAACCACTAACTGAATCATGAGATAGAATTATCCTTTTATATGAAGAAAATTTAACAATAGCGAAAAAGTTTCGGCCCATGTCAGTCTTAACATATTTGCGTGAGGTATCGATCCACGTCAGCCTGCGCAGTCTGCGCAGGCTGACGTGGATCGATACTTTACGCAAATGCATTAAGCTCCCTTTTCACAGGGCATGTCTAATATATATCTGGAAAGTGTTGGCAACAATCAGCGTCTCCGCATAATTTATATATGTTCAGTCCAATCTAATCTACAATATTGACTTTAATAACATTGGCTTCAATGATATAATTCTCATTAAAAACAATAAATTCAAAATTAAACAAAAAAAAAAAAATACTCATAGGTAATAATAATAATGATGATGATGATGCATTAATCATCATCAATGACCATCACCAAACTTTATCATTATTGCCATCATCATCATCATCGTCTTCGCTGTCGTCATCATCACCATCATCATCATCACCACCACCATCTATGTGTAGTGTTCAAGCATTTTAAGATCAAACTTTTGTTTGGAAACAATCAAACACCTTTTATTTTTCATAGTACATGAAGACGTTGATTATAACTGCTGATTCTTGAAGGGAATTTATTCTAGATTTAGTAAGAGGTGTTTAAAGCGAATACAGCATTACAAGGTTCAGAATAAACGTCGGCTGCATTTTTTTTTTAATCAAACCCGCAGAATAAACCTTCGTAATACTGGGCTCCGTATATTGGCTTCGCGCAAATTCAAGATGGAAAACTGTGATACTCTCTACAAAGGAGAAAAGTACCAAAAAGATTTCTACTCGAATTTCAACGTAAATGTCAATCAATTTCACGTTTTCTCTTCAGTTATTCTGCACGAATGTTGTAGACCTACTAAAATCTTTCAATCGCCCTCCTTATAGATAACAGGCGAAAATCGAGACGAAACCACAAAATTTTTACAAAATAATCAAAGTGCTGAAATTCTTCATGAAGATGGTGAAGCTGCATTAACCCCGTGCCATACAGTTCCGAGTTTTAACAACCATATTCGAGGATGTTTTGAATTTATTGTGGGAACCACCGTTTTCTCTTTTTCCACTTTCCCACAACGTTTTCTGTTCTCTCTAAGACGTATGTTCTTAACCTGTTGTAACACATTTAGATCTAATATTTCTCATCTGCAAATGGGCCCAAACTTTTGTTGTCTGGTTAATGGATTGGTGATTCTTGCAACTTTTAAAAGTAAATCCCTATGGAGAAAGAGTGTGGCCAGTACAGGACTTGAATCAATGAACCTTGGCTTACAGAGTCGGGGCTCAAACCACTGAGCTAGCCTGACTGCTTCACATGTATCCACACACCCAATCATTAACATACTCCTTCCCCTCCTGGTTATTGAGAGCCAGCCAACTCCCCTGGGTCATTTCAACCACTTTTGACACTATAGACATTACATGTAGCAGGATTTTCCCTCAGCTATAAAAATTGGGGGTCATTGTGACTCCTTGCACCATTAGTTGAGGGTCTTTTCTTTAACTTAGGGGGTCAAAATAAATGGGTTTCTTCGTCATCAAGCACGGATTACAATGCATTTCACCTTTAAACTCCAAGAGAGTAAAGTCTAATAGTCAATATTCTGACGGAAAGCTCGATTTCACTTTTTGACAGACAAAACATTATCGTCCGAATCGCTGCTTGACATTGCTTGATCGGCAGCAATAGGAAGCAGGCGATAAAAAGAATGCTACAGTTTACTTCGTCCTGACATAATTTCCCACGAAGAGCACAGACTGGTGATGTATACTTTTATCTACCGGAAGTCGTGTAAAATAAGCATTGAAATACAAAGAACCCAACCAGGACTTTGACTGGGCCTGTGTTTACGACACATGTCCGATGTACTTTACGGCAATAATGTGTAAACCAGTTTTATTCTATAAATAAATTAATCGAAAACCACTTTTATCTAAAATAAACACTGTAGTTAAAAAAAGAACGGTGTTCGTGTGATATTGAAGCAAAAATAGATTTGGATTTATGACGCTTTATACAATTTTCTAGATGATTTAGATTTCGTAAAGTTGCGTCACTGATGACACAGTCTTTTATTTTGGGGGTCATTTGTGTTAAAATTGCGTCAATGAAGCAGGATTTGTGCGTCATGGAAAACCCTGCATGTAACTAGAGAGAGTGTTGTGCAGGTGCGTCAATTAGAAGGAAACACTAGGATCTATGGATGGTCTAGATTCAAAGCATTTGCCGACGGCCCAAATGACGGAATTTGTCTTAGATATGGTAGAAAACATGGTGGAAAGAGAAAAAAATGCTGGTTATCAGTATTTTGTCCTTTTCCCACAATGGTTTCACTAGCCTTCTTCCTCAAGGTCATTAAAATTCAGGATTGTGTGGTAAAGGTTTAAATGCCCATATATTTCCAAACTTTGTGGCATGTGTAGGTGTGAACAGCAGTCTAGTGGAATTTATTGCCTCGGGAAACAAATTTGAAGCAGATGAAATTCAAAACATCATTGTAAAAATATGGAAAATGAATTTTAATTAAGGCTGATTGATTGATTGACTGTATGGTGTTTAAGGCCGTTTTCAACATTATTTCAATTATATCACAGTGGCCAGTCCACATATCCATTACTTCCTGGAGTTTCTTTTATCAGTACTCTGCACAATCTTCTTTCCAAGCTACTGGCTGCTTTCCCACATAACCATTGTTGAAACAGTGGTCAGCTGTGGGAGGGGAATAAATCCCGTTGCAATGACTATCATCAATCCTCGAAAATAAATTGACCGAGCCGAGGATTGAACCTGCGACCTCCTGAAGTCCAGTGCGCTACCGACTGAGCTACCAGGACTTGGCTTTAACTCTTTACCAAACGACAAGATTGTCGACCAGTCCAAATTAAAAGCATTTGCAGACGACAAAATAAATATGGCTCAAAAATTGAAAATTGTTTTGAGAAGGGTAGAAAACATTGTGGGAAAAGGAGAAAATGCTTGTAACCAGCATTTTCTCCTTTTCCTACAATTTTTGCAATAGGCTTCTTTCTCAGGGTCGTTAAAAGTCGGGATTGTGTGGTAAAGAGTTAATTAAGGTAGAATGCATTGTATTTTAAAACAATGTGTTGGAAAAATCATAAATCACTTCTTACTGGCAATTTCTCATTTTGTTTCAACCATGTTTTGTTTTTAAACGCTTAAAGCACCTTTTGACACAGATCTATAGTTGCCCTTTCTGGCAAGTGTAGATCAAGATCAGACTGCCCACCAACCATTTTGCTGAGACATTTTGGACATAGCAATTTTGAAATTTCAATTATTTGGATCTCACTTCTGGACAGAAAATGTCGTTGGGTTTATTCGTTGCTCTAAAGGTTAATGACTTGCATCAAGATGAAAGGAAGTCACGTTTAACCCTTTACCACACAACTCTGAGTTTTAACTTGAAAACAGTGCAGGAAAAGGAGAAAATGCTGGTAACCAGCATTTTCTCCTTTTCCCACAATGTTTTCTACCCTTCCAAAGGCAAATGACATCATTTACATAAGATTAAATTTGTCAGCTGCAAATGCTTTGAATTTGGACAAGTTCAAATTTTCGATGTCTTGTAAAGACTTGGGTGATAATGGGATAACCAGAAAGTAAATCTTCCTACTTAGGATTGTCTGTTCTTGCGATACACCAGGAATCTCTCTTTTCATCTCATGTTCACAGCAGATAGTGCTTAATCTTGGATGTAACAAATTTTGAGTTCAATATTTTGAAAGGTTTGTTAAAAATTCCTCTAAATAAGACCATTGGTTGGTTGTATGGCTTAACCCTTTACCACATGACAAAATTTGAGACTCGTCCATATTGTTGGAATTTATAGCAACAATTCAAATGTTTTACAATTGATAGTATTTGTCAATTAATAGGTAGAAAATATTGTGCAAAAAGGAGAAAATGCTGGTTAACTGAGCATTTTCTCCTTTTCCCACAATGTTTTCAAAAGCTTTTTTTATCAGGGTCATTAAAAGTCAGGATTGTATGGTAAAGGGTTAAGCAGTTTTCAAACATTATTCAGTTGTATGAAGACGACAGCTCACTTATTCATGCATATTCTTGGTTTCTGTAGTGCTGGGCTGGGGCTCTAAAGTATCTTGCTCAAGGACATACTCGGGGAAAGTATCTTGAGTGAGGATCGAACCAGGGAGTACTGGGTTACCAATCCTACATCTTTACCGATGAGCCAGCCGGACCACGAAATTGAAACAATGAATGGAACTTATTAATTTTAATCCTTGTCCTGCTAAATAACTAGAACGAAATTTTCAGTTCGGAAGTAAAAACTCGAATATTGCTATTCCAAAAATATGTTTTGGGGAATAATATCTCCTTCTCGGACAGTGTAGATCCAAGATCAGACTGCACGTTTTGTGCAGTCTGATCTTGATCTACACTGTCCGCAAAGGGTCAGTGAGTCGCCCTTAGCAGCCTAAGAGTTAAGGGCAAAAATTAGATGCATCCAAACTAAAAGCATTTGCAGAATTCAAATTTAATGTGGCTGAAATGATGGTATGTTGTTGAAAGGGTAATAAACACGGATGATGATGATCATCATCATCATTGTGAAACAAGCTTGTAATTTTTTTTTCATGATTTGTTTAGAACAAAACATTAGAGTTTTTAGCTTCACTGGCCAAAGGCCAGCAAGCTTATGTCATGTCCATGTGTTCGTCGAGTGCTGTGTGTGTGTGAACTTTTATTTCAAACATCTTCTCTGAAACTACCTTTCCAATCTTGATGAAACTTCACAGAAATGATCCTAGCATGGTCCTCAATTTCTTCTAAGATTTTGATTCCAAATAAAACTCCGGTTGTCATGGCCACAAAACTGAGAAATATTGAAAATCTTTAAAAATCTTCTTGTCGAGAACCATTCAGCCTAGGGCTACCAAATTCATCTAGTAAACCTGTACCAGATTTCTTCAGGTTATAGCTCTGGGGTTGAAATTGGCCATGCCCCGGGGGTCACAAGTTTTACTTGGGTTTATATAGTAAAAACTAAAAATCTTCCTGTTCCTATACATAAGGCATATGGCTACCAAATTGGACATTTTGCTTTATCTAGTGGACCCCTACTCAATTTGTTCAAATTATAGCCTTGGGGGTCAATATTGGCACCACCCTAGGAGTTACAAGTTTTTCTTGGGCTTATGTAGTGAAAACTTCAAAAATCTTTCTGTTCTTAACCATAAGGCCTAGGGCTACCATATTTGGTATGCAGCTTCATCGAGTAGATTTCTACCAAGATTGTCCCAATCATAGCCCTGGGGTCAAAACTGGCCTCACCCTAGGGGTCAAATTTTTTTACAACGGCTTATACAAGGAAAACTTAAAAAATCTTCTAGTTCCTAACGATAAGATCTAGGTTTATCAAAACTTGCATGTAGTTTCATTCAGTTAACCTTTAGCAAAGTTTAGTATAGTACTGGGGTAAGCCCTGGGACTAGCACCTTTTACAAAGGTTCATATAGTGAGAACTTTAAAAATTTTCCAGAAGTACATGAAGTCAACATGACTAAAGCCCATGTATAGATCAAGGGAAACAACTGTTCACTCATAACAGATGTACATAGTTTGTTACCAGTTACCTCCCTTGATGATCAAATTGCACTGTTATATCATTGATTTTGGGTATTCAAATTATTGAGATAGAGAATTTCCAGTTTTCTGTGAGAGTGATTTATTTTGATGTTAAGTGATATGTTCAGGTGTGTCGAATATTCTATGAAGTGAGGTTTGTATCATTCAGTTTTTTGTTCCATAACTTAACTGTTCATACTACTAAAAAAACGTTTTCTGCTACTAAAGTTTTGAAAATTTTCTTAAGGTATTACCATCCTAATGCTTCTAATGCAACATGGAATAAATTTTCTTATTTGTTGATAAATAAGGATATATATTGATATAATATTTTTGTACATTTCCAACCGACCAGAAATTCCTTTGTTGTCTATCTTGAAATTATTTGTTGATACTTTTGTTAGTTTCCTGAAAAGGGAGGTAATTATGATCTCCCTTTGTAATGAGAATATAGTGGTTTTAGATTTATAAATGATAATTCTAAGAAAGAAAAAAAGGAAAAAGTGGCTCGGTGAGAGTAGTACAATAATACTCATTTTTAATTACAGCTAATTTTTTAGGATAATAATATAGTGGAAATAGCTGGTTTCCATTAGGAGGGTACTACCTTAACAAATCAATTCTTTGTAAGAGTTCATTGATATTCAGTATGAATAATACTTGATTAGACCTGCTTGTATTCACTGGCATTGTCTTTGCATTTGAAAAAAAAAATGACGTGGAGGGGGGGGGGGAATGGCTTTTTCTCTATAAAAGCTTATTGCCATGCAGACTTCTCATGATTTATGTCTCTGTCAGTGCCAATGAAGCACATGATACATTTTTTTAAAAGCCAGTGGAGCAATACAGGGCCATCATGGCCTTCTTGTTTACAGGGAAGCTAAACATGAAAAATCTTCCTCTTCCCCTTTTCTTCCACGGTTTCTTTGTAACAATGTATAACTTATACACAATATACACATTTCGGCTTTCACCATGTCATTGTATACAATGTAAAGCGTTCACATGACTTAGGACTTTTTTCTACCTCATAACTCTTTATCAAATAACAAAATTTTAGACTTGTGCAGATTGACAGCATGTGCAGACGACATAATAAACATGTGTCAAAAATTGAAATTTGTTTTAGAAAGGGTAAAAAATATTGCGGGAAAAGGACAAATTGCTGGTTAGCAGCATTTTGTCCTTTTCCTATGTTTTTAATGCTCTTTTTTCTTGGGGTTGTTAAAACTTGGGATTGGGTGGTAATGGGTTATGCCTATAAGAGCCAAAGGAAAAATAAGTTTTTTTGAGAATGGCATAGATAAGATCAGACTGCATAAAATGTCCTTGTGTTTGGTTTAGCCTATAAGATAAAAGTCTTTCTTCATTTCAGTTAACCCCTTCCCAGACGACAAAATTTTAGCCTTGTCCAAATTGAAAGCATTTGCAGATGACAATTTCAATGTGACTCAAATGGTGCAGTTTTTCTCTGATTGGGTAGAAAACATTACCAGCATTTTCTCCTCTTCCAACAATGTTTTCAAAAGGCTTCTTTCCCGAGGTCGTTAAAAATCGCTATCGTACGGTAAAAGGTTAATTGTATTTTCAACCATTGAAAACTGATATTTGACCCTACAAAGAAACAACAAATTCTTCAACTGGCCCAAATTGAAAGCATTAGCAGACGACAGATTAAATGCGACTCAAATGATGGGATGTGTCTGGAAAGGACAGAAAAGATTGTGGGAAAAGGAGAAAATGCTGGTTACCAGCATTTTCTCCTTTTCCCACCATCTTTTCAAAAGCCTTCTTCCTCAGGGACGTTAAAACTCAGTATTGTTTGATAGAGGGTTAATTTAACTTCCTGTTTGAATTTTGAACCAGTTTTGGCAAGTCTGAAAATGGTGTCAATTATGGGTTTTTCGTATACGTCAGATACACATTTTTTTTCTAATCCCAAATTTGAAGTTGAAAAAGATTTAAACTTTTACAAAACAGAATTTAATGTGACTTCTGACCCTTTACTCAATGACAAGAATTTAGATCCATCTTTGTTAAAAGCAACTGAGGTCACAAATTTAATATAAATGATAATAGTTGTCTTTGACAAGAGAAAACGCCATTTACTACCGTTCTCACCTTTCCTTACAGTGTTGCAAAAACCCTTTTCCCAATGTTTATTAAGGCGTTCATGCTCCTGCAGTCTACAGATTGTTACAGGCAAAAGCTTGATCCTTTCTACGCAATGTTTTAATAACAGTTTGAAAGCTGCATATTTTCCCTTTCATAAAGTGTTTTTTTGTGCATGTCGTTTGTAACAATAGTTGTTGTTCTAAAATAAGCCGCCCGCCCGGGTGGCTCAGTGGTGACTCATGACCTGGTGGTTGTGAGTTCGATACCCGGCTGAACTTTCTTTTCCGGCGTATTTTCGCCTCTCACCTCTGCTGAAGCATGTGAGAAAAGTAGTCGGTGGCTTTGAAAAGAAAGTTGTGTTAGTACTGGTGTGAGAAAGCCAGGAAACACATGTGCGTCACCGACCGCCATGATATGACCTTAGCTGTTAAAGTGGCGTTAAACCCCAATACAACCAACCAACTAAAATAAGCCTTTACAGAAACAAGTTCAAAGAAACCCAGATGCACATGTTAGGAAGAAAATGTTTGGGCAATTTCTCTATCTGCAGGAAGGTGTTTTTTTTTTTTATTTTAGGAGTTATGGATTAACTTTATACTCCAGCAGACTTTTACATCTTTCATCTACCTGCAGCTGACTGCTCCTGCAAACAATAAGGCAAAAGGAGGCCCAAAAAAATTCCAAATATTTTCCATAATTATGTTTTCTTGTATTTATACCTCAATTTATGTTGATTACCAGTTCATGTATCTCTTTACCACATGACAGAATTTTCAACTTGTCCGAATTGAAAGCATTTGCAGACAACATATCAAATATGGCTCAAATTATAGGAATTTGTCTATGTTAGTGTAGAAAATATTGTAGGAAAAAGAGAAAATGCTGGATACAAGGCTTTTTCTCCTATTCCTATGATATTTTTAAAAGCTTTCTCCTTGGGGTTATTTTACTCTTTACCAAACAACAAAATTTTCGACTTGTCCAAATTGAAGGCATCTGTAGACAACAAATGAAATATGAGCTAAATGGTAGAAAAGGTCCATGATAAGTTAGAAAACATTGTGGAAAAAGGAGAAAATGCTGGTTACCAATGGTTTTAAAAGCTTTCTTTGACAGGGGTATTAAGCAAGGGATTATTTAGTAAAGGGTTACTTTACATGGGTTTTCAAAGTGATCTGCTGTACATTGGTTTCGGAATGCTTTCCTACATAACTACTGTTGAAAGGATGGTCAGCAGTGAGAGAGAAATAAATCCTGTCACAAGATTATCATCAATCCTTGGAAAGTAGTTGGCCAAGCTGGGGATCGAACCAGTGATCCCTTGTTCTCAAGTCCTATACTCTACCGACTGAGTTACCAAGCTTGGCAAAAAAGGAAAAGAAAATAGCTAAAAAATGTTTTTGATAGTTTGGTAAAGAGTGGTTGCAATTGTTAGATATTTGCTGGAGCAATTTTACTTCCCTTTTGATTGTCAGTTGATATTGCTGTCTTTGTTATAAGATTGAAAACCAGGAAAATATTGTACAGATTTCTGTTCTTTTACCTGAAAGGTTATTATCTGGCTTATAATTTTTCTGGATAGATATTAATAGTTTTTGAAATTTGGATTTAAGAATTGGTAACTATCTCTCTCTCTCTCTCTCTCTCTCGTTGCCAAGTAAACTGAATTTCTAATTTGTCAAAACTAGTTTCCTTTAACCTCTTATCATGAAAAATCAAGTGTTTTCTTGACTCAAGAGAAAATGGCTTTTGAAAACATTGCGGAAAAAGGAGAAAATGCTTGTAAACAGTATTTTCTCCCTATTTCCCTCAATGTTCTCTATTTCAAAGAACAATTCTTGTCATTTGAGCCACATTCATTTTGTTTTCTGCAAATGCTGTCAGTTTGGACAAGTTTGATATTTTGTGGTCACTGGGGCCTTTTTAGAATTTTTTTGCTTTGAATTTAATTTTTTTTTTTTGATAAATGCAGTAAAATATACTTTTCCCTGCAAGTGGAAAGAAGCTGGTTGGTGTATGAGCTAAAAAGGTGCAAATCTGGTTTTCAAGTAGTGGATTGGTTCCTTTGCAATCTTTATACTCTGTCTGATTTTATTTGATCACATATGATGTCATTTGGTTTTCTTGAATACTATATTACGTATTTGACACACATTACATTCACACAAGCTTTGGTGAAATTCTGCATGAAATCCAAAATACTTTAATAGGCTACATAGCCCACCAAAAAATACATGTTTTACTTCAAATGTATTTCTTCTTTGCTAATGGTTTTACAGGATATATCAATCCATACTTAATTTCAGTGATGAATCCTTTTTTGAAGTTTTGTCAGATTGTAAATATCCTGTAGGCTACTTGGTTCTCTAACTTTCATGTTAGATTAGACCACTTAGGCATATAAACTGATAATCAATATGTCCATTCTTCAAGCCCAAGCTTTTGACCTATATAGCACCCCTGTTATTAAAGAATTTTGGCTGAATTCTTAAACCATTATTCTGCTAAATAAGTGAAATGAAACTTTCAAGCCGATAGTAAAAATCCTAATTTAACTATTTCAAAGGTACTCTTTTGGAATAATATCTCCTGATCAGACTGTGTAGATCCAAGATCAGACTGCACATTCTGTGCATTCTGATCTTGATCTACACTATCCGCAAAAGTTCTTGAGTTGTGCTTAGCAGCCTAAGGGTCAATATGCTTATACTTGTATTTTACCTTTCTTCTTTTTACAGATCTTTCAGAGATGAAAGTTTTCCTACTGGGATTGTACACCACTTGTAAGTTTGATCTAACTTCTCACTCTGTTTTCAGAACTTAAAAGTTGATGATGATGATGATCATGATGGTGATGATGATGATCATCATCATCATCATTACAAGAACCCATTATTATCCCATATTTTTACATTTATAATGCCTACAATGTTACATTAAAACTATCAGCATTACCATGTAATCATCACTATATTAAACGGCAACATAATGTCCATGTCCCTCCTGATTGTTTGTGTCTAATAAAGGGATAACGTTAATGAACATGATTATCTCCATGATTGTTTTTCTTATACTTATTATTTATCCCAGTCTCATGTTTGTTGCTATTTTTTTTACAGTTCATCTGGTTAGTATAGCCAGAGCAAAAGGAGAAAATAAGAGTTCTACAAGTTCCCCTTGGGTAGAGACGCCAGACAAATGTGACAGTGTAAGTGGTGACATCACTGCATTCCTACATGAACAAAAGGATCTTATCCATACGTAAGTTCATTTGCAAACAAACCAATTTATCACACTGGGAAACAATTCCACAGAGAATTAAAGTACAACATATCACATGCATTTAAACACTCATTATTTTTGCCAACAGGCTCAATTAACCCTTTATCACACAATCCAGACCTAAAGAAGAAAGCTTTTGAAAATGTTGGAAAAGGAGAAAATGCTGGTAAACATCTTTTTTTTTTTTCCTTTTCCCAAAAATCTTTTCTACTCTTTTTCCCAAAAATCTTTACTACCCCTTCAAAGACAAAATTGATCATTTTAGCAACATTCAGTTTTTCATCTGCAAATATTCTCAATTTGGTCTGGTAGAAAAATTTTGTTGATTAGTAAAGAGTTAAGAAAGAAAAACATAATTCAATCATACTAAAGATTTGAGCCATGCTCTGTGAAAAGGGGGTTTAATGCATCTCTGTGATGCATTATACCAAGCAAGTCATCACTTGATTATGGATCCATAAAATGTATTTAGTTTATCAACTGAAAGAATCTTGGGGTAGAATGGTCCTTGGACATGCAGAAAATTTACAAGTAGCAAACAGTTTGGACTCATATCAGACTGCACAGACCTACATTAGTCGATACTTTTGGCAGATGCATTTGACCCCCTTTTCACAGAGCATGCCTCATTTACATTGCTCCCCATGTTTGTGCATATTGCAAACTAAGTTTAATCAAGTTAATCCTTTACCAAAAATACCAATATTTTCATGCTTCTGAGGAAGACAGCTTATGAAAATATTGTGGAAAAAGGGAAAAAAAATGCTGGTTACCAGCATTTTCTCCTTTTGCACAATATTTCCTACCTAATCAAAGACAAAATCCATCTTTTTAGACTTATTTCAAATGTCATCTGCAAAGGCTTAAGATATTGACAAGCTTAAAATCTGTATGTTTGATAAGAAGTTGAATAATTTAAAATTACTTGTTTTCATCAATATTGATGAGTTTTGATTGGTTAAATTTTTTTTTTTCAAAGCTCCATGATGACAAAAAATTTCTGTTCATTCCATAAATGCAATAAAGTTGGTATGATGGTGACATATTCTACCTTTAGGATCTATGACCTAGAGGGAATAGATGTTTCATTTATTTAGTCCACTGGTTTTGTTCCCATTTCGTCTTCTCAAATTTTCAGACCTACTGCCATTTTCTCTAATTTTCAATCTAAATGAGGTGAATGTTTTGTTTGTTTTGTGCGTATGTTTGGTGTTCAGCTGTTTCAAGATGGCATTTCTTTTGAATCAATTTTTTCCCTTAGTTTCTAGTACCAGAAGTTTGAACAATATTCCCATCAAGCCACTAGCTGCTTTCACACATAGACATTGTCCAAACATTGTTCTGTAGAGAGAGAGGAATAAAGGCTGTCTGAATGGCTATCAAATGATTATAGAAATTTTGTATACCATTCTCGTTTTTTTCTCTTTTTTTATTGTACTTTGAGGCATATTTAAAACACATTACTTAATAGTATTCAATAGTTACAATTCCATGATTCAACGACCCTGAAAAATAATACTTTTGAAAACACTGTGGGGAAGAAGAAAATGCTGGTAAAGAGCATTTTCTTCTTTTCCAACAGTGTTTTTTGTCCATTAAAAGGACAATCCTATCACTTTAGCCACATCTAATATGTCCTCTGCACATACTTTCAATGTGGACATACCTAAAATTTTGTCGTTTGGTAAAGAGTTTATTTAACACAAAGTAAATATAGTCAACTAAAAAAGTGAAGGAAATCTTAGAAAACCATGGAAGAAAAGATTACCCAAACAAACAATTATTTAAATTTTATTGCTTTTGTTAGATACACTTCATTGTTTGAAAAAAATTTTTCCTTTAGCTTTATAGCACTAATATTCTTGTTGTGGCACTGTGTCAAGTAACCCAGGGGTCAAAGTCATTTTTCACAAATTAAACTCGTGTCTACAGTGTATCCCCTGTTTGTGTGCAAAACACAGTCATGAATATACGCTGTAAGTTTTTAGCTCCACTGGCCGAAGGCCAGCGGGCTTATGTCATGGCCTGTTGTCCGTCGTGCATCCGTGCGTCCGTCCGTCCGTGCATCCGTCCGTCCGTCCGTGCGTTAACTTTTTTTTAAAACGTCTTCTTCTCTGAAACTACCCATCCAATTTTGATGAAACTTCACAGAAATGATCCTGCCATGGTCCTCTTCAGAATTTCTTGAAAGAATTTAATTCCTTCAAAAACTCTGGTTGCCATGGCAACAAAACTGAAAAATTTTGAAAATCTTTGAAAATCTTCTTGTCTGAAACCGTAAGGCCAAGGGCTACCAAATTTGGCATGTAGCTTTATCTAGTGGACCTCTACCAAGTTTCTTCAATTTATAGCCCTGGGGTCAAAATTGGCCCCGCCCCGGGGGTCACAAGTTTTACATGGGCTTATATAGGGAGAACTTTAAAATTCCTCTTCTACCTAGCCATAGGGCCTAGAGCTACCAAATTTGGCATGTAGCTTTATCTAGTGGACCTCTGCCAAGATTGTTCAAATTATAGCCCTGGGGTCAAATTAGGCCCTGCCCGGGGGTAACAAGTTTTACATGGGCTTATATAACAAGTTTTACATGGGCTTATATAGGGAGAACTTTAAAATTCTTCTTTGACCTAGCCATGGGGCCTAGGGCGACCAAATTTGGCATGTAGCTTTATCTAGTGGACCTGTACCAAGGGTGTCCAAATTATAGCCGAGGGTCAAATTTGACTTCGCCCCGGGGGGTAACATGTTTTACATGGGCGGGCTTATATAGGAAAATCTTTCGCATCTAGCTATAAGGGCTAGGGCTATCAAATTTTGCATTTAGCTTTATCTAGGGGGTCTCTATCAAGGGTGCCCAAATTATAGCCCAGGGGGTCAAATGTAGCCCCACCCCAGGGGGTCACAAGTTCTACATGGTCTTATATAAGGAAACTTTAATAAGGCCTAAAAAAAAAAATAGTTTGTTTAGGGTAACGTCTCCAAAAATGTTAGGTAGGGTAGGGACGAATTTTTTTTTTTTTTTTTTTTTTAACCCCCCCCCCAAAAAAAAAAAAAAAACATTTTGAAATGGTGGTATTTGCTTTCGAAAATGGGAAAAAAAAAAAGAGAAAATGGTGGCTACCAGCTCTGAGTCCCTTTTCTCATTATGTGTTCAAAAGACCTCTAGTCTGTCACTAACTTTCTGATTGTGCGGTAAATGGTCAAATTCTATCTAAACTATACTTCTATATTTGCATCTTTTTTCCCCACTGAATGCTGTCCACTTTTGTTTAACTCTTTTCTGAATTGAAATTTTTTAGACTTGTCCAAATTAAAAGTATTTGCTGACAACAAAACAAATGTAACTCACCCATTGAAATTTGTTTTGGGAAGGGTAGAAAACATGGGAAACAAAGAAAATATGGGTTTATAGCATTTTCTCCTTTTCCCTCAATTTTCCCACAATGTTTTCAAAAGTTTTTTTTAAGGATTGTTAAAACTGGATTGTGTGGTAAAGAGCTAAAACAGCTGAAAAAGTGAAAAACATTTATTTGCAAGTTTCTAAATAAACTGAATAAATACTAGAATGTTTCGTTTGTTTTTATGTTTAATACCCTCCCCCTCCAGAACACTTTAGAGGACTATATATATTATACTGATTTAAAGTAAACATTTTATCTGTAGAAAAGTTGGGTTTACAAAGGTTATGCATATTGTTTTTTATCTAGAACACACATTCTTGACACAACTTTGAAATTACAAGTATCCACTTTTGTTGTCCTTCAGAGTTATAATGTGAAACAAGAGTGTCGTCATCACAATATACGCCGCCACATGGCTGCTATTTCAAGCAGCTAGCTTAAGAGACTAAAGTGTTGGAATTTCTAGCACCTACCTGGGTAGCTCAATGGATATATTGTGTTACTTGTGATCTAAAAGTTTTACGCATGGACTGATGGATGGACAGACGGACGCACAACGGACTCATTGGTCATTGGCTTTGATTAAGCAATAAAAATATGAAGTTTCATGAAATTATGTCCATTAGTTGGAGATACATTGATGAAAAACATTTTTTTCCTATGACACAGCAATAAATTCCAAAACCCTGACAATATGCGCTAGGTCACATGATCTGTGAAAATTTCATCCAAATCTGCTGAGATATGTCAAGTAATTAAAGAGATATTGGTGAAAAATGAAATATAACATGAAGCCCCCTTTTTCCATGATGCAACTATAAATCGCAAAACCTTGACAATCTGCACTAGGTCACATGATGAGAAACATTCTATGAACATTTTATCCAAATCCGTCAAGAAATGTGGGAGGAGTTGCGTTCACAAGAAACAGATTTTTGTAAGGATGGACGCAGTTTAAATTTGACATGAAGCCCCCTTTTTCCATGACACAGTAATAAATTCCAAAACCCTGACAATATGCGCTAGGTCACATGATCTGTGAAAATTTCATCCAAATCCGTTGAGATATGTCCAGTATTAATTAAAGAGATATTGGTGAAAAATGAAATACAACATGAAGCCCCTTTTTTCCATGATACAGCTATGAATTGCAAAACCTTGACAATATGCGCTAGGTCACATGATGAGAAACATCCTGTGAAAATTTTACCCAAATCCGTCAAGAAATGTGGGAGAAGTGCTGCTGCTCCTCAATTTTATATAGATCAGACACATTTTACCTGGAAACTAAAGTGGCATCACTTGCCGGAAGTGTAGGAGAGATTAGAAAGCCTTGGAAAATTTTTGCATAGCGGCTCCTAGCCTAGGCAGTTTCAGGTTTTTCTCTAAGACCAGGTAGGGTAAATCAAGCTGAGTGAAAGGGGGGGGGGGCAGAGCAAGAACAAGGCAAGTTTGGGTAGATATATATTTTCCGAAAGAAATTATTGTTGCCTCATTGTAACAAAGAAGAAAAAAAAAAAAAATGAAAGTACCTGTCTAATATGAAGACCTATCGACGCTTGATACAAATCTAAACTTCTATCGTTGCCGTCGTCTAGTTTAGTCCACAGTCCGTCCTGTCAGATAAGTTGCAAGAGAAACGTCCATTAAAATTTTTCGAATGTTATATCTGCATTGAACACCTTAATTGTTCGTAGTTCTGGAGCATGCTAGCACTTTTGCCGAATGATGTTTAACAGAACTTGTTCAATCTGAAATCTAGCAAACCGAAAGTAGCGACAATGCACTACAGAACCGGAAATGCGGTGATGACAACAGAGATGACGGGATCCTGTCTATATTTTACGCGAAGAAAAGCGAAAATCACAAGTAAAAGTTCGTTACACAGTCTGTATAGTACCGCAGTATTTCGGGCGTGATTTGTTGTAGAAGATAAAACTGGTACCTGTTTGTCTTTTGTAACCGTGCGATAGGATACGAACGTTCGATAAACAGAAGTTCCTGTGTGGAGTTAGCGAAAAAGCCCGATCTCTCCGCCTGCTTGTATTTATTTTTAGAAATGGAAAACCCACGTTATTGCGTTTGACAATTTGTGTTTAAGGTCGGTTCAATATACTCCGATACACGGTAGCTTTTGTACAGGCGTAGGAGTTTTCATGCATAATTATGTATGTTGTAGTACATGATTGAACACCTATAATATAATGCGCAATATTTGCCGAAACAGGCGTCCTGTGACACAGTATGATAAAAGGCTGATTTTTTTTTATCGGAAGACAAAAAAAAAATTAGGGTCGGGGCAAAATCTCCAGGTAGGGTCGGGTTACCCGAAACAAACTATTTTTTTTTTTACGCCTAATCTACTTGTACATAGCCATATTTAGGCCTAGGGCTACCAAATTTTGCATGTAACTTTATATAATGGGCCTCTACCAAGAGGGCCCAAATTTTAACTTTGGGGGTCAAGTTTGACTCCACACCAGGGGTCACAAGTTTTACATTGGCTTTTATAGTGAAAACTTGATAAACCTGTGTCATGGATCACATATTTTACAGGGCCTTTTATTCAGCAAACTTGTTTTACATGACTTTTTATTGGGCAAGATTAAAAAATCTTTTTGTTTATAACCAGACATTCTAGTTTCATATTGTAGGTCTGGGGTCAAAATTGCCTTCATTCCAGGGATCGCAAGTTTAACATGGGCTTCAAAATATTGTCACTTCAATTTAAACATTAATCAAGGGAAATAACTCTTTTTATGAAAGATAAAGTTCGTTACTATTTACCTCCCTTGATTATCAAGCTGCAGTGATACATGATTGGTGCTAGACAAGTTTTTTAGCTCCACTGGCCGAAGGCCAGCAGGCTTATGTTATGGCCCGTTGTCCATTGTGCGTCCATCCGTATGTTAACTTTTTAGCTCACTTGAGCACAACGTGCTCAAGGGGAGCTTTTAGGATCACCTGGTGTCCGTCGTGCGTCGTGTGTCGTCAACAATTCTTTAAACATCAACTCCTCCTAAACCACTGGGCGGATTTGGACCAAATTTGGCTGGAATGTTCCTTGGAAGGTCCTCTTTAAAAACTGTTCACAGAATTTGATTCCATCAAAAACTCTGGTTGCCATTGCAACCAAATGGAATTTTTTAGGGAATTCTTTAAAAATCTTCTCCTCTGAAACCACGGGTCAGATTTTGAAATAATTTCACAGATATGCTCCTTGGGTGACCCTTTTTAAAAATTGTTCGTAAAATTTTGATCCGTCAAAAAATGTGGCTCTGGTGAATGGGGGCTTCTTGCACCATATAGAAATGAAGGAATTCTTCAAAATTCTTCTTCTCTGAAACCGCTGGTCAGATTTCGAAATAATTTCACAGGATTGTTCCTTGGGTGACCCTTTTCAAAAACTGTTCGTAAAATTTTGATCCGTCAAAAAACGTTTGGCTTGTAATGTTTTTACTTAATAGCCAGTGGAGCGATACAGGGCCATCATGGCCCTCTTGTTATAACTTAAAATTCAATTCCTTTGAAAGTTACATGAAACTTACGTAAGTCCCTTTTCATGATAGCCTCAAATGTGGTGTATGAAAGATGAGAATATTCAAAGTATCGCTGCAGTAATGAGTGTGTCCCCTGTCAGCAGCAAATAAGGACTTGCACTGGTGTCACATACATACAATAATTCTGGCGATTTGGAGCTCAGAAACCAGTCTTCATTCCTCCTCTAGCGCCACAAATGAGCCTGGAGGTGGTGTCAGTATTCTGCGTCGAACCCTCAGTCCCAGAATGCCCCACACATGTTCAATGGGAGATATGTCCAGTGAGCATGCTGACAAGTCAATGAGCACAACATTGTTCTGACGAAAGACTCGTTGATGTTTCTGGACGATAGTAATGGAGATAAAAGAAGATATTAAACCAATTTGAAAACTGAAATGTCAACTCAGTCTGGAAAGTATTGCTGAAATTATCTAAAGTAAATAGCCTGAAGGCCACTTTTAAAAAGGCTGTTTTGGTGAGAGTCTACAGTGACACTCTTTACTCAAACCAGTTAATTTTACAATTTTGCGAAAAATGACTTGAAGACCAGTAAACTTTGACGGTGATTATTTAGGCTGCTATTTTTGCTGCAAACTCAAATAAAGCATTCTTTTGAAGAAAAATGGATGCTTTAAAATACTGTGAAATTTAAAATACTCAGAATGTTCTAGATCTTTTGTCATAGCCAGTCAATCAGAATTTCCTTAAGTTCTTTTGTTGAGTATATTTATTACCTCTGTTTTTAATTTATTTTGAAAAGATCCATAGGCTGATAACAAAACTGTAGTAAATTTAAATCACTAAACCAATAATATATAGAGGATAGTTGTCTATTTCAGTATATTATCAAAATTTCTTTCATCGAGTGGAAAGCGGGGGCTATAATTATTTTCACGAGTGGCAAAGCCACAAGTGAATCTATGGCCTTTGCTTTTCCCAAGATGAAAGAAACTTCATTCATATACTGAAACAAACAATTATCCTATTTCTTCTATGCTCTTCAGCATGCATTTTTACGCGAAACGGATCTATTCAATCTGGTTGGACATGGGCTAGTTATTAGAGTGATGTCATGAGTGATGTTGACTTCCTCATAAAACGTGATGTTCACCCGCTAAAAATTCATTCATGTTCTATAAATTTATATCCCTGGTATGTCAAAAATATAAGTAATAAAAAAATTCACCGGTGGAATTACAAGGATATAATTCACAGTTTGATTTCTATAAACTACTGAAAAGCATTAAAGAAAAGTACTTATTAGTGCAAAAATTAATAGGAATAGTATGGGTTTAACCTGAGCTTTAATGACCCTGAGAAAGAATGCTTTTTAAAACATTGTGGAGAAAAGAAACAATGCTGGTTACCACCATTTTCTCCATTGCTCACGATATTTTTTTGCTCTTTCCATTATGTAAGACACATTTTAGTTCTTGAAGAAGAAGAAATTTACTGAGGGAGGGTAGTAGGAGACTTGCTCTCAGGTTGATTTGACATCCTGACCGGTTTCGCTCTAAGATTTTGAACTCTTCAGAGGATTTGTTGCAATTTGCTAGAGTATTTTCTTGCTTGGGTTGAGGTTTTGCTGAGCGATAGCCTTTATATACCCTTGTGCTGCCGGTGCTGCCGATTTTCTGTTTTTAGAACAATAGATGATGTTACTTCCATGTCTAATTATAGGACGCTAAATATTGCATCCAATGCTGCCGGTGCTGCCAGTGTTCTGTTTTTAGAACAATAGATGATGTCAGTTACTTTTCTATTTATAGAAACACTGGATTGTCCAATGCTGCCGGTATTTATAATATTGGAGCGTGGTTATGTTTAAAATGAAACTAAGGGAAAAAGGGACCAACAAAGAACTTTACATAATTAATTTCTGTTTTTTGAAAACACATATTTACATAATGCTATGTTAGTGTAGCATAAAATGCTCATGTGATTATATAATTCGTCAATGTTGTCCGGTGTTTTGAACTGTTTGTTTATTGAAACATTGTCCGAATTACAAGTCCATCTATCTTATTGAATGGTTCTGGTGGGACATCGAGATTTCGTCTGATTTCTTCTAACCATTCGTTGATTAGATTTGAGTCTCTTGTGACGTAGTATGTAAATATGTGGATGGGCCATATTTGACCTTTACAAAGTTCATCTTTATCAATCTACTTTTTAACGTCACGTCCAGGACCGGAAGAAGACCATAAAAAGATATACAAGAAGAGGAAATTGACTGGGGGAGGTCTCTTCCTATCCTGTGATGTTGATCCCTACCGGGTGGAGAGTGTGTAACTGATATGCAGGTGGTGTATCCCTTTTTGTCTGTCTGTAACTGGGTGAGAGGAGCTCGTGCCGTTCTTTGGAGGCTGCTTTTGTAAAGCAATTATCCAAGATAGATTTGGGGTATCCTCTCCTTTGGAAGAATGAAATTAAAAATTTCGAATGTTATTCTAAGTCTACCTTTGATGTACAGATTCTATTCCGTAAAGACTGACTATCTGTGTTGATCTTTTTATGTGTTGTGGGTGATTGGAACTATATTCCAAGTAGCAATGTTTGTCTGTAGGTTTTGTGTATAGATCACACAGGATCTTACCGTCTCTATCTCTTTTTGTGATAGTATCCAGGAATGAGATTTGTTCATCCGAGAACTTCATAGTGAACTTCATTGATCTGTGGAAGTTATTGCAGAATTGGTAGAATGATTTGAGTTGTGTGGTGTTACGAGGGTACTACTTTTGTGCCCTTGGCCGTACCATTTATTTGTAGGTAGTTTTCATTACAGAGCCTGATTTTAGGTTGTAAACCCCTGGGTATGTTGTCGCTGGATTTGCATGATCTGAACAGGAAGCTTACCTGAACTCAAATCATTCTACCAATTCCTACAGACAAACATTGCTACTTGGAATATAGTTCCAATCACCCACAACACATAAAAAGATCGACACGTATAGTCAGTCTTTATGGAATAGAATCTGTACATCAAAGGTAGACTTCGAATAACATTTGAAATTTTTAATTTCATTCTTCCAAAGAAGAGGATACGCCAAATCTATCTTGGATAATTGCTTTACAAAAGCAGCCTCCAAAGAACGGCACAAGCTCCTCTCACCCAGTTACAGACAGACAAAAAGGGATACACTACCTGCATATCAGTTACACACTCTCCACCCAGTAGGGATCAGCATCACAGGATAGGAAGAGACCTCCCCCAGTCAATTTCCTCTTCTCACATTTTAGTTCTTGTCTTCAAAATGCTTTCAATTTGGATGAATCTAAGACTTTTTTTTTTTTTATCTCGTAAAGGGGACTGATCATATGGGCAATTGGAAGTGGTGCATCTCTGTATTGTCAAGACAAGTTTATGGTCTTAGGGAATGATTATACATGTAATAAAAAATTATTTATCAGAATGATTATAATACAAGTCAGAATTATAACATATTGAGAATACTAGTGATGGAAGTTCTACTGTAACCAGTATACATATAAGTCTTTATGAAATGTCAGAAATTTAGACTTGCCCAAATTCAAAGCATTTTCAGGCAACAAATTACAAGTGAATCAAGTAAACATATTTGTCCCTGAAAAGATCAAAAACATTGTGGGTTAAGGAGAAAATGCTGGTTACCAGCATTTTCTCCTTTCCCCACAGTGTTTTTAAAAACTTTCTTTTTCTGGTCATTAAAAGTTGGGATTGTGTGGCAAAATTTAACCAAGGAATTGTTTTCAGTAGAATTTCTTCCTTGAAAGTTTTACCACTAGTACATGTACTAGATTGTACCAATATCTTTCTTCCACAGCTAAAGTTATTATTTTGATTTTGGGAAACGACATAAATATAAGTTTTTATTTATGAACCATTTTCTTTTCAGGTACTTTCAGGAAGTGAAAAATATAAATCTCCGAAGTGCTTGTCTGAAAGTCACAAGACTGTGTTCCACATTCAAAGTAGATTCTAGTAATATAGGCAGTGATGTTACAATAAGTGTGCAAGGTTAGCAACTTACCAGGGTTGTCCCAAAATTCTGTGACAATTTCATTAACAAAAGAAAATGAAATGCTACAAATGCTTTTTCAGATATGTTTTCAATACATATGATTCAAACATTTCGATAAAAAATCGCACAAAAATCTTTACAAATAAGAAAATTATAGCAAAAATACCACAACAAGTACCCACACTGCGGCGCCCGCCCAACGTCAATAACGACGTCTATGTTAAGTTGAAGCGCCTTTCTTAAAATATTATCCATGAAATTCAACGCATTTGCGATGTCTTTTAATCCACGACTGGTCAATAACTGTCTTAAACTGTCTTTTCTGTCAGACCTCTCTTAAAAGCAAATGTAGCGGACATCAGCTCATCGCTGGAATCGAACTTGTGACCGCGTAATTCCTCCTTCAGCTGCTGGCAAAGTCCAGAGTGGAAACCTCCACCTTCTTGGTGGGAGCGGCTCCAGGTGTGTTCCATATACTGGACTGTCGCTTTCCTTCGCGTTCGAATTAATGTAACCGCCTCTCATCCATTACAAAAAGAGGATCCAACAGGGTGTTGTCTGCTTCAACTCGAGCAAGAAACTCTAGCGACGTGTGAACCTTTTCTGGTTTCATCAGACAGCAAATGTGGAACCCATCACACGCAGAATCGTGACATATTCACTTGTCTTTCTGTGAGCAGAAGACCTTGAAATGGCAGTTGACGACGATATCTCTCTGACTGTTAGTCTCCAATCTGCAAAATGCAGCTCTTCATCAAATCACACGACTCTTTATCTAAAGAAATTGGCCCGCGACTTCCTGTTTTCTTCTCTTCCTGGCATTCATCAGCTCTTCAGTGTGTTTTCCTGCCATGCCACTTTTAGGCCAGTGCTCAAGAATTTTTTTTTTTGTTAAACTTTTCAATACGCCAAATTTGTCTATAAGTCTGGAAGGTCACCATTCCATAATCGGTACACAATTTTATAACGTTCCGCTGCGCCGTGTGATCTTCTGATGTCATCATTTCAAATTTCCTATTTTCTACTGATCTTTTTCGCTTGTCTGTATACCGTCTGTTGTTTACACGATCACATTCAAATTTTCTGTGATAATGTCAAAGTTTCAGAAGAAGACATCCATGTAATATGAAGCAGAAATAGTGTCAAATATTGAAAATATTCGTGCATGATTTGAGTTCATACAAAAACGTATGTGGAGAAAATGACATGCGCCGGGAAATGACACCTCCTTATCAATTTTGTGAATTTAAAGTAAACATAAAGCTAATATTTTATTGGAGACTTAATATAAAGTGAGATAACATCTTCATATATGAAATATGTGAAAAAGAATGTCCTGGCGCTAAAAACGGCCCATTTATAAAATTTGTCAGACTTTTGGGACAACCCTCGTACATACAAATGAACTCTTCTCGAATGCACTGAAAAGCTTGGGTATTTGAGTATGTGACATTCAAATTTATAGTTTATCTTAAAGCACTGCCTTTAACGACATGTAAACATCTCTGTAAATTTAATGCACATTTAAATTAATTGTTTGGTATTACATGCTATTTTTGACATTGTTTTCAGTTGTATTGAGGTGGCCAGCGCACCTATCCATGCTTTTCTGCAATTTCTCGTACTATAACTTTGCACATCATTTCTTTCCAAGCCACTGGCTGCTTTCTCAAATTTATAGTTTATCTTAAAGCCTTTAAAGACATGTCTAACAGAAGAGTGAATTAGGTGGCCACTGTTTATAAAATGATCATTCAAGCTGTTGCTTGTTTTAGCTTTGTGTCTGTGATGCAAGTGCACTAATAAGAAACTTTTACCAAACATCCAATTGTTTTACAACCCCGTCCAAGAAAGAAGCAGTTGATAAACACTGTGGGAATTAATGAAAAATGCTGGTAATCAGCATTTTCTTCATTTCCTGCAATGTTTTCTTCCCTTTCAAAGACAGATCTTATCATTTGGGACAAGTTTAATTTGTGTTTGCAAATGCTTTCAATTTTGAAAAGTCTAAAATTTTGTTGTATTGTAAAGGGTTAATCCACTTGTATTAGTATTTCCAGATTTTTCAGTCATTATTATGTAGAAACTTTATTTTTTAATCTTTCAAAAAAAAAAAATCACCAATCAGGGGAGTCAAAATTGTCAACCCACATGACCGTTTTGTTTCTTCTGTAGAGTTAATGTGTGAAAAGTTTTTATTTCAATAATTACTATCTTGAAACTAAAAGCAGTGTTACTAAATGAAGATCACTGATATGTTTGTTTACTCAACCATTTATGAATCAGGAGAGTTATCTCTTTACTATACAATTCTAAGTTTTAACAATCCTGAGAAAGAAAGCCTTTGAAAACATTGTGGCAAAAGGAGAAAATGCTGGTGACCAGCATTTTCTCCTTTTCCCATAATGTTTTCTACCTATTCAAGGACAAAAACTATCATTTCAAAAACATTTGAATTGTTGTCTGTAAATTCCGTCAATAAGGACAAGTCTAAAATTTTGTCATGTGGTAAAAGGTTAAAGACCTAGCAATAACAGCATCAGTTACACATGAAAGCATCATTCAAATGGGGAGGAAAAAGTGTTTCCTAAGACCATATCAAAACTGTCTAAAGGAAAGAAGCAAGTATGTGCAACAAGAAATAATTATACCATTTCCCTCCATGTTTTTCAAAAGCTGTCTTAACTAATTCCCTCTTTGTCTTGGATTAAATGTGAGAAGAAACAACTTGAAGAATGAATATTTTTATCTTCGCATATACTCAGACAGTACAGAAATTCTATTAACGGTAAATGTCGGGTTGACCCTTTCAATGCCATAGTCAAAACAAGAAACTTTCAAGGATGATATGGATCAAGATCAAACTGCACATAAAGTGCACCTAAGATCAACGTCATTTGCCATATATTACCAATTCAAACAAACAAAATCATTTTTATTTCAGGTACTTTAAGTATTCTTTAAAGACACGATAAATCTATTAGCTGCATAAAGAGTTGAAAATCGTTCGCATAGTACCACATTCAGACGAAAATAGCCGAAGCTAAGTTCAGACAGTATTTCAAGTGTGTAATATACATGTGTGTTGATAAAGGTCATTAATTTCATGTCAATTTGTTCGAGTAATAAATTTGTATGAAATATGAGAGAGGGAAAGACAGAGAGAGGGAGATTTTTTTCTAACAGAAATATTTCTGTCATAACGGCTTTTTTCTTGTAAAGTGAAGATCTCTCTAACTCCAGAAAAAAAATGAATTTGGTATATTATTTTCTCTTATCCATAGGTTGTATTGCATACCATGGCAATGCAATGGTAAACTTCTCTTCTGTTGGAGAATGCTCAGAACATACCCAAGAAAGCTTACATGAGTTGAGTGAAAAAATAGGACCAATAACCTTTTCGACTGGCTTTCCCGACTTGCAGCATGACTGTTCTTGCAAGAAGTGTTCAACGTGTACACCATGTACATCATCATCATCATCATCATCATCATCAACAACAACAACAGCAACAACAACAACAACAACAAGAAAAAGACCATCAAATACATCATCTTTTTCTACCACAACAGCAACAAAAATAACGTCACCAGCAACCAACACAACACCTGCTTTCTCTTCCAGAAATACTGCACCATTTGGGGCCAATACAGGTATAAGTAATAAACTTTTACCATTCAATCTTATGTTTATACGACCTCCCCTCCCCAAGCTTTTGAAACCATATTTTCAGTCCTTTCAAAGAAAAATCCTATCATTTGGTCCACCATGATTTGTCATCTACTTCAGCTTTCAATATGGACAAGTCTAGAATTTGTTATTCTGGTTAAGAATCAACCCTTTCCCCATGAACAAATTTTACACTTTTTATAGGCCCGTCAAAGACGAGACGTATTATGGGATCACCAATGGCGTACGGGCAGGAGGGCGGCATCCAGTTCTTTGTCTGTAGCATAACTTTCTCATCTCCAGTCCGATTGACTTGAAACTTGCCATTTGTGTTTGTTGCAATAATACAGAGTGCACTGCGGAAGAACCATAACTCTACCATGTGCTATCTGAGTTATTTCCCTTTGATCATCATTTTTACAGCATTTTCTGCTTGTCCGGAGCGTAACTTTATCATCTCTAGTCTGAACATCTTCAAATTTGGTTTGCATGATTGTTGAAAAATTACCGAGTGCAGTGCACAAGAACCATAACTCTTCATAGCACGAATTTTGAGTTATTCCCCCTTTGATCTTCATTTTTATAGCATTTCTTGCTTGTCCGGAGCATAACTTTGTCATCTTAAGTAGGAATGACTTGAAATATGGTATGCTTGTTTGTTGCAATATTTGGAAGTGCAGTGTGCAAGAATTGTAACTCTACCTCGTGCTGTCTTTGAGTTATTTCCCTTTGATCGTCATTTTTACAGCATTTAGTGCTTGTCCGAAATATAACTTTGTCATCTCAAGTCAGAACGACTTCAAACTTGGTATGCATGTTTGTTGCTATATTACGGAGTACAGTGCACAAGGACAATAACTCTACCTAGCGCGGATTGTGAGTAATTCCACTTTGATCTTATTTTTTACAACCCAGTTCTTTGTCCGGAGCTTAACTTTGTCATCTCCAGTCCGACTGACTCGAAATTTGGCATTTGTGTTTGTTGCAATAATACGGAGTAGAGTGTGAAAGAACCATAACTCTACCTTGTGCTATCTTTGAGTTATTTCCCTTTGAATGTCATTTTTACAGCATTTTCTGCTTGTCCGGAGCGTAACTTTGTCATCTCTAATCTGAACATCTTCAAATTTGGTTTGTATGATTGTTGAAAAATTACCGAGTGCAGTGCACAAGAACCATAACTCTTCCTAGCACGAATTTTGAGTTATTCCCCCTTTGATCTTCATTTTTGTAGCATTTCTTGCTTGTCCGGAGCAAAACTTTGTCATCTTAAGTAGGAATGACTTGAAATATGGTATGCTTATTTGTTGCAATATTTGGAAGTGCAGTGCTCAAGAATTGTAACTCTACCTCGTGCTGTCTTTGAGTTATTTCCCTTTGATCGTCATTTTTACAGCATTTAGTGCTTTTCTGGAATATAACTTTGTCATCTCAAGTCAGAACGACTTCAAACTTGGTATGCATGTTTGTTGCAATATTACGGAGTACAGTGGGCAAGAACAATAACTCAACCTAGCGCGGATTTTGAGTAATTCCACTTTGATCTTCATTTTTACAGTATTTCTTGCTTGTCCGGAATGGAACTTTGTCACCTCAAGCCAAATTGACTTGAGACTTGGTAAACATGTTTGTTGCAGTTACGAAAAGTACAATGCACTGGAGCCGTAACCTTACCTAATGCCCTTGTGGAATTATTCCCTATTCATTATTTTTTTTAACAGCTTTTCATGCTTCTCTACAATATAACTTTGTCTTTTCATGATGGAATGACCTGAAACTTTTTATGCATGTTTCCTTAACATTAGAGGAGACATTCATGCCTATTTCAATCACTTACATGATTTCTGCTGCACTACTATTTTCCTCACCTGCCCTTTACGATTATTATCCCCCCTCGACAACTGGCGGTGGGACGGACGTATCTTGCGACAATTTGCCACTCTTGTTCAAATTCAAAACACCTGCATACTACAAATGCAAAATTGGTACACATGAGCTTAAGGTCTCTGATAGGGTAGAAAAATTGCAGGAAAAAAAGAAAATGCTGGTTACCCTATTTTCTTCTTTTCGCACAATATTTTCAAAAGCATTGTTTCTCAGGGTCATGACAACTCAGGATTGTTTCATAACGGGTTAAGCCTGAAAGATATTTAGGAGGCTGGAAAAATGCTGAATTTTTTGGCAATAGAAGGAAGCTTTATTTTATGACAGTCCAGTCTGCATCTCTGTAAATTTAATTCTTTACCACACAATCCTGACCTTTAACAACCCCGAAAAAGAATCCTTTTGAAAACACTGTAGAAAAAGGGGAAAATGCTGGTTACCAGCATTTTCTCCTTTTCCCACAATCTTTTCTACCCTTCCAAAAAACAACCTTTGAAATTTGAGTCACATGGTTTTGTCATCTGTAAATGCTTTCAATTTGGACCAGTTTTAAATTTTGTCTTTTTGTGATGAGTTGACATTCATTAAATTGATTGTTTGGTGTTAAATGCTATTTTTCGATGTAGCTGAATGTGCTGGCTTTTGACCTACTTTTTGTTACTGATAAAAAATGAATAAATAGAAATTCATGATTGGTCAAAAATGTAGATATGGTTATTCTAAGGACCCCTGCCTATTTGCTGGCAAACTTATGCCATCTTTTTTTAAAGATATTTCTCGTTAATATTGTTTCAGTTGTATTGTGGTGGTCAGCACACCTATCCATGCTTTCCTGCAATTAATTCTCCTACCATAACTTTGCATACCATTTCTTTCAAAGCCACTTGCTGCTTTTTCGTATAAAAAAAAATCATCAAAATGAGAAATGAATGATGTTGCAATATCTATTAACAGTCCTGTGAAAGAATCTAACAGACAACCCACGGGTTTCACGCCCTATATCTTAACTAGGTACGTGATATGAAGTGACCAAAAGATGCCTCATATAATACCTTGACAAACAGTTGTTCAAACTTTTACTGTCATAGTCAAATATGGACAAGCATGAAGATACCACTGATGTTGATGGTCCCTACAGATGTACAACTTAAAAAATCCAACTGACCAAATATGGCCATTTGCCTTCCTTGAGCCAAAATAAGCCATCCAAAACTGAAGTAAAAATACTCCTAGCCACATATGAAGATTATTAGAGAAATAATGGTGGATTATGCTTATGACCAGTGAAAAATAGATTTCATATTTTCAGAATCTTCAATTGAATGACACTATAAATTCCTCAGGGAATGAATGAAACACTATGAAAAACAGCACTCTTTATTATACTGCAAAGGAATTTCTCGTGATCTGATTGGATAATATGCCCCGAACATATATATCATGTACACTGGCAAAACCAACGTAAAAGCAGTTTCCCTTTCGTGAGCCCCGTATACATGACTACACTATCTACACAACATCCAAAATGGCGGCGTCGATCAAGATTAACATCAAGATTATGCGCCAAGCTGCACGTTTTAGCACATATTACCAAAGTTTCAGTGACGTCAGTTCCCAGTGACGTCAGTTTTCATTGAATTGGGGCACTCAGAAGGGAAATTCTACTTCGTCAGCGTACTAAATTTTTTAAACCAAAAAACAGGTAAAATTCGCTTAACAAACGTTGGAATGGTAAAACTTTGCAGTATAATAAATTCGTTGTACGGTCAGGTGGCAGGGGACTTGGAAACTTGTTCACGGCTGTGGTGAATCATGTCGCCACCTCGCCTTCAGCTCGGGACGACATGATTCACCACAGCCGTGAACAAGTTTCCAAGTCCCCTGCCACCTGACCGTACAACTAATAATGTTCCAATTGAATAATAGAGCGCTGTTTTTCATAGTCTTCAATTAAAGGCTCCTGTGCACTTGTTACCCAGGTAAACAGCTTGTGCCATTCAACCAAAGGGAAATATGACATAATTTATGCTCATTTTCCCTACATTTCTCATGCTTTACATAACACTGTAATGCTTTCTTCAATGCAGGCGTTACGCCACAAGGAATTACCGAAACAACTGTACTGGATTTTGACGAAAGTCTCGGCAAAAATGGAGTTAGAAGCATGAAATAAATAGAATACAGTATTGGTTTTTTGTGGTGAAAGATCAAAATTTATTTCATTGAGTGAACATCATTGCTAATATCTTTACTCATGGCAGTGCCACTCCTGAAAATATTACTGATGATGTTCAATCGATAAATAAACTTTGATCTTTCACCCACCCATTCCCCGCCCCCGAAAAAAACCAGATATACGGTACTCTATCCTTTTGTTATGCTTGAGACAAAATAAATCATCCAAACTTTCAATAGAAATACACCAAACTAATATAAATATTAGTACATGTGCATTACTTTCCACACTCTGTCTGTCTTTCTTTTTCCCCATAAAATTTTTTAGGTGATACTTTTGAAGTCATGCAAAGTTTTCAAGAGCTAAAAGTAATAGCCAACCTCAAATATTCTGCACTTTATGTAACGAAAATTTCCAAATATTGTGATTTCAAAGATGGTTACACTGGAAATAATACGGTACTGACAGGGTAAATCCAAAATCAGATTGCATGTTTAGTGCAGTCTGATCTTAAACTACACTGTCTGTAAAAGCACCTGGAGTCGCACTTAGTTGCATAAGGGTTAAACAGAAGAAGTGTAATACTTCTACAAAGACAGATATATAGGATTTGACATGAGTTGGTGAATAAGATAAAATTTTATTGAATGAGTCTAGGTAAATGTTATTAAGCGAGCCTTTGGCGAGCTTAAGAACATTTTTTCTTGACAAGTTTTACTAAAATTTTATCTCAAACGCCAACAAATGTCAGATTCTTTTTATTACATAATGATATTTTGCTAAGTATAGATCAGAAAATGCAAAACTATCTATAGATGCACCCATGGTAATATCCATAAAACCCATTTACTTCTATGAAATACGTACAAAATAACATCAAAAATGACATCACACAGTTGCGATATCAAACATGTATAAGACAAGAAAATTCATAATGGGTATATTACACTGAAAACAAGGGAGGTTATGTGATAAAGAAAATAAGTTATAGCATCATTAGGACTATCAGTACCGTTAAAGTAAAAGTTACAGACTTTAATACTTTTGTAGCTGAAAAGGCCTTTTTCAGCGTAGCTGTGTGCTGGCTTTTGACCTACTTTTTTGGTATCGATAACAAGCGAATAAAGAGAAATTCGTGCTTGGTAAAAAATGTAGATATGTTTAACTCTTTACCAAATGACAAAATTTTGGACTCAACCAAATTGAAAGCATTTGCAGATGACAAATTAAATGCAACTCAAATGACAATTTCTGTCTTTGATAGGATAGGAAACATTGTGGGTAAAGGGTTAAGGGCTTCTGCCTCTATACAGGCAAATATACACTGTCTGTCTTTTTCTTGTTTCTACTCAGATGAAATGAGAGGTATGTGTGAAGGAGCACAAGGACTCAGTTACACGAGTGCCGCCATTGTTGGTGTGACATCCTTCCTTGCGGGGATGGCAGTGGTACTACTGTGTTTTTGGATTCTGTATTTGAAGCGGAGCTCTAAACTGTGAGTGTAACTCGTGCTATTTTTTTTTTCTACTGATAAGAAGACCTGAACATCAATATATCATGTTGGATGGATATTGTGTTTACACCGTTTTCCACCATTTTGAAGGAAATTTTGATAAGCCGAGACTGATCACTAATCCCTTTACCACACGATCTCTTGTTTTACGAATTAAGAGGAAAAGGATTTTTGAAAACATGTGAAAAGGAGAAAATGCTGGTAATCAGCATTTTCTCCTTTTCCCAAGATGTTTTCTAATCTTTTAGAATCAAATCTCATCATTTGAATCACATATGTGTCGTCTAAATATGGTCTATATGGACAGATCTTTAATTTTGTTGTCTGATAAAGGAAAGTAACTTGGTAAAGACACTGTCATAGGTTTTAGACATACCGGTACATGTAGTTTACCATGAATATGCTGATTATTCCTTAACTCTTTACCAATAAATCACATGTTTTACAACCCTGAGGCAGGAAGCCTTTAAAAACACTGTGGGAAAAACAGAAAATGCTGGTTACCAGTATTTCCTCCGTTTCCCACAATGTTTCTTTTTTCCTTTTAGCATCAAATCTCATTGTTTTAGGCACATTTGATTTGTTGTATGCAAATGTTTTCAGTTTGGACAAGATCAATATCAGATTGCACACAAAGTTCAACCCGATACTGAATCCTTTTCTGGTTACTTTGTTAAAAAGTGTTCAGATTTTAATTCAATTCATTTTTTCCTCTGTCCTCAGTGATTTATGGCACATTGATATGAAACTTTTTACAGATGTTTTGCTAAGCCCGAGAAGGCCCCTGAAAAGCTGACCTCTGATCGTGTGACAAAAAAGGTAAGAATTTCTGATTGTGAGATTAAGAGGGATATTTTGTTTTAGTCTTTGAATCTAAAATGAGTACTGTAGAGTTACGTTACAATGCTTACATGTACTTCTGTCTGAAAACAGATAATTGAAAAAAAAAATAAAAACAAGGGATTAATAAAGAGGGTTCCAACGGCATATGTTCAAATAAATATGTGTCACAACTGTTTTTGTTATTAAACCTTGATGTGCCACAAAATGCTGGAATGAGACCAATGTAACAGTTCTGACAAATCACCTCCCAAGACCTCCAGGTCCCAAGGCGAACGCTCTACCATGTCGCTACAAAAGCTAGCTCTATAGAAAGGCAGTATAAGTGTTCCCTTATACATACACCTGCTATACATTCATTTATATCTATCTGTGGGATAGACCAGTATACTACAAAAATTTTTAAATTTGATTTTGTCCAGAATGTTGCAGCACTTAGATCAAAGATTAGACTGCATGTTTTGTGCAGTCTGATCTTGATCTACAATATCTGCAAAAGCAAATATAGTTGTGATTGGTGCTCTTAGTGTCATATCAATGTTCCATTGTAGGTACTCGCTAAACACATGCTTTCTGCAACAAAGGATACAACAGTGACCAATGCTGTTTATTTCAAAAATGAAACAAAAGATATGGACACATCAACAGCCACAAATAATAAAATGCAGACATCTGAAGAAGGTCAAGGTCACATGAATATGTCCAAATACGGCAACAAAGAAAACAGTGCTCTAGGTCTGAACATAAACCTAGATCAAAATGAGAATGGATCCCAAGTATACACAACTCTTCAAAAGACAGAAATCGGGCAACCTAGCATCAGAGCGCATGAACAGACAGATGATGAACATGTCTATCGTGAACTTGATCTAGATCACAAGGTCGACATCAATAATCCACTGGAAGATCATAATAATCAAAAGGGGAAGGGCCAGTTAGGAATACCTGGAAAGACAGATCCAGATGTCTACGATCACACTCGTGAAAGTGCAGTTAGTAATCATGATTATTTTGTAGTCCAGAATGAGAACTTCCGGTCCAGCCATCAGCCTGGTACCCAAATCTCACACTCTGAATTATCAAATGAAGGGAATCAGATGAAATATCTAGAAGACACAGAGAATACATACTTTAAGTTGGAAAAGCAGTAATGTTGTGCTGATAAAATGATTATGGATCAAATAGAAACTAACATTTCTTACTTACTTCCAGAGTTTTAACTGTACTGTTTTCAAAGAAAATGTCAAGGTATTGTCATAGCCCTGGCATTGTTGTCATCGTCATCATGCGTCGTCTTCATCATCTTTCAAAAATTTTGACATTGCATAATTTCTCTATTATTACTGAAGATATTTGCTTCAAACTTGGGTAAGTTGTTCACTATCAAACGGGGAACCTATACACAAGGGCAGGCAACCATCAAAGTATTTTTATGCCCCCCTTCAACAAAGTGGGGGTATATTGCTTTGCTAATGTCCATCGGTCGGTCCGTCGGTCGGTCCGCCAGTCGGTCGGTAGACCTTACCTCGTCAGGATCATAACTAGACACAGAATTGACCTAGGTTCGTCAAATTTGGCACAGACATGTGTCTCGGAGTGTAGATGATCCCTACTGATTTTGAGGTCAATCGGTCAAAGGTCAAGGTCACAGTGACCGTCAACATGTTGATATATAGACCAAACCTTGTCCGGATGATAACTAGGCACAGAATTAACCTAGGTTCGTCAAATTTGGCACAGACATGCGTCTTGGAGTGTAAATGATCCCTATTGATTTTGAGGTCAATCGGTCAAAGGTCAAGGTCACAGTGACCGTCAACATGTTGATATATAGACCAAACCTTGTCCGGATGATAACTAGACACAGAATTGACCTAGGTTCGTCAAATGTGGCACAGACATGCATCTCGGAGTGTAGATGATCCCTATTGATTTTGAGGTCAAAAGTCAAGGTCACAGTGACCGTCAACATGTTGACATATAGACCAAACCTTGTCCAGATGATAACTAGACACAGAATTGACTTAGGTTCGTCAAATTTGGCACAGACATTCGTCTCAGAGTGTAGATGATCCCTATTGATTTTGGGGTCAATCAGTCAAAGGTCAAGGTCACAGTGACCGTCAACATGTTGATATATAGACCAAACCTTGTCCGGATGATAACTAGACACAGAATTGACTTAGGTTTGTCAAATTTGGCACAGACATTTGTCTTGGAGTGCAGATGACCCCTATCAATTTTGAGATTAATCCATCAAAGGTCAAGGTCACAGTGGCCTTCAACTTAATGATATATAGACCAAACCTTGTCCAGATGATAACTACACACAGAATTGACCTAGGTCCTTCAAATTCTGTACAGATATTCATCTTGGAGAGTTAAAGAAAAGACATTTGTATATAGAATCATGAATTGTAAAATATTTCCTGAATTTTGAAATTAATAAAGAACACTAAAATCCTTTGACATTTTCAATTTTGTAACAGACCAAATGATTTCGCCTCTTACCAGATTCTATTCACATATAACCACTTATTAAATGATTGATTGATACATGGATCCATGGTGATAAGATAAACCAACTTCCTTGGTACTGTTGCCAAGGGCTCCCAAACAATCACATTAAATACATATACTGTATAGCAGATAGGTTACTTAAATCGTGCTGTCATGGCCGTTTCTCTCAATAAAATTCCGAAAAAAATATTTCTATCATATGTTTCTGCTGATGATGAATTCTCGTTAAGATTTTTATTGATGCTTGAACTAAGTTGCACAAAGATATGTACAAAAAAGGCAATTTACGGGGACTACGGACAATGTAATAGATCTACTTGTTTTAGCAAAGTTTTGAACTTCAATGAGAAAGAATAAAACACCTCAACAAATCTCCGTTTTGCCAAAGAATAATAGAATTAAAGATACTTATTGTTTTCGTAAGGCTAGTAAAGTCATCCCTACATCACCCCAATTAAATAACACTGAACTACAAGCATTTCACAAAATTTATAGATTGTCTGATTCTACAGAGAGGTGTAAGTTTATGAAAAATTGACTATGACTTGACCATGAAAAATTTCAATTTCAGGTTAAGGGAAAAAGGGTTGTGCACCAAGGGTTAAGATTAACGTCAAACTGTAACATTGATGACAAGTGCCACATTTTGGATGTGTATAGGTTATTGAACAAGGCTAGATATTCAAGTAAATGTATTTACTTTTTATTAGTATTTCATATAGATCTTTTTTACCTTTGTTTTCCATTTTAAAACATTTTTGTCTCTTTCAAAATCTTTCAGAGGGGATAAAACTACAGCATTAATTAATCCACTGTGTAATGTAACGCTGATCAGAACTCTTTGCGTATGTCCAATTTTCAGCCATTATCATAATTCAAACTTGTCTACAGCCTCAGCGTGACCTCACGTCAGCGGTACATGTTCGCAAAGCACATATTTTAAACTTTTTCTTAAATTCAAATGTTTAAAACACAAAATAGATAAAAACTGTTGCATCCCTCCAACGTTAACAGTCGTTTATTTGGGAGCCGAAATAGACAACAAGGCTGCACATCGGGTAAAATAAATGCGATAACCTGATTGGTCAAATATCAATTTCCACGGATCCATGTATTGTATGATGTTTTCAACATTATTTCAGTTATATCGCAGCATCCAGTGCACCTATCCATGCTTTCCTGGAGTTTCTTTTTTCTTACTCCACACAATATTCTTTCCAAGCCACTAACTGCTTTCCCACAAAACCATCGTCAAAAAAATGGTCAGGGGTGAGAGGGTAAATCCTGTCGCAATAACTAGTACATGTACCAGTCTTTGGAAAGAAATTGGCCAAGCCGGGGATTGAACCAGCCACCTCCTGTTCTCAAGTCCCGTACTCCACCGACTGAGCTACTGGGGCTCTGCAACCACTTATTAAGGGGAGTTGTTCAGATTTTTATAGCCTCACCAATTTTATAAAACGGTTTACTTACTTAATTAATTAAAGTGCCAGCTGGCAAATATTAGTAAAGTAGACAGACGAAAACAAGACAATTTTTTTTTGTCAGTGGTTTTTCCTTAAAGGGCAAATCAACAAGTTTCAGATATAGTTAATTTTCAAATCTACACTTATCAAATGGTAACCTGGTAATGTTGTAATTAGAAAAAAAAAATTAGTAAAAGTACTTTTTTTCAATTCATATTTCTGCTTATTAATTTTTATTGCATCGCTTATCTCCCTTACTTATTGTTGCGTCCCTTGATTTGTGACGTCATAGGAGAGCTTGTTTCAATATGGACGTTGTTTACGATAGTGAACTGAGCGATATTGAAGACGAAGAAATAGACGATTCTGGGCCGGTAAGGCCGTACATGTACGAGCCTATTTTTAAAGAAACTTATTAAGTTTCTGATGATGAGGATAAAAGTAACTTTTCGCCCACTGATGACGAAAATGACGATGTTGTGCCGGACTTTTCAACGTGTTGAGTATTGCGCGCTATTGAAATACGTCTATTACGGGGCGAACATCGCTTACAGAAATATTATTCTATACATGATAAAATTAAGTGTATGGTATAAACTTTGTTTAACGTGAAGCATTTTCAGTAGATTAACGGGCGGAATTAAACAACAACAAAAAAAAAAAAACGGTTTCAAGACAGTTCCACGACAAGACAGTTCCCCGACACTTTTGAAGACATTTCCCCGACACTTTAGTTTCATGTCAAATAACCCTTTTCTTGACTTTTACGATTGATAATCGTGAGATGTTAGTTCTAACTATTTGTTGATGGGTCCTTGTTGATATTTGTACCTTGTAAAGAATTCTGTAAACATTGACGGGAACAAGTTTATTCTCTCGTGGGTGAAGGGTTACACAATAAATCACGATTTTCATGAGAAAAAGAATATTTTGAAATGCTGTTAACCAGCACAAAATTTGATAAAAGAATATGTTTCGAGATTATTAAGAGTTAATTCTCAAAATTATTTTGAAAATTATTTTAGTTGTTTTTCTTTCCATACAGAAATACATGAACATCAGAGAGAGGGAGAGGGGATCTACCCGTTTTTGCTGTTTACCTAGTCCTTGTCCACATGATCCATTCAATGCAAAAATTTATCATACATGTATAGCTATTGTATGTTCCATATAGAGCTTCTCTGTGAAAGTCTTAAACTCTGAATTGTAATTTGTTCAGTTCTTGTTTGTCTTATGCAAATTGTTTCAATTTGGGTAAGTCTCAAATTGGTCTACCGTCTACTAGGGACTTAGCGGTTAATACTGACATTCCGGTCAAATTGCAGTATAGACGACTTCAGATTCATTGTAAAAACATAGAAAGAGCTGGTAACTATCAATTGGTCCTTTATCCACAATATTTTCTATTTTTAACTCTTTACCAAACGACAAAATATTAAACAGGTCCAAATTGAAATCACTTGCAGACGACAAAATAAAGTTGAATATTTCAAAAACTGAAATTTGTTTCCAGCAGAGTATAAAACATTGTGGTTAAAGGAGAAAATGCTGGCTACCAGCATTATCTCCTTTTCCTACAATGTTTTTAAAAGGGTTCTGTCTCAGGGTCGTAAAAACTAGGGATTTATTGGTAAAGGGTTAAATATAAATCCCACACATTGGGCACGAGTTTTGTTTTGGTTCCCAGGAAGCAGTATCCGAAGAGATTAGTACGAGTTGTATGAACTTGTTTCTAAAGAGATGTAAAATACATGTTTAAATTGTTACCAAACGTCAAATTTATTGACTCAACCGAATTGAAAGCACTTGGAGTCAACAAATTAAATTTTACTCACATGTTTGGACTTGTCTTTGATGGGGTAGAAAACATTGTAGAAAAAGGAGAAAATACTGGTTACCAGCATTTTCTCCTTTACCTACAATGTTTTCAAAAGGTTTTTCTTTCTTCACAAGGGTCGTTAAAACAAAGGATTGTTTGGTAAAGGGTTAAACTAAGTTAAACTAAATTCCAATAAACAATCACATTTTATCGGTCATATTTAAATGCTGTGGATTTGAAATATTCTAATTTTTTATCATTTGGGTAAGGGTTAGGCTAAACCCTTACACAGATGGCAAAACTTTAGACTTGTCCACTCCACACCGAAAGTATTTGCAGACCACAGATCAAATGTGGCCTTGACAATAGGTTTGAGGGTAGAAAATATTGTAGGAAAAGAAGATAACTCTGGGTATCAGGACTTATTCCTTTTTTCACCCTGTCCTCAAAAGCCTTCTCCATTAGGGTGGTTGAAGATCAGAATTTTGAGGTAAAAGGTAAAAGGATTGGTGTGTGAGCCTGGTCAAAAACATTCCGTTTCTTAACTTAAAAAAAAAATGTTTATTTTTAATTTTCTCACTTTTGTCTGATTATCAGAGAAAATGACTTGTGTCAAATTATAAGCATTTTCAAAATTTTCATACTGACATGTTCAAAACATTTTTCTCAGTAGCCTGTCTAGAAGACATAATATGGATAGGAAAAGGAAATATCCACAAATCAAAATTGTATAGATATAATTCAAAATTTGTTCAAAATGCATGTAAGTTGTCAAATCATTTTTAAGAGTGAAATGTCACAGAGAAGTAGTGTATTGGATAAAAGCTGTAACATGGGTTTACTGTCACCAACAAACATTACAGTGTACAGGGGTGAGATATGCAAATGTTATGTAACCATTTCCTGTATTGTTTCAACTGGTCGGTGATGGATTTACATTTATGACCATGATTAGGGGTAGCCAGACACTGATTTCACCCTTTACCGTACAAACCCTAGATCTAGTTTCCAATACCCAAAGAAAGAGTGTTTGAAAAACTGTGGGAAGAAAATGATGTTTGCTGTTCAAAGAATGATTATTATCCCTTGAAAGTTTACATCATTTGAACAATGTCGACTATGTTATTTGCAAAATTTATGTTATGAATATGGATGAATCTATAATTTTGTTAAATGTTGAAATCATTTGGAAAAGGGAGAAAACGGCAGCATTTTCTCTTTGTTCAGAATGAAGCGGTAATGTAGAAAAGGGTAAATTAGTACGAATAACAATTCATGTATTCCAGTTTCAAGAAAAAAGAAATTACCTACTTCATGTTGGATTTTCTTTTTGGAAATTGCCGTTGCGGAATGTCTGTCTTTCGGAGTTTCGGTTTAAGGCCTATCTCCTTTCGACTCGGAGTTTCGAATAATGTCGGCACAGCGTCAGGTTTTAACCGCAGCCTAAAATTCCTATAACCAACTTCTTTTGCGAGTTTTGGACTTATTAAGAACTGACTGTCATCGAAGTATTTCAGACACAATTTCGAATGAACCGATGGCAAAAAATCCGTCGCTACTGTCCGGCCCCGATTTAAACGTTGAATCCATAGTTTCCTCCTTTTTAATTCCTTCGGAAATTTGAAAATACTAATTCTATGAGTTCCCGAATCGACGTTGCAGCCATAGGCTGCACAATTTACCATTTTTTCGGCTCAATTCTCAGTTAATACTCAGATATCTGCATACAATCATCCGCGTTCCTACTAATGTCTACTGACGGTATACACACACTGACTCGACAATGACGTCACACATGCACGGGAGATAAGCGAATCAGGGGAAGTAAGTCATGTACCATTTTTAGGGCCGTATATCAGCGTGACAATTCGGCCGTGGTTTATGGCATGTTACAAGGTGGTATTTATGAAAAATGACGGACACATGTTTAACTGACATCATTTGCAGCTGATTAAAGGAGAAAAACAGTCTTGTCAAAATATTTTAGGATTTGCCCTTTAATGAGTTACCTATCCTCTTAACTCTTTACATACAATGCCGACTTTTAACGACCCTGACAAAGAAAGCTTTGAAAAACATTGTGGGAAAAGGAGAAAATGCTGGTAACCAGCATTTTCTCCTTTTCCCACAATGTTTTCTACTCTATCAAGGCTAAATTTTGTCATTTGGGCCACCTTTGTCATCTGCAAATGCTTTCAATTTGGACCAGTCTGAAATTTTGTCGTTTGGTAAAGGGTTAAGGTATTTTTAGACTTCATGTCAGAGTTTTGCAAAGACTTTTGGGAATGTCACATGACCAATGGCCTCAATTGATTACAAGGATTTGTATTCAAATTAGTATGACAATGTCATATCTGATTAACAAAGATGGAGTTTGTGATTACAGCATGACCATCCCTTTTTTTTAAAACAGAAAGACGCTCCTTTTTACTGAATGTATTGTTTTTTTCTTTATGTGAAAGATCAAAATATATTTTAACTCGTGAACATCATCATAATATTTTCACTCGTGGCTGCCATGATTGAAAATATTACTGATGATGTTCATGAGATGATATAAATTTCGATCTTTCGCTGAAAAAAAATCAAATATTCTATTTATTTCATGTTTCTTACCCTTTTTGGAGGGGACTTACATCAAAATCCAGTACAGTTCTTTCTGGTAATTCCCCGTGGGGTACCCCCTCCTCATGACTACGCATTACAATTTTACGTAAAGCATGAGAAAAGTAGGGTAAATTACGACATATTTCCATCTGGTTGAGTGGCACGCGCATTTTACCTAGGTAACTAGTGCGGGGGAACTACTGTTTCCGCCTTCAATTGAAGAGCTAGACGATAAAATTGGTATTTTTCACTTGTCGTAACCATGAAATATTGAAAAATATTTCACCATTATTTCTCGATAACTTACCAGAAAGGATGAAATAAAATCAAGTGTTTTATGTGGTTGAAAAGGACAATATACGACAAAGTTGTATTTATCAGTGTTGTACAAGAAATTTTGATTTACGGCATAAAACTACATCAGCTCCTTTAAGCTTAATTACTGTTGATCAACTCTTCACGATGTCGCAATCAATTTTGTGTGCTTTAAACATCTATCACACAATCCCAAGTTTTAACAATCTTTGTACATAGAGGGCTTATCACAAAGCGCAAGGGGAGAAATTCTAACCTAATAGAGTGTAGCATATTAAAATAAATATTTCAGTCAGGAAGAAGACCAACAATTATCTGTAAAGCTGTTTGGACAAAATTAGTTTCTAAAATTTGGCAGACAGTAAAGATCAAAGAGCAAAAAGTATATATTATGTGCAAGTGACACAGAAATTGTGGAATGGGTCCGCGAGTTTTCAGCGGTTATCATATTTTATGTATCATGTCATAAAAAGCTTGATTCTGCTTCCTCGAAAATTTTGCTACATTCTTCCCATTTGGAATTCAAGGTTTATATTTACCAACCGTTCGAAATTTATTCTTTTTTATTTGTCTCACTTTGAATTTAGAAAGTAACACGATTTCTGATGGACTCAGTTATCTAGTTTAGCCAATCAGAAATTGTGTTACTTTGAAATTTAGAAAATTATTGAGAGAAACTAAGAATGCAATTTAGAATAGTTTGTGAATACATGTACAGGTCAAACCCTGTTTTCAGGACTGAGAGTGTCTGTTACCTGGTTGTAGAAGGGCAGTAACTGCATTCTGAAACAATTCATTGGTGCCATGAATCTGTTGCAGTGATCTCCCTTGCTCAGTTTTGTTTTTGTTTTTTAAAAAAAAAAGAGGGTTTGAGCATTGTTAAAAGTATATGTATATGATAATATCTGTACCATCCAGTCAATTGATGGATTGAATGGTATTTCATGCAGATTTCAACACTATTTCAGTAATATCACAGTGACAGCTCACTTATTCATGTATGTCCTGTAATTCACCTATACTAGGCTAGGGCTCTGAAGTGTCTAGCCCAAGGACACTCCTGCCAAAACCCCAGTACTTCCAGTGAGGCTCAAACCCAGGGTCTCTTGGTTATGAGTCTGACACTTTACCTCTGAGCCACGCAGGACCCTGCCATCCATCAAATTTTGTCATCTTCACAATACTTTCCATACTTTTAAATGGTACACGTACAATTTAAATTCAAATGCATGTGACTCCTGCTTTGTTTACTTTTGGCCACCACTGGGCCTTAAAGATGCTTTCATTTAGAAAGAGTTTAAATGCTGCTCACCAGTATACCCAAATCATTCATTTTAAGGTGCAACATATGTCTATGTATGTATCGAACTATGTTTTGATAAGTATGAATTGGTAAGTGTGGGATAGAAAACGAGTGCCGTGGTATATGGGAAATATACACGAGCGTTAGCGAGTGTATATTTCCCATATATCACGGCACGAGATTTTCTATCTAACTTAGACCACGTGACTATTAATTTTATTCGTGCTTTTCATGTCAAATGTACATGTGTATGAGATAAAAAGCTTGTTACAAAATGGAGTCATTCTGTAGGTTGCAATGAAAGGTCTTGTGCCAGATTCAAAAGAAACAAATAAAAGGTATAATTCTATCAAAATGCTAAATTATTCATTACGATATTTAATCATGGTAAACCTCATTGTGGAGTGTTCCAGATCGAACTAGTATTTGTCTTCAATATTTTGAAAACGTTACGTTTCGACTAAACTTTCTATTTTATTACGGAAAACATAGAATGTTTTAGAAATAATGTTCTTTTTTTATCAAGTATGTTCAGTACGTGAATTTCTGCCCAGCCTGGTAGCTCAGTGGCTAGAGTATCTGACTTGTGAGCTGGTAGTTGCACGTTCGATACCCGGTTGCGGCAACCTGTCTTTCCCTCGGTCTTTCACTTCTCACCTCTGATGCATGTGAGAAAAGTAGACACTTGGAAAGAAAGTTTTTGTCAGTACTGGTGTGAGACATCCTCGGAACCCAGGTTTGAAGCCTTATGTTACTCTCCATGCATTACAGAATGAATCGAAACTGGGTCACCGAGGATGGTGTGAGAAAGCCAGAGAGCATATGCATAGGTCCACTGACCGCCGTGATATGACCTTACAGCTATTAAAACAGCGTTAAACTCTTGTAAAAACAAACTCAAGAGCACAGTGTAATTTCTTATTTTTTAGTTAAAATGAATTTTTACTTTTTTTGAATTACAGAGAAAAAACGCCTAGTCGGTTTGTTATGGTATGAGAAAGGCAGGAAACATATGCATAGGTTCACTGACCGCAGTGATATCTAATGCCAAAATTAGTTTTTTTCCTTACTGGAGTCTTATTTTTTCTTCTGTCAAAAACACACTCCACTGAAAAGGTTACTTTAGTAAATTGATAAGTAAGTGCAATACTATTCTAAGTGCTTGTATATTGTATACGCACTTAGAATAGTATTGCACTCACCCATCGAAATGCTGTATCTGTATTTCAGAAGAAGGGCAAATAACAACACATATTTCTGTGAGTTTGCTGTAGTTGTGTACCATTTTATTCTAATTTGTTCAGCATATAGTGATTTTCGTAAAAACTACATAAGGAAATATTTCCGCGTCCGACCGAATATGTTTAAGTTGTTACAGCTACTTAATTCAAGTAATGTAAGAATCTTATTAAACCTTTCCCGTTTTATTACCTGTGCAACAAAACAGAGATTGTCATTGTTGAATACAAATGTGTAATAACTGAAATAATGTTGAAAACGGCGTTAAACACCAAACATTCAATCAATCATTTCCCGTTTACATACTATAAGCCTTGGCCTGCTAAATAAATAAGTGAAATCAAAGTGTCAAGACGATAGTAATAATCACACTTGCTTTTTTTCAAAGATATTCTAATGGGGAAACATCTTATCTGGCAATGTGGATCCAAGATCAGACTGCACATTTTGTGCTGTCTGGTCTTGATCTACATGTCCCTAAGGTCCTGAAGTCACGCATAGCAGCCCAGGGGTTAAGTATTATTTGTAAGTTTTAGTATCTCTAAACTAGCAACGGATCGGTGCAAGTTGTCTAATATTACGCATTTTATTCGTCCTACCCCACACTGTTTTAAATTACGTACCTTTCTAAGTTGTATGTTTCATTGCGAAACTTTTAAAAATGCATTTGAATAGTGCCTATAAGCTAGCAACGGAATGTTGTAAGTCGTTTTATGTTATGCATTGTATTTGTCTTGCTCAGCACTATTTTCGAGCAATTTTATGTCTCGTTCTCCATCCTATCCTTATTCTATTCCATTATTTCAGATGTTTTCTAAGGTAAAGTTCAAAATGACAAATTATAGTGTCCATTTCACGCTCAGCGACCACCCCCTCAAGGTGTGCTCTCTATGTACATACAAGTTTGGGTTACTCATTAATTATCGTATAAGTACTATCTCCTTTTTTTTCTCAATATTTTTGTAAAACGGTAGAAATTGGCTTTTGTTATATTCTATGGGGTTGTTATTGTACACGTCACATGACCACAGGTATGGTAAAATCATATATTATATTACAAGATACATGAGTATGTATACGTAATAAAGTATGTCTATGTCTATGTCTTATTAGAATGACTTAAATGCAGGGCCTGAATGCCAGGCTACAATGGGCTAAATGACAAGAATCTTGTCAAACCGAGGAAAACATGTTTTGTTACTGTTTACCTGTTTCATGTGTAACATAATAAAGTAGACAATGCAAATATGATTCCGGATACATTATAGGTGCATTCAAACAGATGAATTTACCTATATACAATGGAACTATTTTTTCAAGCTTATTTACTAATCAGAATCTTACGCCAATTGTAAAAAAAAAAATGGCAGCGCCCATGAATGATGACAACAGTTTCGACACACCGATGGATCTAAGCTTTTAAGATTAAAAAACAAGTTATCGTCTTTTAAAAGACATTTAAGCTTTTCAGAAAATCCCTCTTTTTCACATTTCCTACCACTAAGTCTGATTGGACAGCACACAAAACAATCGATTGGTCTTTCTTTCACCGGCGTTTGTGTCGCCATTTTGAGTTTGGCCATGTAACGAAAATATCACGTGTAGACGAACTACTTTCTGAGCCCACTACAGAGGTGAATGGGAATGATCCGTAGTGCAAGAGAGTGGCGTGGTCTAACACAAGTTTCAACACTTCCGATGCAAATCTTGGCAGAGCTTTTCAACTGAAATGAAAGAAAAAGCTTGGGCCCAAGGTGGAACAGAAAATAATCTTATAACAAATTATTCATTAACAAATTAGCAATGTCAGGAGAAAAAGGGTCTAAGAGCTTATTTGTAAGCATCATGTCCGATCAGCGCGAACAGGTCAGAGCCAATACTTGCAATCTATTGGAATGATACAGATACAAAGAAGTCGATCCTCCAACAAAAAGCCAATTAACTCTTTCCATACCATAGACAACACCAAAAGCATTTGTGGACAGTGAAGATCAAGATCAGACTGCACAGAACGTGCAGTCTGATCTCCACTGTCCACTGCTATGTTCTAGATTATGACCTAACTGTCTCTTGTTCTTGCAGAGGAAATGTATTTTCAGCCTTTGAGAAAATGTAATTTATTTATTTAGTAGCGAAAGAGTTAATGACACAAACAGTGTCAGTCCAAGGGCTGTATTTACCAATCACTCTTTATCCTGCTAAATAACTAAATTGAAATTTGCAATTCAATAGTAAAAACCTAGATATTGCTATTTCAAAGTCTGCGCCATTGACACGGGTTCGTACATCCGTTTTCAAGATATAAAATGCACTTTAGATCCAATGAAACGCAGCATTAGCGGCACCCACCCTTTAAACATGTTTAAAAATACTACTGACCTATAGTCTTTATCTTCAATAACGACGAAACGCCTCAGAATTCGTTGAATTTGTGATCCACGTTCTTATTTCGAACAGCTGCAGCCATCTTCTGTCATGTGACATTGTTTGGAACGAGAAATTTCATCGGTTGATATGTACTAACAGTCGTGAATTCAACCAATGAAATTACGTACAGCTGCTCACACCTTTTTATCACGTGACAGTATGGTGACACTGTTTGGAACGAGAAATTTCATTGGTTTATATGCGCGAACGTCAGTGTCGAATGTACGAACCCGTGTCAATGGCGAAGATTTTTGAGCGAGTTTACAAGTTCGAGCGAATGTATCAGCCAGACTGCATTAGCCACTGACAAACAGTTGTGTTTTTCTGGTAGAAAAATGTTTTAGCTCTCAGCTTTAGAAAAAATTAGGAGAATAACTGATGGGGTAGAAAAGATACGTTGTTGTTTTGTAACCGGGGCGAGTAACGGGCTGCATACAGTTAAATCCCTTGTTTTAGTCTATGGGTGACAGGAGTCAAGCTACGGACCCCTATGGTTTTATTGAGTAAACGTTTATTTCATTTTGAAATTCAAAGTTAACGGTTGTCTTTTTGAAAATTAGTCCGGTTCTGTACCCAGCATGCCCAAATTAGAGAGATGTGTATTTTGTAGAATGCCATCTAGCGGGAGATAATGAGGCACCCACATGTGGATTACACTACCAGGCTGGTCTGTAATGATACTCAAAATAGATACCATACACATTAGTTTCACTTTTTTCCCAATTTAATTTTCTTTTACAAGAACCTAAACATGTTTCTTTCTAATTGTAAATCTCAGGACTAGCCATATGATTTGCTGAGATGTTTTGTCACTGCCAATTATGTGACTTATGTAAAAAGTCAGACGTCATAACTCTTTACCACACAACAAAGTTTTGGACTTGACAAAATTGAAAGCATTTGCAGATGACAATTTAAATGTTGCTAACATGATGATTACTCCCTTTTTTCTCTTCCCACAATGTTTTCAAAAGCTTTCTTCTGTAGGGTGGTTTAAAGATGGAATTGTTTGGTAGAGGGTTAAGCTTACATGGAATACTTACCATTCGTTATGCTAGGTTGTTAAACCTACAGACACATTTCCCAACTTAATCATACCAAGTGGGGTCCATGTGGACCCCAGTCATAAACTCGTATCAGTCTCGATTTCTTGTGTACAAATGTTCAAAATATTATTTGTGTAAGTTCAGTAACTGAAAATCTACTACTCTTGGTATTATTTATTGACTTTTCTGTCAAGGGAAAACAACTGAAATATGTGACTATGAGGTAAGTATAACACGCATGATATACAGAATAATAATGATATTGCCTGGGGTCGAACAGACCCCAACAGATTTTGGGTTTTATATTCCACTCACTCTGAAGCCACCAAAGTTTCTATGTAAATTCAGGTTATTAAAGGTTTAGTAACAAACTCCTAAAATGACAGTTCACTGCAGCTTCAACTTTTGTATCATAGACAAAAACAGAACCATGTGGGGTCCATACGGACCCCACATGGTATGATTAAGGTTAAATAATACAGTGATAAGTCACTGGGTCATAATCAACTAATTGAAATGGATGTCCCTTTCAACATTATTTCATTTATCACATGGACAGCTCCATCCTTCATGTGTGTCCTGGGTTTCAACAGGGATCTTATATACAGGGATAGGTAACGCAACTGGAGTTAAGACCTATGGTGGCATATTTCTGCCGCGAGATACGAGATAGCTATTATGATAATTTTGCAAAACTATCGCGATAAATTAAAGTTTCCTGGAAATTTTATCGAGATAGTGAGAAGTTTCCTAAAAAAAAAAATCACGATAAACTTAATATTTTAACACAAAATTTCTCAATCATGCACGAAGCTGACATGCAAGATAAAATTATCGTGATAGTTCTACCTGTTTCTGGATATCTATAAATAGAAAATTTATCATTTGGATGAACTCGGTAGTTTTGGACTTCACTGGATTGCAGTAAGTAAAAGTTCGAATAATTAATAATTGTAGCTTAATTGGTAAATTTTGACAAGACTCGAAATGAAGAGAAACCTGTAAAATCACAAAGACAACTCGAAATGCCTCCTACGAACACTTTAAAACCATTCAGGGAAAAGGAGAATTCATGAGGTTGTAGACGAAGATGTTCCGAAACCGTATCTAATTATAGATACCGTGAATGTCAGTTGTGGGCACTAAAGCAAAAAATATCATGATAACAGGTAGAATTATCGCTATATTTTTATCGTGAAAAGTTTTATTATCTAGATAATATTTCCAGGAAACTTTGTTTTATCACGATAGTTTTCTAAAATTATCATGATAGCTATCTCGTATCTCGCGGCAGAAATATGCCACCATAAAGACCAATTATCGATTTTTCACTGACTTACCTGTACGGCGTCCAATAATCCGTTGTCGTTCCTTGCGAGTTATTATCTTCCTTTCAGATAATATAATTCCTTGCCGATTCCGACAATTTTTATATCTGCCAAAGAAGCGTTTAGTATGCAATGCGTTTCAATGTTTATGTCAATGTTTTTCTATTATTGTTTTTTTCAGTTAAAGTGTTATTTTTTTTATCTGGAAAATTTAAAGTGTCGACTAATTGGGCGTTTCAGATATACAGGTCATGTTGTCAGTCTTTATTTCACACGAAGTGTAAATTGTGAATGGAGATCAAAACGGCCCGGTGCCAAAACGACCCATTACCGAAACAACCCTCTTTTTCATAGTAACTTAAAATATTTTAATATTTCTGCAGTGGATATCTATTGCAAACAATTCGGGAAAAGCACACATCGCCTGTTGAAGGATTAAGTCCGTCTAACGTTTCGGAAGTGGGCTGCTTTTGTCCACTCCCTCTATTTGACATGATCACAAGTGGGATATATCAAGTTGTGTATCTGTCATGACACATCTACTGTCAGTAGTGTCCTCTTCTGTTTATAGACAATACGCATCATTGAAATTAAATATTTATTTTCTGATTTTCTTCTCCAAATGTTTCAATTTGGTCAGGTCAAAAGCTTCTCATGTTATCAGGAGTGACAAACATGTCACTTGTATGTAGTACAATGTATTAGGCCGGTAAACACAGAGATCTGTTAATAGTTATATACCCATTTTTCAATAGCAAGCTAGACAAAGGGCATATAGAACCAGAAAATTGCCTTCACTGCCCATTAAATGGACCTTCCAGTACATTTTCAGTTCAGCTTGCAGTTACTCTTAAATCACTGTCTTTGACAGAAAAAAAGGAGAATTTCCTGCAAAATGGAAAGAATTAGTGAACTTTCTGAAAAAGTAGGCTGGTGAAGTGTGAGGACCTGTCTGCAACTCTGTTCCTACTTTTATACATTGGAATCAATTACATACACCAGTGGCCTTCACAATTGCATCATTTCAAATTAACCTGTGTACCTTACAACCTTGTGTGTTTGATGACTTCGGAATATTTAAAGCTTTTTGAAAATATTGTGGGAAAAGAACAAAATGCTAGCCTAGCACATGTACCTGTTTTCAGCATTTTTATCCGCAATGTTCAATACCATGCAAAAAAAATCCAATCGTTTGAATCTACTTTCAGTTGTCGTTTGCTAATACTTTCAATTGGGGATTCCAAAGGCCCCCCAAAAATTGTTCTTTGGTAAAAAATAGTCAGTAGCATAATTATTAGAAAAAAAAAAGACAAATCTGCAATTATCCCTTTTCCACACAACCCCGAGTTCTGATGACCAAGAGAAAGAAGCCTTTTGGAAACATTGCAGGAAAAGGAGAAAATGCTGGTTACCAACATTCTCTCCTTTTCCCCAAATGCTTTCAATTATATCATTGACAAATTCCATAATTTGAGTTGCATTTCAGTTGTTGACTGTAAATGCTCTCACTTCGTACAAGTCTATTTCTGTGTTGTTTCAAAAAGAGTTAACAGTGTGGCAAAGTAAAAGTTGCTTTTGACAAGCAATTTTTCCTTCTCTAATAATGGTTTTTTATTCTGTCAGAGAACTTAAGGTTATCTAATAAGTTTGAAAGCTTTGATTTTGGACCAATTTGAAAACAGTATAAGTTGTGTAGGACTTTGTACAAATTTGACTTTTCACTCCTCATACAGTGGACAGCATTGGAAAAGATTTGTAAAAGACCAGTTGCAGCCAGTGATCAATTCTTTTCAAAATGATTTCTGTGCTATTAAAAATATTATGTTTTTGCCTTTCCTTCAAATGTTTTTCATTTTTTAAATTTTCAAAAAAAATTCACACTGTACACAGAAAGTTTATGTTGAAATTGATATTTTAAAATTTCTCACTAAAAACAGCCATGAATATTGAGCTATATGTGTGTTACAAAATTAAATGGTGCTGAAAAATGTGTTCCTTTAGCAAGTTTTAACTTAATGCCTAATAAATTTGATTTTACATAAATCCACTGTAGATATCTTTGGAAAACAGTATGACAAAAGGACCAATCTTTTTGCGATAAAATGTAACATGCAAATGGTTGGTTGCTTCCGCAAATGCTTTTTTCATTGAATGTAGACTTTTTTCTCCTAAAACTTTTTCACTGTGGCAAGTTGCAGTTAATGATGATGGTAAAAGTATTGTGTATATGAGATTTTATTGGTATACATGTATTAAACTATCATTATAATCCTGGTGTATGTCATACAAACGCCCAAAATATACTTCTCTCCCTCAACAGAGATTTTCAAGTAGAAACATTCCCAACTCTAGTAATACATAGAATATGGATAGCTGCATTGTTTGCTGTGATACAATTGCAAAATGTTGAAAGCAACCAACCTTCAGGAACACTTTGCCAGACAACAAAAGTTGTCTGATTTGGAATTATTTGCAGACAAGAAATGAAATGTGTCACTTGTGTCTTTGCTGAGAAAATGAGAACATGCTTGCCAACATTTTCTTCTTTTCCCACAATGTTTTCAGATGTGTAAATATTTTCCATGGTAGTGAAAACTTAGGATTCAGGAATACTGGCATCTGTCACAGATTACTAGATAACTCCTTACCACAAGTGGCTTATAAGACTGTAGATACTGAATGTACTGTGTTGTTTGAAGAAACCAAAAGTATGTCAAATTTAATACATGTACTTTTAGTGTTTTATGACAATAGTGTGAGTAGTGGGAAACCAACATCATGATTCTCAGAGAATTTTGCACAACACAGATACACACTTCTCTCCCTCAAAAAATATGTTGATGAGGAAAAGCAACACGCAGCTTGTGCAGACAGTTGTGCAAATTCAAAAAACAAATAGATAAATATAATGGCTGCTATGATACAACTAAAATGTTGTGAAACATTGCAAATTGAGCAAGGTTCCATCCTTAACTTTTTGCCAGATTACAAAATTTTGGACATGTCTAATTTGAAAGCATTTGCAGACGACAACTGAAATGCAACTGAAATGAGGAGACTTGTTTTTCCTGGGGAAATGAGAAAATGTGACATGTACTTACCGGTAGTTTCTTCTTTGTTCACAATGTTTTCGGAAGTATGGATATTCCCCAGGTTAGTGAAAACTTAGGATTCAGGAATACTAGCATTTGTCACAGATAACTAAATAACTCCATACTTCTAGTGGCTTATTGAGCTAAACAAATATACTTTGATGGTAGAAGAAGCTCACAGCTTTCATATTCAAATATATTAATTTCACTTTAGCATTTTTCTTGCAGGTTTGTACAGTTCACAGCTGATTTGGTCTTTAATATTCCAAGTTTTCAAGCCCAGCTTCAGTTTTATACTAGCACACTATGCAGAATTACAAAACCATCTTCAATGTCATTCTTCTGTTCACAGGATGCATCACAACAGTATGTTGACAGCTCTTGAAACCATGTTTTGAAGTGTTTGTGCTCTCACAATACATATCTGGAAAAAAAATATAGAACCAACTGAATTTCAAATTTCTCCTTTTTACAAAACGTAACATTTTAATTCTTTAGTTACGTTGCAAAATATGGTTTTATTTTCACATGGTTAGACTATAATGGAATTTGTTCAGGATATGGCCAACTATCAGAGATCCAATCATTTTTTGACTAATGTGCGGTACTGCGCTTCCACCTTTATTGAAATAACCCCTTTTTAGGCTGCCATATTGCAATTAAGACCGAAAATAGCCTAGTTTTTGAGCCCACAGTTATCCAACCTTGGCATCGAAAATCACTAGATTTGATTTAAAAACAAAAAGAAATACTTACTGCTTATAAATATGTCAAAATCTGAACAAATTTATTTCTAAAAATAAATTGAGAATGCTAAAACTATCACTAGGGTCCCGCTAAATTCACAACATTGGTCCGCCATTTTGTGATGAAATACCGAAAATAGCCCAGTTTTGAGCCCATAATTATCTAACTTAGGAATCGAAAATCAGCACAAAATTAGCTTTAATACAAGGAGATGTACTCTATCTCGTGATTTTTACCAACATGTTGCTATTTGGACGCTACTTTATGTACTTAAAAAGTACTTTTGCACGTCACTAAATCCTCCTGCCGAACATCCCCTACGGGACAAACATGATTAGGTCATGATTTTTTAACGCCAAAATAAGCATATAAAACAAAATCTCCGAAAAAATTGATGTTACATATATTCTAAGCATGTAAATATTCGGAAACTTACCCGTTGAGAAGGACGTATGGGATAACCAAGCAAAACGTTGATTAAAACAGTGACCGTAGTATGCCGAAATTTAAGATGGCCGCCGTTTTTTTCCTTTGCGGTCAATTCGAAAGAAGACAGTGAATAACCGGAAGTTATACCGCGTTTCCTATCCCTGTATATAAGATCCCTGGTTTCAAGTTCAACATTTCTAGGCTTGGACTCAAGTATCTTGTCATAAAACACTCCTTCAAAAAGCTTGTCACTTCGATGGTGAATCGAAACCAGGGCGTCCATGTTATGAAATTTGAATCCCACACCTTTACCACTTACATGTAGCTACACATGACTTTTCCTTAAAAGTTAAAGAAAGACCCTGTATGCTCTCTGAAGGCCATTTTTTTCCATCCAATTCTAATAAAACTCTGTCAGAAATCTTGTCATGATAGTATCTCAAACAAGTTGTAAAGTCTGTCATGTCAGGTCAAAAAGTTGGTCGCATAGTCAAATTACAAAAAATGTTACAGGAACTCTATTGAAGTTTATTCCGTCCAAAGCACACCAAACTTGGTGAAAATGTTTATTTTGATTAACCCTTTACGATACAATCATAAGTTTTAACTACCGGTATCTTGAAGAAAAAGCCCTTTGAACAAAATTGTGGGAAAAGAACAAAATCCTGGTAACCAGTATTGTCTCCTTTTCCCACAATGTTTTATACCTCTTCCCAATACAAATTTAAATTTTTGAGACATGTTTATTTTGTCATCTGCAAATGCTTTGAATCTGGAATAGTCTTTAATTTTGTCGTTTGGTAAAGAGTTGAATACTGCACATTTGAAATTTGTTGCCTTCTGTAAAAATGTGGCTCAACAGACCAGACCCAAGAAAAAGCTTCTGTAGGCTTTAGAGGCCATGTTCATGAAATTGCTTGGATATTTATTATGATAATACTTTTGACAAAATATAACTGAACATGGTCACCTCGGCTAAAATTACCTTTGTCAAATAAGACAAAACCCTGATATTACTGTAGAAACCATTTAATTTCAGATCAATGTTCTTGAAGCTTTGTCAGACTGCTTAAAGGCCCAGTAAAGGCCAAAATATCAAAGCAGGTGTCATAATACATTTAAATTTAAATCAAACCATTTAAAAGTATGGAAAATATTGTGGAGATGACAGTCTGTTATCTTGTGATTGAGCCATATGTTAGTCGCTGGCAGAAAATAAATAAAATCAGGCAAAAAGTAAACAAAAGACACAGCTACCTGGCAGGTTTTAACCTAGTTTTGAAATTACTTTCTCTGTCAGCGACAAACACTTGGACCGACCATACAATGACAGATTGTCATCTTCACAATAATTTCCATACTTGTATGGAAAATGGTATGATAAAAATTCAAATGCATTTCAACACCCGCTTTGTTTACATTTGGCTTTTATTGTCACTTTAAGGTAGATATGAATGAATTGCAATAGGGTATTTTTAGCCTAAAAGTAGGTCACTAAATTCCGTGCTACAAGCCAAATTTCAAACAAACTTCATGCAAAGACTCCCGAAATGGTCTTTGTAGTAAAACTGTTCAAATTTTTCTGCTCTGTTTCAAAAAAGTTTACACATGGAAGCTTAAAAAATGTGATAACTTTTCACAGAACCCACCTCAGAAACTTTCAGCAACTATACCCAAATATCCAGTGCCCTGTATTGGGAACGGATGATTCTTCAAGTTGCTCAATGTATTTAACCATGCATATGGTCCAGTTTTAGAAAAGGTGTTTCATACAAAAACAACTCTTCTAAATCTAGACTGGAAATATGTTTTCCCCATTCTACTGAAATAATTCAGAATGTTTGAATTGGCAATATGTGTAAGAACAGGGATCGTAAATATATATGATCCCTGGTATCAATTTAAATATAGGCCGGTTTAGTCAGCATGGATACTACTTTAGGAAAACATTTCTATCAACCAAGAGGCCTTATTTTTGCCCAGATTCGTATGATGTTTATTATACTAGGATGGATCTGCATAATATTGATGGTACTTTGTCAGTTATTTTTAGTTGATATCATTTGATTTTTTTTTTTTTTTTTTCAATGAAATCAGTCGTGGTAAGAGACTATGTAATTTTGAACTTTTAATAGCTGGTCCTGGTGCATAAATTACAATATATTCTGTCCACATATTTTTATTATGTGAATTAAGTTTCCTTGTATCTTGAATTTTATTAATTGATTTTTGTTTTATAATTTAAAAAGGGTGATGTACAGAAGTTAAGATTTTAATACATATTGCAATCCAGTCTTGAAGGAAGTTTGGAACCAATCTATTACACACCAAGTGACTATCAGAACTATCAGTCCTTTGATTTTTCTTAAATACGAAACTACAGAAGCAAATTTATCAATATTCGTGTGCATGCCTAATTACCGGAATGTTACGGAATGTAGATGCCTAATTACCGGAATGTAACAAAATGTTACGGAATGTAGATGCCTAATTCATGGAATGTTACGGAATGTAGAAGTGGCAACAACGGAATGTAACGGAATGTAATTCTAAAAGCCTAAATAGCGGAATGTAGGTAAATGAAGTATAATTGTAAGTTAAACAACAAATGAATCTAGGCCCGAAATTTGAATTTTGATATTTGTACATGAGAATAGTCAGATTTTTTGGGAAAATGTAATTGCGAGACTTAAACGCCGGAATGTCGCATGTAACCAGACCTGGAGATTAATCATAAAACTATAACGGAATGTAGATTTATCAACATCGACATTTTTAGTCTTTTATATTTATATATATATATATATAACGGATACTTAGATGTGAAGCTTCAACAACGAAATGTTACGAAATGTAATATGAACTGCCTAAATACCGGAATGTTGCTAACTGAAGAGTAAATGTATATTGAGAAACACAATTATCCCAGCCCGAAATGTGAATTGTGATCAAGGGAACACAAAATAGTCAGAATATTGAGGAGAGGACACTTAACTATCATTTATGCGGAGACACAGTCTACCCGAACGTCACGAAATGTAATTAACCAAATCAGGAGCTTAAGCAAAGACTGACTGAATGTGGAGTTATCACCGTCGAAATTCACAGCTGTAGTGTGGAAAAGATGCTTCTAAAGATGTGGAAGCTTCAACAACGAAATGTTGCGAAATGTAATTTGAAAAGCCTAAATACTGGATGTAACAAAATGTTACAAAATGTAGATGCCTAAATACCGGAATGTTACAAAATGTTAAAGCTTCTACAACGAAATGTTACCGAATGTAACTTGAATTGCCTAAATACCGGAATGTAGCTAAATGAAATATAAATGTAGCTTAGGTAGCAAAATAATTCAGGCCCGAAAGGAACATAACAATGTGGGGCCTAAATACGGGAATATTACAAAATGCATAGCCAACTTTCACGGACATGCCTTATCAGCAGTCTCGCATACCAACAAATCGATGAAAATATCGATATCATACGTAAAGGTTCGGGAGTTTCCGGAGTTTGCCGAACTTAAACCGTGTATACTATTAATCGATATTCGATACCCCGCAGCTATAAAAGATAAGAGAAACTAACATTACGTAACAGAAGCCTGCTTCAAATTTACAATCCTTGCCTAGACTGGACATATATCTGGCGTGTTTGGTTTTTTTTTCGGATTTCAACCTAAACCCTTTGTCAGCTAAAGAACAGTGTAGCCCTTCAAGATCAGTATCAGACTACAAAATATGTGCATCCATATCAGACTGCTCAGAATATTGGATTTACATTGGTCATCAGATACAGCAAGATTTTTCTTACGAAAAGACCATTGAAATGGCTATATTTGAGCAGGGACCTTATTTGAGCTTTGTTTGTCGGTTTGTAATGCATTCATTCCTCGGTTTAAGGGTTAAGTTTGGATTCTCTGAAACATCAACTGATCCCTGCTGTTCGGCCCTTAACCCTTTACCAAACAATCCCTGGTTTTTACGACCCAGAGGAAGAAGCCTTCTGAAAACATGGGAAAAGGAGAAAATGCTGGTAACCAGCATTTTCTCCTTTTCCTACAGTGTTTTCTACTCTTCTAAAGTCAAGTTTCAATTTTTGAGTCACATTTTATTTTGTCGTCTGCAATTGCTTTCAATTTGGACAAGTCTAAAATCTTGTCGTTTGGTAAAGAGTTAAACTGCTCTGTGCGGCTAAGTGCGCTTTTTGCTGACAATGAAGACCAATAATTAGTAAACTGCACAAAAAAGTAGTCTGATCTTGAAATCTAATCCATCCAGAAACACTTTTGCTGACAGTATAGAATAATAACAGGCCTCACAAAACAAGTAGTCTGATCTTGGACCTAATCGATTCTATGCGCAGTGCGTCGATTTTTTTTTTGTTGTTGTTTAAAAAAATGTTGTTATTGCAGTATCAACAGTTTGCTGAGTTCAGCAAAAAAAAAAAAATCGGCATTTTGGGAGTCCTGGTTTAAATCATTCATACACTCCCGAGTCTAACCTGAAAACTTTGTTGGAGAGAGAGAAAATTCTTGTAACCAGCATTTTCTCACAATGTTTTCTACTTTTTCAAAGATAGACAATGTGCTATATGCGGCAGTTAAATATCTTAGCAAATATATGTAATCCCATGGTTTTACGTGTCGCCTTTTCTCACAGTATCTATCACTATTATTAATAGTTCTATCAAGATGTTTCCATTTTGAGCGAGTCTAAATGTTGCATACTCCGTTTTAGGAACAACTTGGGTCTATCTATGCAATGAACTATATTTTGATACATAAAGATGGGTACAACCTTTTTTTGGTTATGCTTTTTACAGGTTGCGTCGTTTTAAATATGGAAGAATCAAGCCCCTCACTGTTTAGGCTAATTCTTACCAATGAACAATTAAAATATAAAAGTTGTTAAAAGGGGAACGCTTGAAAGACGGGAGATACTATTTGATTGATGTAAAAAATATAGTTGTTTGGAAAAGTCGGAGATCAACCACAAGGTCGTTAGAAGTCGCATTTTTAAATTTGTTAAGTCTTCACCAAACGACAAAATTTTAGACTCGTCCAAATTTAGACTACATGTATTTTGTTAAGACAAATAAAAGGTGACTCAGACGATGAGTCCTAAAAGGATCAAAAACAGAGCGAGAAAAGGAGTAAATGCAATTACTTTTTACAAGTTGTTTTCAAAAGCTTTCTACCACAGGATCGTTTAATCTCTGGACTGTGTGGTACAGGGTTAAGTATTAACTCTTTACCACACGAAAAAATTTTGGACTAGTCGAAATTGAAAGCATTTGCAGACGACAAAATAAACATGACTCAAAAATTGAAACTTGACTTTAGAAGAATAGAAAACATTGTGGGAAAAGGAGAAAATGCTGGTTACCAGCACTTTCTCCTTTTCCCACAATGTTTTCAGAAGGCATCTTCCTCTGGGCGTAAAAACCAGGGATTGTTTGGTAAAGGGTTAATTATCTTTTTCCACAGAGCAATTTCAAACGATGCCATTTCTCCGGGATTTTTCATGAGTCTGCAATGGCTTACACGTAAATGATAATTATGCAGCATGTAACTTTTTAATTCACTGTTAAAGGAAAATTCGCTTGTTTTACCCCCTTTTCCCACTATACTCATAGTCTGTGTCAACTTTAATCTATGGGATCTAGTATTGTCATTCTTTTTACGGTTAATACTCTTTGCAGAAGAAACTGATTGAGTGATGTAGAAAAAAAAAAATTTTTTTTTTTTTGAAAAGTAGGAGATAACTTGTAAAAAGTTATTGCGCCCGTTTCCATATTTTATCCTAAACAGTCAACCGCAGGGTCGTTAGAAGTCGTACTTGTACAGTCACAGGTCAAATTTATTATAATCCATATCGATTTTTACATGTCCGCGAAAGTTGGCTATGGTTGTCCGTTTTCAAACGCAGTCTGCCGTAGTAATACTACGGTCATTTAGGTCGAAGTAAGTTCGAAGTAGGTTCAAAATTGGCAAAAAGGGGAAACATAAAAAGTCTAAATAGGTTGAGCTACGTGTAAGTACGGTCAACTACATACAACTGAGAGTAAAGTGGCAAGGATTAACTAGGGTATCACTAAGTCTAACTACGACTAACTATGTTACACTACGTATAAACTACCATGGTCCTAAGTACGCGCAAGTACGGTTAGTTAGTGTCAACCTCGTTAAGCTATGGTAAAAAGTTGTGGCTGCGCCTGCTCAGCACGGGTAAGCTAGTCGTTGTGCTATGGGAAGTTGATGAGCCAGAAATTGCTGATCACTTATTCAGCCATGCTGCCTTGGAAGAAAAGATGGTTTCCAAAACTACGGTCAACTACGCGGCACGCACTACGGTTAAGTACGGTTAATTACGGTAAACCATAGCCCTCTGAAACTCCATTGGTCGATCAAGGGATAACGAAATTTTCATTATCGGACACCGTTACTATAAATAGCACATTAGGGATTCCCTCTGTATCGTATATAGTAAGACTAGAAAGGGTGTTAATGAAATACCAGTATATTTCGTGATATACAGGCGATGCACCAATGTACTATATGTGTTCTATGATCGACCAAGGAAAATTTTAGTGTTCCGTGATAGACCAATAGAGCTTCAAAGGCATGTGGGTTAACTAAGGTCAACTACGTTCACACTACGGTCTCGGTAGGGACACAACATCGTAATTAATCGTAACTTATTTTTGAACATGTTCAAAAATTATTAACTTACTACGGAAAAATCATAAGTTCAAACTAAGTTAATTACAACGTTGAACTAGGGTTATGTAAGTGTAACTACGTTCAACTACTTTTAATACGTTCAACTACGGCCAACTATGGCCATTTCCCACTACGTTCAACTACGTAAGGTGTGACCACGGCTTTACTGATAACGAAAACTTTTGCCAGCCTTTTAATCCTTATGATGCAGAGTGGGACTTAAAGCGCCTTTGCAGATAGTACAGATCAAGATTAGACTGCATAGAACGTGCAGTCTAAGCTTGGATCTACATTATCTGATTGGCGCAACCATTTGATTTAACTACTCAGAACTTGCATTTCTTTAAATTTTGGAAAAAGTCTTAAGAATTGGATAAGAATAGCGTTAAGATTGGTTTGTGGGGACTCTATCCAAGGTACAGCTTCTATATAGATCTAGATCTATGTCTTAATTATCCCTCGTGTGAATGTATATTATAGGCCCCGAATTGACCCTTAACTTCGCCCTAACTCTGACCTCTGTCTACGTCCTGTGAACTAGCACTTGGTACATTTACCATGATAATTTCCCTAGAAGCTTGATAAGTGTCGTCTGTGTCCAGCCGGTCTTTGACTCGTTCATGTAAGTCAGCTTTAAGGACAGTATCTAATACACTTTCAAATCATAAAAAATGTGGCTATCGAAGTTGTGAGGTAGAGTATTGTCCTCGTAACCGTAAGGTCCTGAGTTCGATACCCGGGAGTGGCTATCAACTTCGGGACCGTTTATTCGTTCACACATTCGGTGCGAGTACTGGTGTAGTTCCCAGGAAGCAGAATCGAGAGAAATTAGTATAAGTTGCAAGAACTTGTTTCTCAATCGATGTAAAATAAATAAATTTAAACCAAATCATAGAGAAAAAAGTTCTGCAACTTATTAAATGCTTCATTGAGCACTAGATAAACAATTTCGTAGCGACTGTTAAAAAAAAAAAGTTTGCGTCAATAATTAAGCCGTCTCTGGCAAAAGGGGGGGGGGTTTAATGCATCTGCGAAACGTATCGACCCAGGTTTGTCAGCCTGCGCAGTCAGCGCAGGCTGACCTGAGCCGAAACTTATCGCTATTGGTCAATTTTCTGCATGTCCAAGGACCAGTCTACCTAAAGATTAAGTTGGTTGTTAACAAAAAGAATCATGTGATGGCTTAAAACGTCACCAGAAAGGAATACTGTAGACCAAAATCAGCCTGCACAGGCCTATTTTGTTAAACATTATCCCGAGTCAGCCTTTCCCCCCCCCTTTCCCGCTTCAACCACCATAATTTGCAGACTTTCCACGTGCGTAACCTCGACGTGTTTTGTATTCACTGTTTAGTGTGTTAGTCTCTTGTGTAAAATTCCTATTTATGATGAGGCATTGTTTGATTTTACTTATGATGGATTACTAGTATTTAATCAATAAATAAAATCTGGAATTACTAAACATTGAGGTGGGTGAATTTATTGCTGTGGTCTGCCTTTTCTCCTTTTTTATCGTCACTTTTTGACCAGATCATCATCATACTCTCTGTCGTTGTCTATGTCACCTATTTTACCCCACCCCATACCTAACAAGGTTAAATGATGGTCGTCGTGATGTATTCAGTCGGTAATATGCGGTGCTAGAAAATTTAGGGGTTGTGGGTTTGATACCGAGCCTAGTAGCTCAGTTGGTCACAGCCGGGATTGAAAATAGGAGTTGTGGGTTTGATGTCGAGCCCTGTGGTTCAGTTGGTGACGTAAAGTCGATGTGAAAAGCTCAACAGAGCGTGTGTTTCTTGTTATATGTTCCCGACTTTGTAAATAAAATTTACTTGACTTGAAAATATACGAGTTCCATATCTAGCTTGGCCAAAGGGTGTCAGCTTGGCCAATTAGTTTAGGCGTAGGATCCATAGTCCACCAGTCACCGGTTCGATCTCTAGGAGAGAGATTTGGGTTTTGCGAGAGTTCCCAAAGGCAAACACTTAAAAAATCTGTCCTAGTATCTGTGAGACGAAGGAAGTCATGAAACAGGAATAACTGATCAGCAATCGCCGTGATATGACTAAAATGTAACCTCAAGTTCGAGCCTCACTGGAAACACTGTATTTTCGTGGGAATGGCCCAGAGCAAGACAATCTAGAGCTCCAGACTAGTACTGGTGAAACACAGGAAATACATGAATATGTAGGCTGTCGCTGTGATATGACTGAAATAATTTAGAAAGCGGTATCAAAACACAATCAATCACCTTCAAAGTTAAATAATTGCCACTGTGACAGAAATCGTTTCTCGGAAAGCAGCCGTTAACTTCATCACCATAGACATCATTTCAAACTCTGTATCAGACGGCAAAATTTTAGATTTGTCTAAATTGAAAGCTTTTGCAGACGATTAAATTTTTGAGATTTATCTGAGAAAGAACGGTAAATACTTTGGACAAAGGCGAAAATGCTTTACACCAGTACTAGACTGGGGCTTTGCAGTGCCTTGCCCAGGAACACCTCAACAAGAACAACCTGGTATGCGTGGATCGTTCAAGAATTTGATTGTTACAAATCCAGCACCGTAGCTTTTTACCAAACAATCTAGTGTTTGAACGACCACGAGAAAGAAAGCTTTGGTAAATATTGCGGTGAAAGCAGAAAATGCTTTTCCCACAATATTTTCAAGTCTAATATGGACAAATACTATGTTAGCCATATCTGAATAGTCGTCTGCAAGTACTTCCAATTTGGACAAGTGTACAATTTTGTCATCTGGTAAAGAGTACGTTAAGGGGAGCGATATATAATTTAGAGATTCTGGGGTCAATCCTTGCCGGCCACACTGGGTTTTCGTGGGAGTGTCCTTTAGCAACGCGGAGTACTGGTCAGCCTATTAGTCAAATTGTTCAGGAAACATGTAGCATACAGTATGGATCAAGATCGGACTGCACATGACAGCTAGTCTGATTATAGTCGTGAAAAATCTCATAGTTTTCATTTTTCTTATTGCTTTTAGTTGGCGATCTAAGTTTTGATACACTATATTGCTACATGTAATTTCTTTAATCGTATTTGTTTATTTTTTTTATGCTTCTCAGCAGGGATTCTATATAATTATATACGATCCCTGTTCTCAGATAATGAACAGAATAATGTAAGTTTTTGTTTTTCCATATCGTAGTTGTCGTATACATTGCAAGCTATAAAGATGCAAGAGCGGTTTTATGCCGAATAAAAAAAGCTGTATGTACTTGTTCTTTTGAAAACGGCATAACGACAGCCTGGGTTCCAGTCTGATCATTTTTCTCCTACTATTTGACGTTACTTAGTCAGAAATGACCAAAAAAAGAAAACATGGTATAGATATGCAGATTATGTGTAAAGATCTATGTAGACAGTGATAGGACTCAGAAATTGTTAACGCCAGGACCCGAACTGAACAGTACCTTTTGTCTCTATCTTTTCACGTGCATTCGTATTTCTTATCGTCACCATCAGTATTTCACATGGATATTTTCAGTTATTTGCTGCGTTAGTGTTTGATTGTAGCAGACGACAAAAATTAAGAATCGTCCATTATAACCGCCAGACGAAAGATCAAATGTGGCTTAAAAATGGGATTTTTCTTTGAAATTGAAGAAAACATTGCGGGAACAGAAAAAATGTTGATTATCATGATTTTCTCCATTTTCCACAATGTTTTCAATATTCTTCTGCCAGTGGTTGTTTAAACACGGACTAGTTTGATAGAAAGTTTTGCTTGAAGAATTGAATTCACCTGGCGTTGATAGCGAGACTTCCGGTTGAATTTTTTTTTTTTAATGTTTTTACAAGACATTGTATTCAAATATAAACTACAACCTTAATCCTATAGGCTCCAAATTGGCCTAATGGTCAGGGGAGTCGACTTGGGAACTCGAGGACCCGAGATCGAGACGCATCCGAAACCCAGAAAAAAAAAACATAGAGAGAGGGGGGGCAAAGAGAAAGACAGCCGGACAGAGAAACGACAGCCTGACAGAGAACGGGCAAGAAAGACACTTGGGTAGGCGATGGTGGGACACAGGGAAATTACCTTTTACTACTCTGTGTATTTGAAAATTATCATTTTTAATACAGATGTGTTTAAAATATGTAATTAATTTTTGTAATAAATTTACAGAACTTGTTTCTCTGTACAGAGATCAAGTTTAAACAAGAAGAACAACGAAATATAAAAAGAAAATATTTTAATACTCAAAATGATAAGTTCATGACTGTATACAACATATTACCCAAAGATCAAATTCATCAATCTTAAATTAAAATGGCTATAGAAAACAATGTGGAAAAAGGAGAAAATGCTGCATACCAACATTCTTACACTGGTCCAAAGTCAAAGAAGACAAATTGAATATAGCTATGACCATGGAATTTCTTTCAATGGGTAGAAAACAATGTTGAAAAGAGAAAATGTAGATTACAAGCACATTCACCATTTTCCATAGTGTTTTAAAAAACATTTTACATCTTTTTCTCTAACTCTTTTAACAAAAGACACACTTTTAGACAGGTCCAAATTGAAAGCAATTGCAGATGACATACTTGAATTAGCCGAAATGATAGCAACTGTCCATGAAAAAGTAGAAAACCTGTTGGAAAAGGAGAAAATGCTGGTAACCAGCATATTCTCCTTTTCTCACCATGATTTCAAAAGCTGCCTTCTGTGACAGAGTTGTTAAAACTCAGGATTGTGTGGTAAAGGGTTAACAACAATGGCTGGTACCAGAAAAAGTTTAAATAAAGACAATAAACCTCATTACAATACAGATATTTCAACTCTTTACCAAACAACAAAATTTTAGACTTGCACATGTTACAAGTACCAGTATTTGCAGCCGACTAATTATATGTGGTATAAATGCTGTGATTTGTCTATGATCTGGTAGAAAACATGGAGGAAAAGGAGCAATTACTACTTACTAGCAGTTTCACCATTTTCCACAATGTTTTCAAGAACCCATTCAATCATGGTTTTTTAAACAATGGCTGGTTTTTATACAGGATTAACCGTTTACCACATAGTTATGACTTAACAAGCCTGAGAAAGAATGCATTTGAAAGCATTGTGATACAAGGAGAAAATGCTGGTAACCACCATTTTCTCCTTTTCCCACAATGTTTTCTATATAACCATTCATAGACAAATCCAATCATTTGATCCACTTGTAACTTTTGTTTAAAAACACTTTCAATTTGGGCAAGTCTAAAATGTTGCCATGTAATAAAGGGAAAGAATAAACACCAACTCATCAAACTAAACACTATTTTAACTTTTTACAAAAAAAAAAAAAGTGACAGAACTTTACTATTGTCCAATTTGAAAGCATCTGCAGATAACAATTTCAAAGTGGCTCAGATGGTGCAATTTTTGTTTGATAAGGTAGAAAACATTGTCGGAAAAGGAGAAAATACTGGTTACCAGCATTTTTCAGTCTAGAAATAAAACCCAATTAATTGCAGTTTCAAGGTTGCTTTTGTCAGCAAAGTGGACAGAGTAGATCAAAAATCAGACAGAACGTGTCTGATCTTGATCTAAACTGGCCACAAAGGCAACTGTGGTTGTGAAAGGCTGTTTAAAGATTAACTTTTTACAAAACGACAAAATTTTAGTACTGTCCAATTTGAAAGCATCTGCAGAACACATATGAAGTGTTGCTCAAGTATCTTCCAAGAGATAAAAAACACAGTGTAAAAGGAGAAAATTAATGCTGGTATTAAGCACTTCCACCATTTTCAACAAAGATCTCAAACACCTACTACATACAGTTTTAAAAAAAATTGGTTTTGATGGAGGGTTAAAATCAATACAATAAACTCATCACAATACAAACTGTTTCATCTTACCAAATGACAATATTTTTGACTATGCCAAAGGAGGGTGTCCATAAGGCTGTTTTCATGGCCACCACCCACTTTCTTTAAACTTTGTACACTGAAACCTATATACATGTTGGCTGTAATATTATGCAATATTGAATCAATGGGTAAAGGTTTGTAGGGTGTGTTCTGGTTCAAAGTGGGTGGGGTAATTCTGACCCGAAGCGGGGTCTGAACAACTTATGCTGAAACTTATGTAAAATTCTTATACTGAATGTGTTTTTACCAGTATGTCTCCTCAGGTTTTTCTCTCGAACTGAAAAAAAATCAATTTGGTAACCTATTATTTGTTTATGTACGAATAGATCTTCCAATGTCAAGTCAAACATTGGGAAATCATTTTACCTTCCTAAATACATGTATCTATCGCTTGGTAATTTTAAAGCTTGCAATTCTGGTTAAATCATTGAGGAACACAGTGAGGACTAAATGATGAAAAAATCTGTGTAAGGGAAGTTTGAACTTCGAAAAAAAAAACCTTATCTTTGTACAGGTAAAAGATGAATTGTATTAGCAGACCGATGATTATAGGACATGTTTAGGGAGTACTAGATAAATGTATTGAATTATCAAATGTAAGAGTGGTGAAACTGCGTTTTTCAACTGATTTCTAGATAAACCAGCCTCCATTTCAATTTTTCACACTCTTATAACATAGAAAAACCTGATCCAGAAGATGTAAGTGCCTTTTCTTAAATTACTCCAATGCTTATTTTATCTAGAATAATTATTTTATGGTAGAAACATCTCCCGATAACTTGCACGTATCTCCTAGCTAAGCCCTAGTGTCCGGGTTGTCAGTCTAGGTATCTTGATTCGCGGACCACATGACATCAGTGGGAGGAGCGATCTATCGTCTGTCGTTTGGTTAATCGATTCAATATTGCATAATATTACAGCTAACATGTATAGGTTTCAGTGTACAAAGTTTAAAGAAAATCAGTAGTGGCCATGAAAACAGCCTTATGGACACCCCCTCTTTTAAACCTTTTGCACATGACAGTTTAGCTGTGGCTTAAAAAAATGACAGCTTAAACAAATGGATTGGTCTTTGGCACACTAAACAAGAGGGCCATGATGGCCCGGAAGTCGCTCACCTGAGTCTTTTGGCCAAACATGACCCATTTTCAATCTCTTTCGAGATATTATGACAAACATTCTACCAAGCTTTCATATATATTGGACTGAATATTTTGTCTCTTGTTTGTACATAAGCTTTTTCTAGAATTTCTCTCAGTTACCTACTTTTTAGCCAAACATAGCCCATTTTCCAATTGTAGATATTAACAAAACAAAGATTCTGACCACCTTTCATAAGTATTGGACAGAAAATGTGGCCTTTAGAGTGTACACAAGATTTCTCCAAGATTTGACATGGCAACCTAGTTTTTTACCCAATGTGACCAGTTTTCAATTTCATCATATTGATCATCAAGACAAAGAATCTGACAAACTTTCATAAGTATTGGACAGAAAATGATGACTTTAGAGCTACACAAGCTGTTTTAAAGATTTGACCTGTGACCTAGTTTTTGACGCAATGTGACTTATTTTCAAACTAATTCAAGATATCAATATGAAAAACATTCTGACCAACTTTCATGAGTATTTGACTGAAAATGTGGCCTCTAGAGCGTACACAAGGATTTTTTAAGATTTGACCTAGTGACTAGTTTTTGACCCAGTGACATGACCCATTTTCAAACTCCTCTAAGATATTACCAAGACAAACAATCTGACCAACTTTCAAGAGTTTTGGACTGAAAATGTGGCCTCTAGAGCGTACACAAGGTTTTTCTAAGATTTGACCCAGTGACATGACCCATTTTCAAACTCCTCCAAGATATTATCAAGACAAACAATCTGACCAACTTTCAAGAGTTCTGGACTGAAAATGTGGCCCCTAGAGCGTACACAAGGTTTTTCTAAGATTGACCCAGTGACATGACCCATTTTCAAACTCCTCCAAGATACCATCAAGGCAAACAATCTGACAAACTTTCAGGAGTTTTGCACTGAAAATGTAGCCTCTGGAGCATACACAAGGTTTTTCTAAGATTGACCCAGTGACCTAGTTTTTGACCCAACATGACCCGTTTTCAAACTCCTCTAAGATATTATCAAGACAAACAATCTGACCAACTTTCAAGAGTTTTGGACTGAAAATGTGGCCTCTAGAGTGTACACAAGGTTTTTCTAAGATTTGACCCAGTGACATGACCCATTTTCAAACTCCTCCAAGATACCATCAAGTCAAACAATCTGACAAACTTTCAGGAGTTTTGCACTGAAAATGTGGCCTCTAGAGCATACACAAGGATTTTTTAAGATATGACCTAGTGATAGTTTTTGACCCAACATGACCCATTTTCAAACTCATCTGAGATATCATCAAGACAAACAATCTGACCAACTTTCAAGAGTTTTGGACTGAAAATGTGGCCTCTAGAGCGTACACAAGGTTTTTCTAAGATTTGAGCTAGTGACCTAGTTTTTGACCCCACACAACCTATTTTCAAATTCTTCTGAGATATTATCAAGACAAACATTCTGACCAACTTTCAAGAGTTTTGGACTGAAAATGTGGCCCCTAGAACAAACACAAGGTTTTTCTAAGATTTGACACAGTGACATGACCCATTTTCAAACTCCTCCAAGATATCAAGACAAACAATCTGACCAACTTTCAGGAGTTTTGCACTAAAAATGTGGCCTATAGCGTGTACACAAGGTTTTTCTAAGATTTGACCTAGTTTTTGACCTGACATGACCCATTTCTACACTCATACGAGATATTATTGAGACAAACATTCTGACCAACTTTCTGGAGTACTGGTCTGAAAATGTGGCCTCTAGAGCACATACAATGTTTTTCTAAGATTTTACCCAAGGACCTAGTTTCTGACCTGATATGACCTATTTTTGAACTCGTCCGAGATAACATCAAGACAAACATTCTGACCAAGTTTCATGAGTATCGGACTCAAAATGTGGCCTCTAGAGTGTACACAAAGTAAAAGTTGATGATGGACGACGGATGACTCAAGACGGACACAGCACAATCACAAAAGCTCACCTTGAGCACTTTGTGCTTAGGTGAGCTAAAAAAGTATTGTCAGACTACCAGAAAATGCTGGTTACTAGTAACTACCATATTCTCCTTTTACCCAAAAATAAATGTGGCTCAAATGTTGGGATTTGACTTTGAAAGTCTAGAATACATAGTGGAAAAAGAAGAAAAATGCTGAATATTGTTATTTTCTACATTTCCCACTTTGTTTTCAAGAGTCTTCTTCCTCCAAGTACACAGAGTTGAGTCTTAAGTCATACAGCAACAACATGTACAAGTGGCAAAAAGGATAAATTTTGTAAGGAAACTACGCATAATAGTTTAAAGCCAAATATTGTGATTTCATCCTTTTCCTTTTCCATAGAATATCCCACTGTACAGGTTGATCAAGATTAGACTGCCCGTCCTAAGCAGTCTGGTCTGTGATTTACATTGCCGCAAAAGTGTGTGACAGTAAGTCTTATCAGCCTAAGGCTGAAATAGCACCCTTGATTCAGAGTGTGTAATGATTCTGAACCCCTGGTTACGCATTTGTTATTCAATACGTCACCTGCAATACCTATCATCACCATTCCAATAGATTTATCTCTCTTTTGGGCACTCTTGTGCATACATAAAATATATATGTTTTTTTCCGTGAAAGGTCAAAATTTACTTCATTAAGTGAACATTCTCCGTAATATTTTCACAAGTGGCAATGATGTTCTCTTGATGAAATAAATTTCTATCTTTCACTGAAAAAAAAAAACCACACAAATATTCTATTTATGCCATGGGAAATTACCAAACAAGAGGGCCATCATGGCCCTGGATCACTCACCTGAGTCAATAAGCAAAATTTCACTCCACGTGCAAAATTCAATTTCTGACCAATTGCCAGGTCAATTGAGCTTAAAATGTGGCATCTACAGCATCCACAAGAAATTTCTGTAAGTTGACCTAGTGACCTACTTTATCACCATACGTGACCAAATTTAGAACTCATCAAAATATTTATCAAGACAAACATTCTGAAAAGTTTTCAAGTTAACTGAGAAATAAATGTGGCCTCTAGAGTGCTCTAAAGGTATTTCTTTAATTTGACCTAGTGATCTAGTTTAAGATCCCAGGTCACCCAATTTCAAACTCATCCAATATTTCATAAAGATAGACATTCTGACCAATTTTCAAGTCAATTGAGCAAGAAATGTGGCCTCTAGAGTGCCCTTAAGGTATTTCTTTAATTTGACCTAGTGACCTAGATTATGACCCCAGGTGACCCAATTTTGAACTCATCTTAGATTTCATCAAGAGAAACATTTTAGCCAATTTTCAAATCAACTGAGCAAGACATGTGGCCTCTAGAGTGCCCTAAAGGTATTCTTTAATTTGACCTAGTGACCTAGTTTATGACTCCAGTTGACCCAAATTCAGACTCATGTGAGATTTAATCAAGACAAACACTGACCAATTTTCAAGTCAATTGAGCCAAAAATGTGGCCTCTAGAGTGCCCTAAAGGTATTTCTTTAATTTGACCTAGTGACCTAGTTTATGATCCCAGGTGACCCAAATTCAAACTCATGTAAGAATTGATCAAGACATATTCAGACCAATTTTCAAGTCAATTGAGCCAAAAAATGTGGCCTCCTGAGTGCCCCAAAAGGTATTTCTTTAATTTGACCTAGTGACCTAGTTTATGACCCGAGTTGACCCAAACTCAGATTCATGTGAGACTTTATCAAGACAAACATTCTGACCAATTTTCAAGTCGATTGAGCAAAAAATGTGGCCTCTACAGTGCTCTAAAGGTATTTCTTTAATTTGACCTAGTGATCTAGTTTATGATCCCAGGTCACCCAAATCCAAACTCATCCGAGATTTCATCAAGACAAACATTCTGACCAATTTTCAAGTCAATTGGTCAAGAAATGTGGCCTCTAGGGTGCCCTTAAGGTATTTCTTTAATTTGACCTAGTGACCTAGATTATGACCCCAGGTGACCCAATTTTGAACTCATCTTAGATTTCATCAAGAGGAACATTTTAACCAATTTTCAAATCAATTGAACAATAAATGTGGCCTCTAGAGTGCCCTAGAGGTATTTCTTCAATTTGACCTAGTGACCTAGTTTATGATCCCAGTTGACCCAAATTCAGACTCATGTGAGATTTTATCAAGACAAACATTCTGATCAATTTTCAAGTCAATTGGGCAAAAAATGTGGCCTCTAGAGTGCCCTAAAGGTATTTCTTTAATTTGACCTAGTGACCTAGTTTATGATCCCAGGTGACCCAATTTTGAACTCATCCGAGATTTCAAGTCAAACATTCTGACCAAATTTCAGGTCATTTGAGCAACAAATGTAACTTCTAGAGTGCCCACAAGGTATTTCTTTAATTTGACCTAGTGACCTAGTTTATGACCCCAGGTGACCCAATTTTGAACTCACTGAACATGTTGTGCTCAGGTGGGCTAACAAACTTAGAACAGGTTCACTACATACCAAATATCAAAGCACCAAGCCTTCCAGTTTCACAAAAGAAGAATTTTAAAGTTTTCCCTTTTTTGTTCTTATGTTCAAACTTGTGACCCCCGGGGCGGGGCCAGTTTTGACCCCAGGGGCATCACATGAACAAACTTGGTAGAGGCCCACTAGGAGATGCTACATACCAAATATCAAAGCTCTGAGCCTTCCAATTTCAAAGAAGAAGAATTTTAAAGTTTTCCTTCTTTGTTCCTATGTTCAAACTTGTGATCCCCGGGGCAGGGCCAGTTTTGACCCCAGGGGCATCGTATGAACAAACTTGGTAGAGGCCCACTAGGAGATGCTACATACCAAATATCAAAGCTCTATGCCTTCCAATTTCAAAGAAGAAGAATTTTAAAGTTTTCCCTTTTTTGTTCCTATGTTCAAACTTGTGACCACCGGGGCGGGGCCAGTTTTGACCCCAGGGGCATCATATGAACAAACTTGGTAGAGGTCAACTAGCAGATGCTACATACCAAATATCAAAGCTCTATGCCTTCCAGTTTCAGAGAAGAAGAATTTTAAAGTTTTCCTTCTTTGTTCCTATGTTCGAACTTGTGGCCCCCGGGGCGGGGCCAGTTTTGACCCCAGGGGCATCACATGAACAAACTTGGTAGAGGTCCACTAGGAGATGCTACATACCAAATATCAAAGCTCTATGCCTTCCAGTTTCAGAGAAGAAGAATTTTAAAATTTTCCTTCTTTGTTCCTATGTTCGAACCTGTGACCCCCGGGGCGGGACCAGTTTTGACCCCAGGGGCATCATACGAACAAACTTGGTAGAGGTCCACTAGGAGATGCTACATACCAAATATCAAAGCTCTACGCCTTCTAATTTCAGAAGAGAAGATTTTCAAAGATTTTGCTATTTTTTTTCTTTTGGTTGCCATGGCAACCAGAGTTATGGGTGGAATTCAATCTCTTGAATAACTTTGGTAGAGCTACACCCAAGGAACATCCCTGCCAAGTTTCATCAAGATTGGCCCAGTGGTTTAGGAGGAGAAGATGTTTAAAGAAATTGTGGACGACTGACGATGGACATTGGGCGATCACAAAAGCTCACCTTGAGCACTTTGTGCTCAGGTGAGCTAAAAACAACTGTACTGGATCTTGATGAAAGTCCTAAGAAAAAAGGGGTTAGTGGCATGAAATAAACAGACTATATATTTTTTTTTTGAATGACTGAAATTCATTTCATCAAGTGATACGTCGTTGCTAATATTTTCATGAGTGCCACCACCACTCCTGAAAATATTACTGATGATGTTTACTTGATGGAATAAATTTTGATCTTTCACCAATAAAAAAAAAAACATCATCTATGTATACCAAAATTTTGTAGGCCTAACTAAGCCCTGTTGTTCAACTCTTTACCTGACAAAAAAATTTTAGACTTGCTCAAATTCAATACATTTGCAGACAACAACTCAAATATGGCTAAAATGATGAAATTTGTCTTTGAAAGGAAAAAAAAAAAAGCTGGAAAGCCAGCTTTTTCTCCTTTTCCCACAATATTTTCCAAAGCTCTCTTCTTTAGGGTTGTTAAAAGTCGGGAATGTTTGGTAAAGGGTTAAGAAAAGACAATTCTTGAAGATCTGCAAAATTTCAAATTACAAGTCCTTTTTTTCTGGCAGTAACAGGTTTAACTCTTCACTTCAAGGTCCAATACTCCATGCTGAAAGAATTCAGTCTGATACCCATCTCTACATCACATTGTCTTCCTGAAAATAGAAAGCAAAATTTATATTGATTTTAACTCTTCTTTAAAACCCTTCAAGTGCCTTTCAAACAATAGTTGCCATTTGCAGTCAGTGAAGATCCAAGATCACATTGCATGTTTACTGCAGACTGACCTGGGATCTACACCAAACATCATGTTCATTTTATAAGTAGTTTCACAACTATAGTTACAGATAGGTAGTTTCACAACTACAGTTACCGTTCCAGACAGTGAAGATCCAAGATCAGACTGCATGTTTAAAATGGCAATTTGTTGGCTTATTTTCCAAACAGAAAACCTTAATTTGTTTACTTCGCACTTGCAGGGTAAATGCTTTACCAGTATTTACAATGTAAACATACCTGTAAGCACACAAAAATCAGTTGAGAAATAAAAGACTATGGTGCAACCGATAGTTTTACTGATTATTTCAAGCATATCACAGCAACGGCTCTTTCAAGTATGTCCTGGGTTTCAACAGCACTAGGTTAGGACTCTGTAGTGTCTTGCACAAGGACCCTCCATTTCAAAACCCCCACCCTGCATCAAATCTAAGTCTTACATTAATTTAACTATACCAGTTTGTAAAAAATCAAATCAATAATTGACCTTTCTGCCGATTTTGATTGACAGGTCTTATCTGCCAATCAAAACGCAGCTCTGAGTGTCATGTAAACAAAAAGGTTTGACACAATTTGTCATAACATGAGATAATTTGATCGTATCTATTCAAAACAGCAATTGTGTTATCGGTCAATAAAAATCTGTGAAATGGTGAAAAAGTGTAGTTACGGATTCTGCGAAACTGATAATCGTTATCCAATCAATTAACAAATCTATATCTGTAAAGAATGAATATGTAACATAAAGGCTGACGTTCTCTTAGACGTGTTGCACCTTTGTCTCGTCATGTACTGTAACAGAACATTATACAGTGGGATTCTCCCATTTGCAATTTTGAAATCGATATCAATATATTTTTTATTTCAACTTCCTTTTGTACCACTGGAACTTCCTTTGTTGTTATACGCAAACCAGTTTGTTATATGACCTCCCAATTTCATATTGTACTGTATTCATGTAACTGAGAGAAAATAAAGTATATTGTATTGTATTGTTGTGTATTGTATTGAGATAGAATGCGGAGAGGAGGGGGAGTTAAATTTGTCCCATTTTCAAAGCCAAAAACACATCTCAAAAAATGTATTCGGTGGACAAAACTATGTAGAAGACCTCGTGAACAGCTTCATCCATCATGGATCAATAAGAATCATATGTACATGTATGTACAAAGGTATGTATAAATGTCATTTTAGGAAGTGCTTGCAAAACAAACAAGAGGGCCATGATGGCCCTAAAGTCGCTCACCTGAGTCTTTTGACCAAACATGACCCATTTTCAATTTCTTTTGAGATATCATGACAAACAATCTACTAAGCTTTCATAATTATTGGACTGAAAATTTGGCCTCTAGCATATACACAAGCTTTTTCTAGAATATCTCTCAGTGACCTACTTTTTAGCCAACCATAGCCAATTTTCCCATTGTAGATATTAGGCCTAAAAAAAAAAATAGTTTGTTTAGGGTAACGTCTCCAAAAATGTTAGGTAGGGTAGGGACAAATTTTTTTTTTTTTTAACCCCCCCCCCCCCCCAAAAAAAAACATTTTGAAATGGTGGTATTTGCTTTCGAAAATGGAAAAAAAAGAGAAAATGGTGGCTACCAGCTCTGAGTCCCTTTTCTCATTATGTGTTCAAAAGACCTCTAGTCTGTCACTAACTTTCTGATTGTGCGGTAAATGGTCAAATTCTATCTAAACTATACTTCTATATTTGCATCTTTTTTCCCCACTGAATGCTGTCCACTTTTGTTTAACTCTTTTCTGAATTGAAATTTTTTAGACTTGTCCAAATTAAAAGTATTTGCTGACAACAAAACAAATGTAACTCACAAATTGAAATTTGTTTTGGGAAGGGTAGAAAACATGGGAAACAAAGAAAATATGGGTTTATAGCATTTTCTCCTTTTCCCTCAATTTTCCCACAATGTTTTCAAAAGTTTTTTTTAAGGATTGTTAAAACTGTGGATTGTGTGGTAAAGAGCTAAAACAGCTGAAAAAGTGAAAAACATTTATTTGCAAGTTTCTAAATAAACTGAATAAATACTAGAATGTTTCATTTGTTTTTATGTTTAATACCCTCCCCCTCCAGAACACTTTAGAGGACTATATATATTATACTGATTTAAAGTAAACATTTTATCTGTAGAAAAGTTGGGTTTACAAAGGTTATGCATATTGTTTTTTATCTAGAACACACATTCTTGACACAACTTTGAAATTACAAGTATCCACTTTTGTTGTCCTTCATAGTTATAATGTGAAACAAGAGTGTCATCATCACAATATACGCTGCCACATGGCTGCTATTTCAAGCAGCTAGCTTTAGAGACTAAAGTGTTGGAATTTCTAGTACCTACCTGGGTAGCTCAATAGATATATTGTGTTACTTGTGATCTAAAAGTTTTACGCATGAACTGATGGATGGACAGACGGACGCACAATGGACTCATTGGTCATTGGCTTTGATTAAGCAATAAAAATATGAAGTTTCATGAAATTATGTCCATTAGTTGGAGATACATTGATGAAAAACATTTTTTTCCCATGACACAGCAATAAATTCCAAAACCCTGACAATATGCGCTAGGTCACATGATCTGTGAAAATTTCATCCAAATCCGTTGAGATATGTCAAGTAATTAAAGAGATATTGGTGAAAAATGAAATAAAACATGAAGCCCCCTTTTTCCATGATGCAACTATAAATCACAAAACCTTGACAATCTGCACTAGGTCACATGATGAGAAACATTCTATGAACATTTTATCCAAATCCGTCAAGAAATGGGGGAGGAGTTGCGTTCACAAGAAACAGACTTTTGTAAGGATGGACGCAGTTTAAATTTGACATGAAGCCCCCTTTTTCCATGACACAGTAATAAATTCCAAAACCCTGACAATATGCGCTAGGTCACATGATCTGTGAAAATTTCATCCAAATCCGTTGAGATATGTCCAGCATTAATTAAAGAGATATTGGTGAAAAATGAAATACAACATGAAGCCCCCTTTTTCCATGATGCAGCTATGAATTGCAAAACCTTGACAATATGCGCTAGGTCACATGATGAGAAACATCCTGTGAAAATTTTACACAAATCCGTCAAGAAATGTGGGAGAAGTGCTGCTGCTCATCAATTTTATATAGATCAGACACATTTTACCTGGAAACTAAAGTGGCATCACTTGCCGGAAGTGTAGGAGAGAATAGAAAGCCTTGGAAAATTTTTGCATTGTGGCTCCTAGCCTAGGCAGTTTCAGGTTTTTCTCTAAGACCAGGTAGGGTAAATCAAGCTGAGTGAAAGGGGGGGGGGGGGGGGGGGGAGCGAGAACAAGGCAAGTTTGGGTAGATTTATATTTTCAGAAAGAAATTATTGTTGCCTCATTGTAACAAAGATTGAAAAAAAAATATGAAAATACCTGTCTAATATGAAGACCTATCGACGCTTGATACAAATCTAAACTTCTATCGTTGCCGTCGTCTAGTTTAGTCCACAGTCCGTCCTGTCAGATAAGTTGCAAGAGAAATGTCCATTAAAATTTTTTGAATGTTATATCTGCATTGAACACCTTAATTGTTCGTAGTTCTGGAGCATGCTAGCACTTTTGCCGAATGATGTTTAACAGAACTTGTTCAATCTGAAATCTAGCAAACCGAAAGTAGCGACAATGCACTACAGAACCGGAAATGCGGTGATGACAACAGAGATGACGGGATCCTGTCTATATTTTACGCGAAGAAAAGCGAAAATCAAAAGTAAAAGTTCGTTACACAGTCTGTATAGTACCGCAGTATTTCGGGCGTGATTTGTTGTAGAAGATAAAACTGGTACCCGTTTGTCTTTTGTAACCGTGCGATAGGATACGAACGTTCGATAAACAGAACTTCCTGTGTGGAGTTAGCGAAAAAGCCCGATCTCTCCGCCTGCTTGTATGTATTTTTAGAAATGGAAAACCCACATTATTGCGTTTGACAATTTGTGTTTAAGGTCGGTTCAATATACTCCGATACACGGTAGCTTTTGTACAGGCGTAGGAGTTTTCATGCATAATTATGTATGTAGTAGTACATGATTGTACACCTATAATATAATGCGCAATATTTGCCGAAACAGGCGTCCTGTGACACAGTATGATAAAAGGCTGATTTTTTTTTTTATCGGAAGACAAAAAAAAAAATTAGGGTCGGGGCAAAATCTCCAGGTAGGGTCGGGTTACCCGAAACAAACTATTTTTTTTTTTACGCCTTATCAAAACAAAGATCCTGACCACCTTTCATACATATTGGACAGAAAATGTGGCCTATAGAGCATACACAGGTTTTTTCTAAGATTTGAACTACTGACCTAGTTTTTGACCCAACATGACCGATTTTCAAAGTCATCTGAGATATCATCAAGTAAAACATTCTGACCAACTTTCAAGAAATTTGGACTGAAACTGACCTCTAGAGCGTACACAAGGTTTTTTTAAGATTTGACCCATTGACCTAGTTTATTGCCTGACATGACCCATTTCCGAACTTGTCCAAGATATCATCAAGACAAACATTCTGACCAAATTTCAAGAGTTTTGGACCAAAAATGTGGCCTCTAGAGCGTACACAAGGTTTTTTCTAAGATATGACCTCGTAACCCATTTTAGAACTCGTCCGAGATACCATCAAGACAAACATTCTGACCAACTTTCAAGAGCATTGGACTGAAAATGTGGCCTCTAGAGTGTGCACAAGGTTTTTCTAAGATTTCACCTAGTGACCTAGTTTTTGGCCCAACATGATCCATTTTCAAACTTGTCCGAGATATCATCGAGACAAACATTCTGACCAGGTTTCATGAGTTTTGGGCTGAAAATGTGGCCTCTAGAGCATACACAGGGTTTTTCTAAGATATGATCTAGTGACCTAGTTTTTTGCTCGACATAACCCATTTTCAAACTTGTCCGACATATCATCAAGACAAATATTCTGACCAAGTTTCATGAGTATCCGACTGAAAATGTGGCCTCTAGAGCATACACAAGGTTTTTCTAAGATTTGACCTAGTGACATAGTTTTTGACCCGACATGACCCATTTTCTAGCTTGTCCGAGATATCATCAAGACAAACATTCTGACCAAGTTTCATGAGTATCTGACTGAAAATGTGGCCTCTAGAGTTTACACATGGTTTTTCTAAGATTTGACCTAGTGACCTAGTTTTTGACCCCACATGACCCATTTTCGAACTCAACCGAGATATCATCAAGACAAACATTCTGACCAACTTTCAAGAGTTTTGGGCTGAAAATGTGGCCTCTAGAGTGTACACAAGGTTCTTCTAAGATATGACCTAGTAACCTAGTTTTTTGCCTGACATGACCCATTTTCGAACTCGTCCGAGATATCATCAAGACAAACATTCTGACCAACTTTCAAGAGTTTTGGACTGAAAATGTGGCCTCTATAGCGTACACAAGGTTTTTTTAAGATCTGACCTAGTGACCTAGTTTTAGACCCAACATGACCAATTTTCAAACTTGTCCGAGATATCATCAAGACAAACATTCTGACCAAGTTTCATGAGTATCTGACTGAAAATGTGGCCTCTAGAGCGTACACAAGGTTTTTCTAAGATTTGACCTAGTGACCTAGTTTTTGACCCGACATGACCCATTTTCTAGCTTGTCCGAGATATCATCGAGACAAACATTCTGACCAACTTTCATGAGTATCTGACTGAAAATGTGGCCTCTAGAGCGTACACAAGGTTTTTCTAAGATTTGACCTAGTGACCTAGTTTTTGACCCTAAATGACCCATTTTCAAACTCGTCCGAGATATCATCAAGACAAACATTCTGACCAAGTTTCATGAGTATCAGACTGAAAATGTGGCCTCTAGAGCATACACAAAGTAAAAGTTGACGACGGACGATGCACGACGGACAACGCACGACGGACACAGCACGATCACAAAAGCTCACCATGAGCACTTCGTGCTCAGGTGAGCTAAAAACAGGCATAGAAAAACCCCATCTAAGAAAATTGCTGTTTCAATCGCCAACAAGGTCTGTTGGATAACTACCTCCCAAATTTATTTTGCTTAACCCTTTAATACAGACCCTCAGGAGAAGGGCTTTTGAAAACATAATGGGAAAAGGAGAAAATATTGGTAACCAGAATACATGGATCCGTAGTGATAAGATAAGCCTACTTCCTCATTAACTTTAGAGATGCTTTAACTAATTTACACAATGTTCAGTACAAAAAGTCCGAATTTAGGGGGTGAAGGACAGTGCAATAGATTTACATGCTTCAGCAAAGTTTTGTACATCAATGAGAAAGAATGAAACACCTAAAAATTTAAACATACCTCAGTTTTGCCAAAGAATAATGGAATTTAAGATGCTTATTGATTTTGTGAGGCTAGTTAAGTCGTCTCAACATCATATTCAATAATAAACAAGATGTCTGTTTGTAAAACAGTCATGAACCCCTACTGCCACATTGATACAGAAAGTGGCACAGTTCATAAACTGATATCAAAAGAATTGATTGGGAAATATCGATGTCATCTTTTTGATTTATAGCCCACTTCAATTGTTAAACGTGATAATCTGTCAACAGTTCGCATAATTATACACACCGCCGTGTGTATACATACAAGGTTGTAAACAGTCGCCGATACACAGACTGGGTTATCGATTTTCTTTTCAGCACGCGCGTTCGACTTCAGCTTTTTCCCAGTCGACTTCGATGCTTACTACGTCCCCGATAATACGTGAATAAAATGTTGGAGCCACAAGTTGAGCCACATATGATGATTTTTGAGACACTTTAATTTTTTTTGAGCAAATGGTTCAAGTGGCGAACGGCAGCGCGGGCCCTGAATCATCTGGTGGTCATTGTGACCTTGACCTTTCACGGATTAACCCTAAAATTGATAGGGATCATTTACACTCCAAGATGAATATCTGTACAGAATTTGAAGGACCTAGGTCAATTCTGTGTGTAGTTATCATCTGGACAAGGTTTGGTCTATATATCATTAAGTTGAAGGCCACTGTGACCTTGACCTTTGATGGATTATTTCAAAATCGATAGGGATCATTTACACTCCGAGATGAATATCTGTACAGAATTTGAAGAACCTATGTCAATTCTGTGTCTAGTTATCATCTGGACAAGGTTTGGTCTATATATCATTAAGTTGAAGGCCACTGTGACCTTGACCTTTGACCGATTGACCTCAAAATCAATAGGGATCATCTGCACTCCAAGAAGCATGTCTGTGCTAAATTTGACGAACTTTGGTCAATTCTGTGTCTAGTTATCATCCGGACAATGTAAGGTCTATATATCAACATGTTGACGGTCACTGTGACCTTGACATTTGACTGATTGACCTTAAAATCAATAGGGATCATCTACACTCCGAGACGCATGTCTGTGCCAAATTTGACGAATCTAGGTAAATTCTGTGTCTAGTTATGATCCTGACAAGGTAAGGTCTACTGACCGACCGACATTAGCAAAGCAATATACCCCCACTTCGTTGAAGGGGGGCATAATTACACCGAATAACATGCATATCGAATATTCATAGATTGTCTGATTCAACAAAAAGTTTTAATTTCGGGTAAGGGAAACTGGTTGTTTGATGACTTTAAAATGTCTTAAGTGTGCCATCAATTAACAAACTTGTTAATATCACTGACGGCTGTTTGTTTTGCACTTCAATGATATACTGAGACAAAGATGGTCAAGTGGATTAGAGCGGCAATTTTGGTTTGCAATCAAACACACATCCTATCAAATTTACAGTTTACCGACAAACCCTTTGAAAAGGCAGATGTGCTAATCCACTTAAATATGGCTAAATCAAAAGTTGATTTGATCAAGGTAAGTTGCCTTTTAAAATGAACTTCTAAAACAGAACAGAATAGAAGTAAGACCTTAAATCTACTGTAAGTATGCTTAAAAATGTAAGTAGCAGATGGTTTAAATCCACGACTAGGCTGCATACTATTTGCAACCAGCCCGCATAGCTCAGTTGGTAGAACGTAGGATTCGTGATCATGAGGGCGTAGGTTCGATTCCCATGACTGGCCATCTAAAATTACTAATAGACTTTCAGAGAGACGTTAAACCGAGGTCCCATGTGCTATACACCGAGCACGTTAAAAAACCAGGTGTAACTTAGGATGGGTTTCGTCCTGTATCCGCACTATCCCCCGTAACAATACTAACAGCCTTCAGGGGGCGTCGCCTATATGGGAAACGGGTGGCGACGATAAATAAATGCAAATTCAATTCAATACTATTTGCAATCTGATCTATATCTATACACTCAGCATATTCTTCACGCACCATGGGTTAAAATTAATGCCAAACTGGAACATTCATGACATGTGCCACTTTTCGGATGTGTAGAGGTTGTATTTTAAACTTAAAATACTATTGCACCTCTCAGACTCAAACAGGTATAGAGGCGGACCTCCAGATAGAGGGAGTGATTCTAATTTCAAAATTGAAAATATTAAGTATTCTCCACTAAACCGTATGTTATGGGTACTTATTAGAATTGTCTCATCAAGACGATTCTAATGAGTATCCACAACATAGGGTTTAGAAGAGAAATAATGGATTTAGAATACCCTCACTCCCTCTTATCTGGAGCTCTGTAGAGGTGTTAATTAACTCTTAACCAAACAACAAAACATTAGATTTGTGTACTTTGAGAATGTTTGCTGTCGAAAAAATTAACTGTTGCTCCAGTGATGAGATATGTTTTTGAAAGGGCAGAAAACAGCCAAAAAAAGAGAGAAATGTTTTCAAAAGTCTCCTTCTTCAAGGTCGATAAAGGACGGGACTGTGTGGTAAAGGGTTAAATTGTAAATCCTTTTCCTATATTGTTTACAGTCAAATTATGTTATATACTGATGAAATGTCTTAAAAGCTTATGCCCCTTTTAGTAATTATACTCATACTCTTTATTAAAGCTTTAAAACACTTACAGTGTTTCTAGTCATAACATTACATACATGATGTATGGTAACCAGCATTTTCTCCTTTTCTTATAAAGTTTTCTATCCTTCCAAAAACAAATTTTAAATTTTGAGTCACATTTGTCATCTGCAAATGCCTTCAGTTTCAACCAGTCTAAAATTCTGTCATTTGGTAAAGAATTAACAGCATTTTTTTCTCTCTAGCTGTAAAGATGTACCTTTAAATTCATATGGCTGCAGTTCTCATCAAAATATATTCATAGACAAAAAGCCATTTTCCTTACTGTTCATAGAATGTCCATGACAGACTGTATACGTGTATACGTATATTCGCGTGTCAAAAAATTTGGGAATTACTGATGACAGGACATTTGGCATATAGAAATGTTTGCAAAATCAGTTATTTTTTGGTACACTTGTAGTAAAAATATGTGAACAGAAAAGTTAGCGAATTTTTTGAATTTGTGAAATTGCAAGAATTTCCACATAGCAAAAATTTCCACTTGTACAGTATTTACAGACAGCAGGGATACTATATGCCACCTGCATTTAACCCATTAGATTAACCACACAACTTTTAACAACCCTGTTGGAGAAGACTTTTAAGAAATTGTGGGTAGTGGAGAAAATGCTGGCTCCTTTTCTCACAATGTTTTCTACCCTGTCAAAGAACTTCAGGTTATTCACATCACTGTTGAAATTGTTGTTTCCTCTTGGACAAGTCTAGAATTTGTCGTTTGGTAAAGATTTCAAATGGCAAGAGCATCACTAGCACTTTGATTATTTAGAACAAAATTTGTAGATGTAAATGTACCTCTGTCTAACATTCATCTTCAATCAGTCACGGATTTGACACCATCTGGTGTATTACACTACTTTCAGCAGTATATCAGTAACGCCATGGCAACAGCAAACTTGTTCATCTATTTTCTATGTTTCATCATGCTTAGACTAGGGCTCTTCAACATCATTCCCCAGGATACACCCATCAAAACCATCACTGCAAGTGAGGAACAAACCCAGGACCTCTAAATAACAAATCTGGAAATATGTTCACACTGTCACCTGTAAGTAAATAAGATATATAACAGTAAATAAACCCTCTACTAAACAACAATTAACCTCTAAAGTGCCTTTCATGACTATGTTGCCTTTGTGGCCTGTGTAGATCAAGATCAGGCTGCACAAAACATGCAGCCTGATCTTTGATCTACACTGTCCACTTTGCTGAAATACTGTAGACAAAAGCAAGCATGAAATTGCAACTATTTGGGCCATATTTCTAGGATGAAAATGTCTGATAGGTTTTTATCACATAACCTCCCTTGTATTCAGTGTAATATATCAATTACAGATTTTTCTTATCTTATACATGTTTGATATCACAATAATTACCATGTGACATCATTTTTGACCTCATTTTAGGCATATTTCATAGTAGTGAATAGCTTTTATGAATATTACCACAGGTGCATCTAGAGATGGTTTTGCATCTTCTGATCTATAATTTGTGAAATAGCGTTATGTGTTAAAAAGAATCCAACATTCGTTGGCATTTGCAATAAAACTTTATTAAACTCGCCAAGAAAAAATGTCATTAAGCTCAGCAAAGGCCCCCTTAATAACATTTTCCCTAGACTCGTTTAATAATATCTTATCTCAAACCCCAACTCATGTCAGATCCTACAAATTCTGCACACTAAGGTGTTGATGTTGTTACAGTTATTACGATAGAAAGAATTTATAAACAGAATGCTGATCAAATGTGGGTTTGCTTCCTAAAGAGTCAAAAAAAAAACCAATTGCAGGAAAAAGAGAAAAAATGGGTTATGATAATTGTTTATTCCACAGTATGTTATTAACCCTTTACCACACAGTGTTCCCACTAGCTTTTTATTTCAAGGGTACACTTATCCCCTGAGCTGTAACACTGGGGGTAAGATTTCACATTAGTGGGTATGACAATAATGGTTCCCAACTAGAGGTAAAGCAATCCATATTGATGATTTAGAGCAAAAATGTCCATTATATTAAGATATTTACGTAAATCTACTGCTTAAAGTCATTAAAAAGCTGCAAATGCAGTCTGAAGTGACTCTGATTGGACAATGTGGAAGAGACATTTTGTTGTGTCATGGGTTTCTGTGTATTTTGCACTGATCAATTTTTTATGTCTGTTACTTTCCGGATAGGTATGCATGATTTGAAAAAAGATTGTCAATAAGGGTAACAGGTAACTTCAAAACTTAACATTTTACACAAAACAAGCAAATAGATGCCTTTTTTGTCCATGTATTTTCTTACGTGGTCTCACATGTAACCAATATTTGTTACATGAATTTCAATTCCATAACGTGATTTACGCAAGAATTTGTGCAAGTGGGAACACTGCCACACAATCCCGAGTTTTAACGACCTTGAGGAAGAAGCCCTTTGAAAACATTGTGGGGAAAAGAGAAAATGCTGGTAACCAGCATTTTCTCCATTTCCAACACTTTTTTTCTTCCCTATTAAAGACAAATTCCATCGTTTAAGTCAAAAACATATTGTCGTCTGCAAATGCTTTCAATGTTGCCTTGTGGTAAAGAGAAACATCCTCTTTTAAAGGGTCTTAAAACAGAGAACCACCTAATAAATGGTAATGAAGTTTCACTAGATTTGCACAAAGCACAACTTTTGAACGTAACTATGGCAGCCTAAGTAAACATTCTGGAGAAATTTGTGGTCTTCATTCCACTACCCAATAAGTACATGTGACGAAAATGTATTTGATGTACCCTTCACCTTACGAGTCCATGCTATCCTGAGACTTGAAATCATAACAGGGAGAGAAGAAACTGGCTTGCATTTTCTCCTTTCCCATAATGTGTTAAACTCTTTCAAAGACAAATTCCATCTTTTGAATCACAATTTTTCATCTAAAATTACTTCGAATGTGGATAAGTTTATGATTTATTTATGAAGAGCAATACTTCCAACCACCCATGGACTCGGCTCACATGCTACAGGAATTTTCAACTGTAACCTTCATTTGCTCACCTAAACCCTCAGGCTGGTAAGCGTAACTCATTGACTTTTTGCGGACAGTGTTGGTCAAGATCAGACTGCACAGAATGTGCAGTCTGACTTTGCATCTACACTGTCCGATATGGACGTATCTTTTCCCAAATATTACCTTTGAAACTGCAAAGTTTGGGTTTTTACTATCACTTTGAAAGTTTCATTTCACTTTTTTAGCAGGATATGGGTTAAGTTCATCAACTAATTATCATACAAGATCAATAGATCTAGACATTAAAATGTTGAACAATCATCATTTAGACAAAGATAGGACAAAGAACTCTCATGCTGGAATGAAGAGGCTTTTTCATCCCTGGGCTTGTTCGCCTGGGCCTGTTCTTCCAGGTCTGCTCTTCCAACTCAGAGGATTTTCTGCCTTTCCTTTGGGGCCAAATTCGGCTCCATTCCCAATTCAAAAATGGCATTAGTTTTTCCCAATTCCAGGATTTTTTTCCCAAACAAAACAAATTCACCTTGGATACTGATGCATTGGTCAGTGCTTTTATGAAGCAGATGTTGATGTAATATACCTACCTCCTGAAAAATCCCAAAAATGTCCCCCCCCAAAAAAATGGAAATTTTTCGTACATCCAAAATTTAACAAATAGAATCAAAGGTGTTAATGATAAACTTTCTATCACTGATTGCGACAAGTGTGCAAAGGTCTTTACAACAATAATATCCCAAACTACATGTATGTCATAAACAAGAGCCTTTGATTGTGGAAATATTGAGTATTTGTTCATATTTCTTGAGCCAGGGTTGATTTAAAAACGAAAAAAGCCCAGGTAAACGAGCCCAGGGATGAATAAGGTAAGGGCCGAATAAGCTAAGGGACGAAGAAGCCCAGAACCTAACAAAAAAATGGAGTGGGTCTGGGTAGAAGGCTTGTTTCTTTTTCTTTCAAATTGTTTGTCATCTTTAATTTACCATCGATTCATTAATAGGATTTGCATACCTTTTGGACTGTCTGTATTTGATCGTGTAGGTCTTTTTTTTTTTTTGGACTTAAGAAACTTTTTAAAAGGCAAGACTCTGCTCGTGCAGTTAAGAACTTGTCCACCAACGTCATTTCCGTTTTAGCTGGTGCCTGGTTTAGGTGCGGCACGAATTTCCGTTATTTCCCTTACCCATACAAATCTTTCCCAAAGCTTCCCCAAAAAGACCAGAATGCATATATTTGTGCAGTCTGATCTTCATCTTAACCATTCGCAAAAGCTATCTGGGTCATTCTACCGAAAACGTATAGATCTATATCGCGTCCCGTGCATTTTCTCTCAATAGAAAATGTTATTCCTGGAACTTATTCCACCTTTTTTTCACCATATAACATCGCAATCCAGTCTGGAACAAATACGTCATTTGAATTCAAAAGAAAATAATATGAAAATACATGTAGGCAAAGCCTAGAAATGGGCGAAAGAGACTTTTTCCTCAGACATATGAAAACAATCGGTACAATAACTGATCGGTACAGATATATTCATTTGACTCTGCCAAGCAAATTTTTGATGGCAGAAGATATCTGCAGACAACAAATTCGAAAGTGATACAAATATGACAAAAGTCCTCAACAGGGTAGCATTTTACTGGCATTTTATCCTTTTCCCGCAATGTTCTCAGAATCCTTCTTCAGGGCCTTTTGAACTCGGGACTGTGTAGTAAAGGATTAACTTGTGACGAAATTTAGCCCAAAATTATCAGGAGTCGCTAATCCCAGCTGGACTAGTTTTTTTTCCCCAAGAATCAATGATAATCACTGCGACAGAATTCATCCTCCTGTTATCGCTGATCATTTGTAAGATGGGAAAACAGCGACTGGGCTGGAAAGAAGTTAGTGTAATCCTAATTAAAGGAACTTTAGGAAAGCAAGGATAGGTGCACTGGCTGCCACGATAAATAACTGAAGTAATCTTGAAAGTGGCCGAATAAACATACAAATACCCGTATTTTTCATGGCTCTGTGTACATTTCTATGATACAAAATGTAGATACCTAATTCACGGAATGTTACGGAATGTGGAAGCGGCAACAACGGAATGTTACGGAATGTAATTTTTAAAAGCTAAATACCTGAGTGAAGCTGAATGAAGTATAAATGTAAACTAAATAACACAAAAATCAAGGGCCCGAAATGTGAATTATGATAAATGTACAAGAGAATAGTCAGCGTTTAGGGAGGAAATGTAACTGCAGACATAGACTAGCTCTTGAATTTGAATTTTTACCAATTTTAATGGGGAGAAATTGTAACTACAATATATGAGCCATGCTCTGGCAAAAGGAGGCTTAATGCATCTCTGTGATGCATGATACCAAACAAGCGATCACAAAATTATTGATCCAAATTAGTCACATTTTTCAACAACCGACATAATCATGTGATACACTGGTCCTTGGACATACAATAAAATGACCATTAGCGAAAAGATTCGGCCTAGGTCAGCCGGCGGACTGCGGAGGCTTACCTGGGCCGATACTTTTCGCACATGCATTAATCCCCCTTTTCACAGAGCATGGATTAAATGCGTATGCAGTGACTTAACACCGGAACGCAGCAAAATGTACCCAAACCTGGATTTTAAACACAGAACTATATAACGAAATATGAAGTTATCACCATCAATATTTTTAGTTTTAATACAAAATGGATACTTAGATGTGAAAGCTTCAACGACGAAATGTAAATTAATTTTAAAAGCTTATATGTTGTAACGGAATGTTACAAACGAAGAACCGAAATCAATAAAATAACACACACACACACACACACACACACACAAAAAATCAGGCTCAAAACAGGAGTTTTGATTAATGGAACACAAAAGTAGATTGGTTGAATTTGCGTTTATTTATCATTGCCAATATGGGCAATGCCCACTGAAGGCTAATAGACATGTTACGGAGGATAGTGCAAGATACAGGACGAAACCCAGGCCGCCTGGTCCTCAAACGTGCTCGGTGTATAGCATCGTTACACGGGATCTCGGTTTAACGTCTCAACCAAAAGACTATTAGTAATTTTAGCTGGCCAGCCATGGGTATGGAATCCACACCCTCAAGTGACCCAAAACTTGACGGTTACGCGTCCTTCGTGTTACCACCTGAGCTATGCGGGCTGGTCAACAAAAAAGTAGTCGGAATTGTTTCCATATATAGTGACTATCGGTGTTTCTTTACATGTTCCATGGATCAATATTATTTGAACCGTGCTCTGTGAAAAGGGGGCTTAATGCATCTGCGAAAAGTATCGACCCAGGGTAGCCTGCGCAGTCCGCGCAGGCTGATCAGGGCCGAAATTTTTCTCTATTGGTCAATTTTCTGTTTGTCAAAGGACCAATCTACTTCATGATTGAGTCGGTTATTGAAAAAAGTAGCTCCAATGGATCCATAATTACGCGATGACTTGGGCCAGTGTCACGTATAACGGAGATGCATTAAGCCCCCTTTTGCCAGTGCACGGCTCATTTCTTTATGTTCCTTTTGTTTCTTATGAAAAGGGGATTGTCACACGGCCACCATCCTATCCTAGTAAACGTCTTTCAGGCGCCGGACAGAGATCGAATGGTGCTCGGCTGACTTGCTTTAATCATTACTAAATGACCCTCCCCTCCGAACCCCCTCCACCCCCGGCGGCGAAAAAAGGTGCAGTCGCTAAGAAGTTTTAGCAGTACCTAAACCTTCGAGGGATGCTGTCCGACGACCAAATTTTCAGCTGCCACGGCTCGATTTCGGAACATTTTGTTGTACGAGTCTGCAGTTTCTAAAGGCTAAAAATACATTTCATTGCAAGCTCTAGGACTGATTGGTTGATTGATTGATTGATAGATTGATTGATTGATATTTGCGCCGCTTTCAACATTATTTACGCCATCTCACCGCGACAGATCACGTATTCGTGTTTGTCCTGTGTTTCACTAGTTCTTGACTTAGGATAAGATAAGATGAATAGTGTTTTAAGGCCCGTCGACAACTTAGGTCATATTGGGCGCACTTACTTAGTAAACAATAATGCGAGGTGAAAATAACATACATGTGCAACAACATAAGACAAACATGATAAATGAGGAATGGACGAAACACAAAATGATGCCCCTTTTGTCGCCTTTTACGACATGCATGCTGTCACTTTTGTTCCGCCAGATGAAATGGCAGATGTGACGATCGCGGGACTGCAGTGGTTTATTCTTATACCCCCGATTAAACCACACGGGGTCCCACAGGCCAATTGATTCCCATTCCAAACCCTATTTACATCAAGAAAAAAATACAGGATTTGGAATAAGAACTACCCAGCCTGCTGCAATCCTACGAATTACGAGGAAAGCAGCCGTTTGTCTCTAATTTTAGTCGCCTTCTACGACATGCCATAGAGAAAGGCCGAGGTCCTATTCTATAAATTAAAAAAAACCCGGGACCCCACGGGGATCTTGACTTAGGCGCTGAAGTGTCTTGCCCAAGGGCATTCCCACTAAACCCTGTTGCTTTCAAGTTAGGCCCAAACCCGGGGCCTCCAGGTTAAGGATCTTACACTTAACCACTGAGCCTTGAAGGACCATTGCAAACTCTAGTAAGCTCTATACGTTTGCACATAAGCACCAGATGTTCCACCTTTTGCAGTAGAGCGATCCTATATGCGTCCTCCAACATCCTCTGGCCACCCCCTCTCCAAAAAGAACCTATTTCTTATGTATGGATCAAGAATTACATTTCGGTACGGCTATGGTGCTCTTTAAAGTAATAATGAAGGCCAAAATTTTATACACAAAGCAGGTGTGTAAATGCATTTCAATTTATATCATACCATTTAAAAGTATGGAAATTATTGTGAAGATAACAATCTGTCATTGTACGATCGGTCCAAGTGCTAGTCGCTGACAGAGAAATTAATTTCAAAACTAGGTTAAAACCTGCCAGGTAGCTTTGTCTTTTGTTTACTTTTTGAATGATTTTAAAATTCTTTTTTTCTGCCGGCGACTAACACATGGCCCGACCACACGATATCAGACTGTCATCTCCACAATATTTTCTATACTTTTAAATGGTATGATTTAAATCTAAGTGTATTATGACACCTAATTTGTTATTTTGGCCTTTACTGGGCCTTTAATAGTACGTAAATACATGTATTGCTATATTCCGTTGTTTAGGCTCTGAAATTACACTTTGTTACATTCGGGTGATGCACTTTCCACACCTCGGAACAAATTATTTACATCACAACGTTTAGGCTGTACAAGGCTATGAAAAGTCCTTCACGCTCGTATGCCCAATTTTCCAATTGTTTCAAAGAAGCATAATATAAACAATGGTCCCCCCTCCTAACTCATAGTATATTTTTCCGTTCTTGACATCAGAATTTACATTTCGGGCCTGTTTTGTTGGTGTGTGTGGGTTTTGTGAGTGTGTTTGATTTACATTTATTCTTCTGTAAGCTGCATTCCGGTAGTGCGTAAAGTGTAATCTCAGATCAGCCTTAGAGCATCTACATTTTGTAACATTCCGGTATTTAGGCTTCCACATTTTGTAACATTTAACACTGTTACGTTCCAGTGCTAAGGCTTCACGTTTTATTACATTCCGGTGATCATCTTATCCTTACATTCCGGTAGTGCAAGCTCTAGAATTGTTTGATGGATGAATGGATGGATGGATTGAATGATGGACTGACTGACTGATTGGCTGACAGACTGATAGATTGATTTATTGATTGACTGACTGACTGATTGATTGATTGATATTTTGTCGCTTTCAATATTCACAAGAAATGGTAAAATCAGTGTTTCGGCTCTACAAAGCAATGAAATATCAACACGCTCAAAAATAACATCAAATTTTCTACACAATGTACGAATGATACGGCCTAAAAAAAAAAAATAGTTTGTTTAGGGTAACGTCTCCAAAAATGTTAGGTAGGGTAGGGACGAATTTTTTTTTTTTTTTAACTCCAAAAAAAAAAAAAAAACATTTTGAAATGGTGGTATTTGCTTTCGAAAATGGGAAAAAAAAGAGAAAATGGTGGCTACCAGCTCTGAGTCCCTTTTCTCATTATGTGTTCAAAAGACCTCTAGTCTGTCACTAACTTTCTGATTGTGCGGCAAATGGTCAAATTCTATCTAAACTATACTTCTATATTTGCATCTTTTTTCCCCACTGAATGCTGTCCACTTTTGTTTAACTTTTTTCTGAATTGAAATTTTTTAGACTTGTCCAAATTAAAAGTATTTGCTGACAACAAAACAAATGTAACTCACAAATTGAAATTCGTTTTGGGAAGGGTAGAAAACATGGGAAACAAAGAAAATATGGGTTTATAGCATTTTCTCCTTTTCCCTCAATTTTCCCACAATGTTTTCAAAAGTTTTTTTTAAGGATTGTTAAAACTGGATTGTGTGGTAAAGAGCTAAAACAGCTGAAAAAGTGAAAAACATTTATTTGCAAGTTTCTAAATAAACTGAATAAATACTAGAATGTTTCGTTTGTTTTTATGTTTAATACCCTCCCCCTCCAGAACACTTTAGAGGACTATATATATTATACTGATTTAAAGTAAACATTTTATCTGTAGAAAAGTTGGGTTTACAAAGGTTATGCATATTGTTTTTTATCTAGAACACACATTCTTGACACAACTTTGAAATTACAAGTATCCACTTTTGTTGTCCTTCCGAGTTATAATGTGAAACAAGAGCGTCGTCATCACAATATACGCCGCCACATGGCTGCTATTTCAAGCAGCTAGCTTTAGAGACTAAAGTGTTGGAATTTCTAGCACCTACCTGGGTAGCTCAATGGATATATTGTGTTACTTGTGATCTAAAAGTTTTACGCATGGACTGATGGATGGACAGACGGACGCACAACGGACTCATTGGTCATTGGCTTTGATTAAGCAATAAAAATATGAAGTTTCATGAAATTATGTCCATTAGTTGGAGATACATTGATGAAAAACATTTTTTTCCCCATGACACAGCAATAAATTCCAAAACCCTGACAATATGCGCTAGGTCACATGATCTGTGAAAATTTCATCCAAATCCGTTGAGATATGTCAAGTAATTAAAGAGATATTGGTGAAAAATGAAATATAACATGAAGCCCCCTTTTTCCATGATGCAACTATAAATCGCAAAACCTTGACAATCTGCACTAGGTCACATGATGAGAAACATTCTATGAACATTTTATCCAAATCAAGAAATGTGGGAGGAGTTGCGTTCACAAGAAACAGACTTTTGTAAGGATGGACGCAGTTTAAATTTGACATGAAGCCCCCTTTTTCCATGACACAGTAATAAATTCCAAAACCCTGACAATATGCGCTAGGTCACATGATCTGTGAAAATTTCATCCAAATCCGTTGAGATATGTCCAGTATTAATTAAAGAGATACTGGTGAAAAATGAAATACAACATGAAGCCCCCTTTTTCCATGATGCAGACCTATCGACGCTTGATACAAATCTAAACTTCTATCGTTGCCGTCGTCTAGTTTAGTCCAGTCCGTCCTGTCAGATAAGTTGCAAGAGAAACGTCCATTAAAATTTTTCGAATGTTATATCTGCATTGAACACCTTAATTGTTCGTAGTTCTGGAGCATGCTAGCACTTTTGCCGAATGATGTTTAACAGGACTTGTTCAATCCGAAATCTAGCAAACCGAAAGTAGCGACAATGCACTACAGAGATGACGGGATCCTGTCTATATTTTACGCGAAGAAAAGCGAAAATCACAAGTAAAAGTTCGTTACACAGTCTGTATATTACCGCAGTATTTCGGGCGTGATTTGTTGTAGCACTCGTCACAACTCGGCCGATTCCGTACCTACATATGATGGCTCCCATCACCCGAAGTATGCCGAATGTTGTTGTAGAATATAAAACTGGTACCCGTTTATCTTTTGTAACCGTGCGATAGAATACGAACGTTCGATAAACAGAAGTTCCTGTGTGGAGTTAGCGAAAAAGCCCGATCTCTCCGCCTGCTTGTATGTATTTTTAGAAATGGAAAACCCACGTTATTGCGTTTGACAATTTGTGTTTAAGGTCGGTTCAATATACTCCGATACACGGTAGCTTTTGTACAGGCGTAGGAGTTTTCATGCATAATTATGTATGTAGTAGTACATGATTGTACACCTATAATATAATGCGCAATATTTGCCGAAACAGGCGTCCTGTGACACAGTATGATAAAAGGCTGATTTTTTTTTTTTTTTTTTTAATCGGAATAAGAAAAAAAAAAAAAAAAAATTAGGGTCGGGGCAGAATCTCCAGGTAGGGTCGGGTTACCCGAAACAAACTTTTTTTTTTACGCCTATCAAAGAATTGGTGAAAATTTACATTTTGGGTCAGTTTTATGAGCGTGCTTGCGTGCGTGTGTGCGTGCGTGCATGCGTGCATATGTGCGTGAATGTTATCTTCATTTATCCTTCAGTTAGCTAAATTCCGGTATTTAGAATTACATTCCGTAAGATTTCGTTGTCGCCTCGTCCACATTCCGTCACATTCCGTAAATTAGGCATCTACATTCCGTAACATTTTGTTACATTCCGGTATTTAGGTACTACATTTTGTTACATTCCGGTAATTAGTATACCCGATATTGGTCATCTATTTGCAACGTCCTATCGAAGGTGAAGGTAACCTGTTGTTGACCAATAGCAAAATGGTCCAAGCGTGGTATATGAATGATGTCTCTGGCGACCAGCGAGAGCCCCATCAGCTTGATCCCCCACAACCCGTGGACTTGGAAAAGTTGAAAACTTTGGGTGTGTTATACTTTAAGGTGAGTAGACAAAACCGATTGGAAGAATATTCGGCCCAATGCTACTTTCGATTCGGGGTCTAGCTCCGATGTTATTTTTGTGATTGTTTCTCCGCTAGATGGAGAAACAATCACAACTATAACATCGGAGCTAGACTCCGAATCGGGAGTAGCCCAATGCAACAACGAATACGCATAAGTGGATTAAACACATTGGCCAAACCTTCTCATTTTTGGGGTGCCAATCTCTCTCCATTTGGGTCTGGATCTTCTCAAAGAGCGTTGACAGCCACAGTCATTCTCCAAAAATGGGTACAATTACGAAAAATGCTTGTCTCATTAATAAATATAAGTATACTTTGAAAGTCATCAGATTCACTAATGTGACAATAGTATCCTATTAATTGGCTGGATGTTGTTAAATTTTGCCTGTCGCAGGTACTATACACAATATTTGTACTTCTGCTGTATCTTAAGAATAGATACAATCAGGTAGTATACTTTATTTTTCGACTTGATCCAACTATCAGCTGCAGCCTTTGGATACTTTTCTTAATTATATCCAGAGCTGATATATCTTTTCATCCAAAATCATTTATCGCAAAATCATACCTAACGTCCATAACACATTATGATCAATTTATTGCAAGTCTTTTGAACTGTGTCATGTACTCTAAAATACCTTTTTTCAGTTGTGGAATGAATAGAGCTCACGACCCTTTGATATTTTTTAACATTCCCTTAAAATTGAGCTAACTGTTACCATAACTTGATTGGTCCCAGTGAAATTGACGCCGTTTTCATTTGGACACAATCAAGGATAGATAATTGAAACACTGCATGTGAGTCATTCCTGCTTCTCATTAGCTAAACGTCGGTTTCAATGAAATATTTCTAACATCCGTAACGACTAACATCCGTAACGAAATGTTTATTCTTACAAAAGTTACTTCACCTTATATGTAATCCTGGGGGTATAACCTATTTTGACACCACCACCAATGTATATGTTCGAAAGAAAAACAATCATCTGCTTGTGTGGTGTTTGGAACCAATGCCGGAGGTTGAAAGTAAGTGCCAATTGAGTTCTCTTGTAAATCATAAACATAGTTTTGAACAGTGATGTTTCTACTGAATGATTATTGTTGATGTGTATCATAAGCTCCAGGAATGCGACTGTAAAATCAAATTTGCCTCCTTAATACCAGTGTTAACATTGAATATTTCTGAACAATCAAATCATTCCCCTTTTTGTTACGGAAGTTAGACTCATGACCAAATATGCAATTTATTTTATGAAATCAATTTAGACCCGTTCTGAATTTTTTAAATCATGTTTTACAGTCTGTTAAGATGTCACATAGTGTGTGAAATGTGAAAATTGCAAGCATTGATGATAAAAATATATGTAAACCGTTACGGAGGTTAGATGAAGTAATAATTGTACCTCTATCTGTGATTTTTCTATGTCGGTATAACATAAATAGATTGAATGTTGTTCAATTGAGTTGCCATTTAGATAAATGTTAACATTAGAAAAACCTTTTTAAAGTAAACACTGTAAAATGGTGTTAAATTGTGGCGTTACGGACATTAGAAATCAGTGGAGGTTTGAAAATACATTATCCTCAATTAAAAATTGTTAAATCCAGTAACGTCATACTGTCAATAATATTACTTCAAAGTCCCGTATCCAAACACGTTTTCTGTTGCAGAATGGCACTCGCAAACGTTGAAAGACATAAGAAACGGAGCTAAAGACAGAAAGGAAAAACAAAGATTTTTTTTTTTCCTCAGAAAAAGAACAAAGAAGAAAGAGAGTGGTCCAGTTTACTGAAAAAAGCAGAAAGTGATTGAGAATACATTCGATCAGCGGCATTACTTAACCAATTACATGTTTGCTAGTACAACAGTATAAAAGTCAAACAGCTTGGATCCTGATGAGACACAAAATAGCTTAGTGTCTTATAAGAATCAAAGCTGTATGCTAATGGTATCATGTTGCAGATACATGAAGAAAGTTTTATATTTTTTTTTTGGCATTTTTCCCTTTTTGCTAATATCCATAACAAAAGTACTGATTTAGTTTATACCGGCAATGCTGCTGTGTAAATCAATGATGTTATACCGTATGGCTATCAAGATGTTTATATTATTATTGTGCGGGTTCCGTTTTCTGGTGAACAAAAAGAGCAGAAACTGTTTGTTAATATCACTTTAATATTTAATCCATTTACTGGTGTAAATGTTGTCTGGAACTGGGTTAAACAGCTTGGTTTCTGAGAAGATACTAAATAATGTTGTGTCTTAAAAGAAATAATAGCTGCTTGTAAATGGTATCATGTTGTGGCTGCAGCAATAAAGTTAAATATGTTAGTTTTATTTAAATGAACATGTTTTCCTAACCTCCGTAACAAAGTACTGGTTAGATTTATACCAGGAATACTGGTGTATACATAAATGATGTCATAGTGTATGCCAGTAAAATGTTTATGCAGTTTATTGGTTCCACTTTTATGTTAAACATGTGTTCCATCACTCAATAGAGTACTTAAATTACAAACATTGGACAATGTTTTAACAAAATAAATGTTTTCTTAGAATATCGATTTTGTATGACGATGTGTTTTTGATGTTATCACAAAACTTTTCCAAATATTTGCTAATCTCTGTAAGGGTTGTGAAATCATCTGCAAATCTCTGTAAGGGTTGTGAAATCATCTGTCAAAATCACAAACTAAAACAACATATCTCTGTCATAAAAGTAGATTAATATTATTCAACACGTGATAAAGTAGTGTTTCTAACCTCCGTAACAGAGTCTGATACTTAATTATTTTGCAGGCGCATTTCTCGGAGATGGTTAATGTTGACTCTGTCAAAGTTTGCAGGTACTTTATTCGATAGTTGAATTTTACTATCCAGTAGATATGGTAATCATTTGAGAAACTAAAAATTTGGACATTTTTTCAGGTGTAATTGTACCCATTTTTTGAGAATGACTGAGCCAACAGACAATGATCATGGCGCTGTATCAGGATGTTACGCCTGTCATACATTCAGTCTGGATGGCTGACGTTTCACTACTTAGACGTTTCCTACCAAGACGTTACCAAGACTTTTCACTACCTTTAGGTAGTGAAACATCTTGTATAAATCAATATTATAAATGCATATATTTGTTGATTTCTTCTGTATTTTTTCTATTATTTTATGAATATAAATATTAGTAATGCATAAATGGAAGAATTTGTCATATTGAAATACTTAAAATCTAATTTTGAAGCTAATTTATATGTATATGATTAAAGAAAGCTATGGGTATCACACGCTTAATTTGATCAGTTTATATTTTGTTAAAATAAGTGTGACAAAGATAATTTTACATCATTGCAAGTGATCATCTCAATTAAAACACATCACACAAACCACTCAATAATTAATTACAATTAAGATCCTTTGATGTATATGATTTTCCACAAACTTATTACTTGTTGAAAAGACCTGTTACAAACAACTTTATTGAGTAATATAATTTTTCCTTTAAAAGTGTCTGACTTAGGAACAACATGACCAGCCGGCATAGCTCAATAGGTAGAGCGTAGGACTTGTGAACATGATGTTTCGAGTCACTTGAGGGTGTGGGTTCGATCCCCACGGCTGGCCATCTAAAATTACTAATAGTCTTTCGGATGAGACGTTAAACCAAGGTCCCATGTGACAGTGCTATACACCAAGCACATAAAAGAACCTGGCGTAACTTAAGAGAGGTTTTGTCCTGTATCTGCACTATCCCCCGTAACAATACTAACAGCCTTCAGGGGGCATCGCCCATATGGGCAAACAGTGGCGACGATAAATAAACTTAAATTCAATCAATCAACAACATGTTCTTTTAAGTCACTTCTGTTTGGAAATACTCGGATAATTTGTTAGAATTACTGTGGATAATGTAGGATATTTGTGTAGTTTGTTTGGATCCTGTGCATTGTCGTAATAGCAATTGCATCATAATTATTCCTCTTATTATCTTTAACCTTGCTTAATTTCTTTCAAAGAGTATCCTTCAAAATCATTTTGCATATCTGTGTATTCTGATATTGAACTATAAGTTTTTTCATTATGCAGAATTTTATACCAAAACTCGAAAAATTACATCAACAAAAATAGACGATAAGCTGGCATTCAAAATATAAGCCAACCCCCTTCCACCCTTATAAAAACCTTTTATAACCCTGAGAAAGATAGCTTAACCCTTTCCAAAAAAAATCACTGGTTTTCAAGACCCTGAGATATTATATTGAGGAAAACATTGTGGGAAAAGAAGAAATTGCTTGTAACAAGCAATCTCTTCTTGTACAACAATATTTTCTATCCAAAGGGATACTTATTTTTCAAGCTTAACTCACTTGGAATTGTGATCTGCACAATCTGCAACCTCTTTTGATTTGGACCAATCTAAAATACTGACGTTTGGGAATGGGTTAAGAAAACAATGTGTGAAAAGAAAAAAATACTTAATACCAGCTTTTCTCCATAATGGCTTAATATAATAACTCAAAAAAAAAAACCAGATGGTCCACCCAATACCTCAGCCTATTCATCCATCTACCTTCCATCCCAATTTTGAATGACTACATACACATCAAATTCACATAAAACACCCATTAACAAAATTATCAAAATAAAGGTAAATAAGTTTCATAAAAAAGCTGTTTTTATTATAAAAAATAGAAAAAAATTAAGTGGAAACACAGTAAACTACCTGCATATAAGAAATGGCAGTGAAAAGTCTACACAAATGAAAAAAGGTAGTGAAAAGTCTTGGTAGGAAACATCTAAATAGTGAAATGTTTTAAGTGTGAAACATTTTAGTAGTGAAATGTCTGACATTCCCTTCAGCCTGAAGGGTTGCTCCGATGTTATTTTGTGATTGGGGTCTCCGCACCCGTCACAGCAGCCCTTCTTTAACATTATCTAGAAATTTCAAAATCTTACCTCTTTTACTGTACAGAAAATGACTTCTGGAAGATGCATATTAAAGTCAAGCCTTAGTTTTCATTTTTTTGGAAGTAGGTAAATGAATATTTACAATTCAAAACAATGGAATTACAGGGAGGTAACAGTAACTTTTAAAAATACCTTGGTGTGTCTGTAAAGATTTATCATTAGTCTATCAATCAATGCCTGTTTTGGTTGACACAGAGACATACAGAGATAGGAAGCTACCTCAAATATCGCGAAGTCTCGTAAGGCGATACTTGAATCGCACCTGCTTATCGATTTTCCGGTAGATACATCGCGTTGCGTTGCTAGATCTAGGCAATTTTTGTGGCATTTGTTGAAGAGTAAAAATAGCTTCACCTCCTCATAGCCTTCTATTGGCGCAATGATATGCACAGAATTTGTCTTCTGACCGCTTTGCTTCCGGGGTTGTTCGTTCCAAAACCAGTTCGTCCCTGGGCTTGTTCGTCCCATGATTGCACGCTACTCATTTGATTGTGCATGAATATTTACAGGAAGAAAACTTTATTGTAATGTTGGGAATTAGGTCCTGACGGCCAAAGATATCTCAAAATCATAGTACTTAGGTATAAACTTAATTGAATTCAATATATTTACATGGCTTCTCTCTCTACCCATCGTGCATCCTTCCGTCAAGGGACGTTATTCCTGACTCCTCTTGAAATATCAAAGGGAGACCACCAATACACAAATAACGCAAACTTAGGCACCAGTAATCTCCCTTTAACCAAAGAGACGTATTAATTTGCTTAGGAGTTTGATTTTCAAGTTAATATTTAAATAATATTTCTCTTTTTTTTTTAGCTCACCTGTGCACGAAGTGCTAAGGTGAGGTATTGTGATCGGTCATTGTCCGGCGTCCATCTGTCCGTCTGTCCACAATTCCTTTAAACATCTCCTCCTCCTAAACCGCTGGGCCAATCTTGGTGAAATTTGGCAGGGATGTTCCTTGGGTGAAGCTCTACCAAACTTGTTCAAGAGATTGAATTCCACCCTTAACTCTGGTTGCTATGGCAACAGAAAGGAAAAAAATAGCAAAATCTTTGAAAATCTTCTTCTCTGACATTAGAAGGCGTAGAGCTTTGATATTTGGTATGTAGCATCTCCTAGTGGACCTATACCAAGTTTGTTCATATGATGACCCTGGGGTTAAAACTGACCCCGCCCCAGGGGTCACAAGTTCGAACATAGGAACAAAGAAAGAAAACTTTAAAATTCTTCTTCTCTGAAACTGGAAGGCATGGAGCTGTGATATTTGGCATCTAGCATCTCCTAGTGGACCTCTACCAATTTTGTCCATATTATGCCCCTGGGGTCAAAACTGGCCCCGCCCCAGGGGTCACAATTTCGAACATAGGAACAAAAAAGGAAAACTTTAAAATTCTTCTTTTCTAAAACTGGAAAGCATAGAGCTTTGTTATTTGGTATGTAGTGAACCTGTTCTAAGTTTGTTAGCCCACCTGAGCACAACGTGTTCAGTTAGTTCAAAATTGGGTCACCTGGGGTCATTAACTAGGTCTCAAGGTTAAATTAAACTAATACTTTGTGGGCACTCTAGAGGCCATATTTTTTGCTCAATTGACTTGAAAATTGGTCAGAATGTTTGTCTTGATGAAATACTGGGTGAGTTTGGAATTGGGTCACCTGGGGTCATGAACTAGGTCACTTGGTCAAATTTAAGAAATACCTTGTGGGCACTCTAGAGGCCACATTTATTGCTGAATTAACTTGAAAATTCAGAATGTTTGTCTTGATAAATTTTTTGACGAGTTCTAAATTGGGTCACATCGGGTGATAAATTAGGTCACTAGGTCAACTTCAGGAAATTCCTTGTGGACGCTCAAGAGGCCACATTTTAAGCTCAATTGACCAGACAATTGGTCAGAAATTGAATTACGCACGTGGAGTGAATTTCGCCTATTGACTCAGGTGAGCGATCCAGGGCCATCATGGCCCTCCTGTTTTCAAATTATTAATTCTACACAGTGGCTTCCTTGACAAATGCCACATCAGCGTTCTCAACGCTTTGATTATCAGAGTACTTTGTATGCCGATATAAATATACGTTTATATTTTCTTATTAACTGTAACATTAATTATCAAATGGTTCGTATAGGCATTTGATAGGTTTGTTCTCGTTTCGCACTTCCAATTGTTTGATTAACGGCTAGATCTATTAAGCACCTCAACTTCTTTAATCAATAGTCTAAATTTAAAAGTGTTTTTTCCTCCACCCACCCCGGTATAGAGACTTATTATAAATTGCTCTTTGAAGTTATTTTTATTTAAATCTCTTTCATATCACTAGGACTCAGTCTTCCTGCTCCCTCTCTCTCTCTCTCACACACGTCATCTATTAAATCTATACTTTAACATCCGATTCAAGAAACTAGCTCCAAATTCCACGTGATCGTTACATTTTCTACTCGATCATTGTTTTTTTTCGTTCAATTTTTAGCTCCACTGGCCGAAGGCCAGCGGGCTTATGTCATGGCCTGTTGTCCATCGTGCGTCCATCCGTCCGTCCGTCCGTCCGTCCGTTAATTCTTTTTTAAAACGTCTTCTTCTCTGAAACTACCCATCCAATTTTGATGAAACTTCACAGAAATGATCCTGCCATGGTCCTCTTCAGAATTTCTTGAAAGAATTTAATTCCTTCAAAAACTCTGGTTGCCATGGCAACAAAACTGAAAAATTTTGAAAATCTTTGAAAATCTTCTTGTCTGAAACCGTAAGGCCAAGGGCTACCAAATTTGGCATGTAGCTTTATCTAGTGGACCTCTACCAAGTTTCTTCAATTTATAGCCCTGGGGTCAAAATTGGCCCCGCCCGGGGGGTTACAAGTTATACATGGGCTTATTTAGGGAGAACTTTAAAATTCCTCTTCTACCTAGCCATAGGGCCTAGAGCTACCAAATTTGGCATGTAGCTTTATCTAGTGGACTTCTGCCAAGATTGTTCAAATTATAGCCCTGGGGTCAAATTAGGCCCTGCCCGGGGGTAACAAGTTTTACATGGGCTTATATAACAAGTTTTACATGGGCTTATATAGGGAGAACTTTAAAATTCTTCTTTGACCTAGCC